>VYXH01008185.1:581337-628347 GCA_013397275.1 Burhinus bistriatus
TTTTTTTTTGTGCAGAAACATTCTTTCCTTCAGGTTTTCATGCCTTTTGCTTGGAATTAGGTGACTCATAAGACTGGCTTTGTTTGCACCCCTTTTTCCCTGTGTGCTCATGTATTCACTGCAGAAAAGTGACTATTTCCTTCATCTGAACATATATTCTCCCCTTTATTTCCTTGGGTAGCCTTGCTGTTTCCAGCACCCTGTTGATCTACACATGACTGTTTTGAAGAAGTGAAGTAGAAAATACTTTTATGTAATTCAAAGAAAGACCAAAGCAAGTGCTTTGTGGGAAAAAGAGAACTATCTCTCCCTAGAAGACAGGCTGTTCACACAGAGCATGCTTCTTAAAGACTTTATTTTAAAAAGGTCAGACTAGAAAACTCATTCTTGGATGACTGTGTTCCAGAGTTCAAGTGTGTATGTGCAGTTGCCTACAGACAATGCAAGAGTCCAAGCTCCCATTGGGCCAGTGAGAATCTAGGGCTTAATTCAGTTGCCCACAGGTAGGCATCTAGTGACACCTGAGATGCCCCGCAGTGTCCCACTGTTGCTTTGCAAAGGTACAGATCTGTGAGGCCTGTGTCATGCCTGGGTGCAGGTGTCTCTTCCAGGATGAAATGAATCACAGCCCCTGACTCCAAAGACTGCACTGGACAGATCTCTCTTGGCTGTAAGGGGAGCAGGCAGACTCAGCACACATGTAGGAACTTCTCAGTATACATCTAAATTTCAGTGTCTTCATCTGCAGCCAGATCCCATCCTACCTGTCTCCATTCCAGACACATCTTGTTATCCCCCTTGTGCTCCCAATCTCAGCCTTTTTAGGCTAGGGATACGATGCAGCCTTGACTGTTTGGGATTTCAATTTGTTTTGCATCTGCTGGCAAAGAGCATCCAGCTTCCTTGGAGTCCCCAGCTCCATGGCAAAGTCCATTGCAGCTGGATGAATGAGGAACAGGCTTTGGCAGGAGGTTCTCTTCCATACCTTTCTTTTCCCTGCAAAGTATCACCTCCACTCTGCAATCACACTCCTCTGCAGAGGAAGCCACTACTTGACAACTGTGAATTAAACCCAGACTTGAGCCATGTGAGTATTCAAGGTGAGCGGAGCGTCCCTGACAAGTGTCGTGGGGGTGTCAGTGTCTGCTCTGTGACAGCCTAATGTCAGGACTGGGGCCGGGCAGCCCACCCGTGCCTCCTGCGCTTGGGGTCTGCGTGGAGGCGTGAAATTACATCTGCCTTCAGCTGCTGACCTGCCAAGGAAGCAAGACTTCTTATTAGAAAAGTATGCCTTTTAGCTCAGATGACAGCAGCCTGTGGTTTTCATGCTGCTGATGGTAGTTCTGTCCCTAATGGTGCACGTATATATATGTAAAAGCCTAATACATTTCACCTGTCACTTCTTCAGCTTGCTTAGCTTTTTCCCTGTCACTCCAATGACAGAAGTGTTGATCTCGGAGTACCGCGAAGTGCAGAGTGCTCTTGCAGAGATACAGAATTGCTGAGAAATACAGTGAGGACATGTAGGGAGCCAATCACGAGGGCAAATCAACCCTCATCCTAGGTACGTTCTAACTCTGCTGGTATTTCACGTCCTGCTGCTCATGTTTGCTATGGCTTTTAGTTAACTGGTTGAGGAATGCACATGCTAACCTATGGGCTGCTGCTGAAGTCAAACTGACGACTGACTCTAAGGTAATGGTGCACAGTAAAATATTTGTCCAACAGGATAAAGGGCCAGGGGAATGTGTGGAAGAAGGAGGAAACAGAGAGATGGAATCAAGACAAGATCTCTCATCTAAAATAATCTGCATTCAGACATCATTGGTTGTTGTAACTCTGAAAGGTAGATTATATGTTAAGATTTCAAGCAACCTTCAAAAGTAGCTCCAAATTTTGTGCATCAAGAGACTGATTCAAAGGCAGTTGAAGACAGTACCAAGTCTACCAATGACTTGTATGACTCTGGATCCAGTTCCCAAAATTTTACGGGTATGTAATATACAAAAAATTAACATGACAAGCAGATCACCATGCTCCAGAACTTCTCAAAACTTTGTCCTCTCAAAGCAATTCTCATTTAGAAGATACCCTACAGTTTCTTCAATATAGAAATAACTCTGATATCCAAAGGGAGTGCAATTGGTCCAGAGGACCTCCAGCCTTTGTGTGCTATTAGTCACTACCATTGATTTGGGTTGACTGTGCTGGCTCTATCAGGATCCATCAATAATGACTGATTTTCCAAAGACGGAGAGGAAAAGGAGCAAACAGGGATGTGGAAGGAGGGAGGATGTAAATTAGCCAGGAGAGCCACCGGGAGCTGCTTAGCACTCTCTGTGCCTGTCCTGGTTTCAGCTGGGAAAGAGTTAATTTTCTTTCTAGTGATTGCCCTGAAAGGAATGTCAACAATATATGTTGTTTTAGTTATTGCTAAGCGATTTTTATACTTTTCAAGGACTTTTTTCAGGACTCCAATAGAAGCTGAGAAGGAGTCTAGACAGAACAATGGACTGGCCAATGGAATATTCCATACCCTAGACATCATGCTCAGTATATAAATGGGGGTTGGCTGGGGGGCAGGTACTCACCGTAACTGCTCTGGATGATGCCAGCTCACTGGGTGGTGAGAGTGACTTGTGTCATCATTATTGTTATTATTATTGTTATTTTCCTTTTCTGTTATTGTTTCTATTAAACCATCTTTATCTCAACCCACATTTTTTTTTTTCCTTTCCCTTTCCCCTCGTTTCCTCCCTCTTCTCCCTCCTGTTCTGGAGGGGAGGGGAAGAACTGTGCAAGTGGCTGTGTGGTCCTAGCTGCTGGCTGGGGTTAAACCATGCCAGTGTCCCCATTTCATATACCTTCACATGCCTGACTGCTGCCGAGTGCCACAGCTGCCCTTGATGGCTGCCACATGGCTCATTTAAGGGCAAGCTAAGCTACCAGCTGTGACCAAAATTCCCTTATCCCATACTTGTGCCCACCCGGAGGTGGAGAGCAGCAAGGCCACGGGTCTGTGGCTGCTGCAGGGCTGCAGTGGCATCACCTTGTGGTTCCCCAGCCTGAGGGCAGAAAGGGCCTCTGGTCTCTTCCATTGCATTTCCTTGGCTGTTCAAGCTGGGTGCTGACCTGAGAAGTTGCTGTCACCACAACAGCCCCTTTAAAGACTGGTAAGACCTTGGCAATGGTTGCTGTTGTGAACATCATCTGCTGCTGCGCGAGGTGTCAGAATGTGGTGGTGAGCTCTTCCCTCCCCCCTGCCCCTGGCTCCTGCTCAAGCCATAACTGTCAGCGGGGGTTGTGATGGGTTGCACCTGGACTTTGGGGGATGGATGGCAACAGGGACCTAGATGTCTCGCTGGTATGCAAATATGACTGTAGGTCAATCACCTTACTCTATAAACAGTGGACAGCCCAGGGCCTGTTGAGCTCTCCTGAGTGGCAGTGGGCTGCACGCCAGGATCTCTCCTTGAGTAGGGACACCTCTCAAGGTTACTTCTCAAGATTCAGAGATTCCTTGTCGCAACAGATCCTCGCTAAGTGGTTTATAGCATGCTAAACTTTGAAATCTTTGCTAAGTGATATAAAGGATTGATTTATGCCCTTTAGACATAAACCATTGACCAAATCTGGGAGTAGGATTGGATCCAGACGCACCTAGATTCCTCTCTGAGGAGGAGTTTAGAAAACAAGGGGGGCCTTTTTGAACCTCGTGACTCAACAGGAGGGTCTCCCTGACAGTTCTGTCTGACCCTATCTGCTATGCAGTAAATAACCGTGTGCCTTGCCATCGAATCTTGTTAAAACAGTCGCATTTACTATCAAACTTTGTTAAATCCCTGTTTAATATCAATAAATGTATTGCTGCTTCTCTTTTATGAGTCAAGTGCATCACTCCATCCACGAGATGGGAAGTCCAGCTGTGGTGCTTGGGGGTTAATGGTGTCACTGTGTGGTGGGTCTTACCAGCCCCTCCTTTGGTTTTATCAACACAGCCTTTTAAATATCTTGGTGAGGAGTTCTGGCTGGTGTGCCTTGGTTTTCTGTCTGCGGACTAAGTTTAGCCTCAGGAAGGTGGGTGCACTGTCAGTACCTCTGTTAGCCTGACCAGTGTGTGTGGTGGCTGTACTAGGGAAATGGCTCGTTTCCAGCCGGGACTGGGGGATGTGGAGAATGGCCGGGCTCTCTTTTACTGTGGGTCTGAATCTCCTGCTTGGTAGTGTTTTGCTCCGCAGAAAATCAGGACTTGTTAGTCTGCTTTAAGGAATGGGGAGGTTTAGAAACTGTCCCTGGTGTGGCTGTTTTACCACCTGAGTTGGTCTGTTGCTGCCCATGGGATATGTGCCTCCTTGCAGCACGAAGAAGTTTGGTGGCAAAAAAGCAGGTCAACTGAGCAAAGCAAAAGCACCCCTGTAGCTTGAGCTCATGTGTCCTTTCTACGTTAACTGGGGTACTGCTGGTCAAGATGCTGTGGCCCGAGCTCTTGCATGGGCTGAGGCACGCGCACAACCCCGTTAGGAACGATAGCCAGCCCTTGCTGTTTGCCTTGCTCTAAGTTGCCATACACGCTTAATTAAAGTAGCAGGCTTATAGTAGGACGTGCTCAGTCCAGGCAGGACTGCTCTTGTGGGGGTTTCTGCCGCAGGTCTGAGTGGAGCCACTGGCATAGAGCAGGTTTGGTGTGCTGGGCCATGCCACAGAGAGAGGGACAGTGGCTGCCTTGGGGCTGTGCCTTGCTGAGAGGTGCCTGGGGAGCCATGCTGATGCAGGTGGCTTGTTCGCTGTCCGTCACCTGTCTGGATGCCGGTCCTGCTCTGTCACCCACATGCTGGTGCAATGGGGTTAGGGGACACAGCTCCAGCCACTTGCTTAGTGCACAGCCCAGGGGAACAGTAGCCCTGTCCTTCACACCCCCGACTTTTGTTTTGGTCAGAGGTGCGCTGAGTCCCCTGGCTGAAGGTGGAAGTGGCAGTTTGACTGGGGGCTCTGTGGAAGGCAGCCATGTGCCCTTGTAGCCAAGAGGGCCAGTGGTATCCTGGGGTACATTAAATAGAGCATGGCCAGCAGGCCAAGGGAGGTCATCCTCCTCTCTACTCTGCCCTGGTGAGGCCACCTCTGGAGTACTGTGTCCTGTTCTGGGCTCCCCAGTTCAAGAAGGACAAGGAACTACTGGAGACAGTCCAGTGGAGGGCTACAAAGATGATCAAGGGAATGGAAGACCTCTCTTACGAAGAAAGGCTGAGAAACCTGCATCTGTTTTGCATGGAGAAGATAAGACTGAGAGAGGATCTCATCAATGCTTATAGATATCTAAAGAGGGTGGGGCCAGACTCTTTTCAGTGGTGCCCAGTGACAGGACAAGGGGCAATGGGCACAAACTGGAACACAGGAAATTCCATCTGAACATGAGGAAAAACTTCTTTACTTTGATGGTGCCAGAGCACTGGAACAGGCTGCCCAGAGAGGTTGTGGAGTCTCCTTCTCTGGAGATACTCAAAACCTGCCTGGAGGCGATCCTGCCCGGATGCGATCCTGCCCAACCTGTTCTAGGTGAACCTGCTTTGGCAGGGGGGTTGGACTAGATGATCTCCAAAGGTCCCTTCCAACTCCTACCATTCTCTGATTCTGTGATTCTGTGATAGCGGTGAGACCATGTCCCCAGTGCGCAGGGGAAGACAAGGCGCAGCCTCCGCCCACCACAAAGCTCTGGGACTCAGCCCTTTCCCACCCATCGGCCCTGCATGCATGGTAGGAAGGGGTACCACCTCCTACTGATCTTAATTAAAACCAGAGATCACCTGATTTTTAGCAAGGAGCAAAACTGTAGTGAAAAATTAAAGAATTATGATCTGTGACTTGTGTGTATATGCAAGCATTGGACCAAGACAACCATGATTAACTTCTGTGACCTAATTGGATTAATTTTTTCTTTCTGCCTGCTTCAGAACGACCAGCCAGTCGTAATACAAAAATGTTCTCCTGAAATTGCAAAAATAAGAGGTAGAGTATTTTCTTGTTACTTTCAATTTAAAAAGTGATTATTTTTATTTTTCATATCCCGACTTAGCAATACAAGAATGAGGAATTGCACTGGAATATGTATTACTAAAAATAAAGCTCTAGCTGATAGGCTTGATTTTAGTAGTCAAATTCTCTGAATTAAAAACTCTCCAGCTGCAAGTGTCAGCCTGATTTTTTTATTTATTGGAGAAACAAGCTTGTTGAGGCTTATCCCAGCACTCTAGCAGCTTGTCAGGCTGTTCCTCCTATAAAGGACTGAGATATTATTTGTAGTGGCATCACAGAATTGGAAGTCATTTGTGTGGAACTTTCTATTCCTCTGAAAAGGTTGTTGTAGAAAGCTTTGGAGAGAAACAATTTTTTACTGTAAAATCCACTGGAAGGTCACTCTGCTTGTTGCAGGTAGTTCAGGCATGCACGTGTGATTTTGTGTTTTGCTTCTTAGTGGTCCTTTAAAATTAATAGCCAGAGGCTGAGTCATTTCAAATTACATGCAAAACAACAGTTTACAAAGGAACAGGAATTCTGTCCTCCCTCTTCCCAGAAGTTACATTTTGTTTCTTAATCGATGTGTGTCTTTTATAAAGCATAGTTGAAAGGAGACAGTGCTTTATGCCTCACCGCAAAGAAATGTGTCCATTTGCAGTCATGTGGTGTATGAAATGAGTATTGGAGACATAGTGGTTTAGAAGATTTGAGTACCCCAATGACATGGGACCCTGCACCAGATAGAAATGAGGGTGAGAATTTGTCATGCAGGAAATTAATCCACGAAAACTTCAGAGAGCTGATCTATATGCTAATGTATTTTAAGAATGCAGTGCAAGCAACTGGAAGAGGGTGAAATATGGGGGCTGGGGAATGGAGTGGTGCAGGGGTGCATTTCCAACACTGCTTATTGCATCTGGGAATCATACCAGCTGTGGCTTTAGTTTCTACTGATAGAAGCCCCATGGCAGAGGAGAAGAGAGAGAATTATTAAAAAGAGGTCTTAAAAAATCATGAGAAGACATCGTGCTGTATTACGCAGCATCTTTCATTTGGAAGAATCTTGACACCCGTTAGAAATCTGCTTCGTAGTAGAACTGCGATAAAACAGTAGCAGAGGCTGTGCAGAGCAGTGCCATGGAACAGAGCCTGCAACCTCGTTTCCTAAAATCAAGAGCGGAGTGATGCTTAGGTGGTGTGTATCAACACAGCGCAAGGTAGCCTTGCTTCTTGTTGCAGGTTACTAGGTGCCACTGTAGTGCAGAGGAAGGCTGCAAAGGAAAGGAAGGAGAAAGAGATAAGAAACGGAGGGGAAAATTAATGAACAGGAGCCGCAGACCAGGAAATGGGGAGATGAGGAGGAAAGAAAATTGATTAAGAAGGAAAAAAGTTGGAACAAATCATTCTTCCTTAGGTCTTTGAGCGGAGTTTCATATCATTTCCTAGTATATGCTTTTTCCCACAGCTCACTCATGGTTACATAGTAGCAACACTAGAAGTTTACCTTTAGGGGCTGATTCAGTGCTTACAGAAATTAGGAGTGATCACCAAGCAGCGATCCCCAGTGGAGTTATTGCATACTTGGGTGGGGACACATTAAACCATGAGAAATTTTCTAAATTGTTCTCTAGGGATGATAGACATAGCAGGATATCATTTCCAGTTTACATTAATTTGAATGTAGAAAATGGTTAGTTTAGACTGAGTGGGAAGGAGTAATTTCATCATATAATACCATTTACATGTGATCACCTACATGAGATTAATGAAAAAGTAAAAAAAATCCCCTGGCAGTGGTGGAGGGCGGGAGGCGAGGGGGAAAAGAGCAATATTATGTATATAGCGTAAAATAGAGAATGTTAAAGAATAATTTTACAGCTGATTAACCTGGCATTTATCCAAACTCAGATAATTTTAAAAAATTTTATTCTTTTTAGCCTTCAGAGAAAAACAGATAGCAATTACAAAGGGAGTATGTGTTGTATGGGTCTCTTCTGAAATACAACTTGTAATATATTGGCTAGACCAATAAAAGATATCACAATATTTACTGTGTCCACTTAAACAATAAAGCAATTTAAGATAATTCTTCGTACAAACCATTTGGGTGTGTAAATGATGAACGTAAACCAGCCTGTCTGTTATTGATATTTGCAATGGTTAAACACTACGCAGGCACAAGGACAATCTCTACACTTGTGCTGCAAGCCTGTATTTCCCCTCAACACTGCAATGCTGTTTACTTTTTGGTAACTGGGGTTGAAAACAGAATAGTGGAAATAGAGACCTTAGGAAAGATTCCCTTATTCTTTTGTGTCAAGCAAAGCCACATTTTTTTTGTTCCCTCCTGGTACATACAAAGGACAGAGTCTGCTGGCAGTACAGAAAAATAAGAAGTGGCAATTATGAAAAACTGGCCAGCTCAGATACCTGGCAGTCAAGTCTGAATAGTGGCAGTCTTTTATGTAAACTTGGTGAAACAGGGTAAAACTTTCCCATTAGGAAAGTTCACTCCCATCATCTATCTCCATTCAGAAAGATCAACAAAATTAATCTCACATGCTGCAAATAGCTTGGTACATCATGGTGGTGGGGAACCCCAAAGCTTTAAGGGGATGTGGATGAGCCAGATCTAAGTGTCTCAGGACATGTGCAGCTCTTAATGTTTTTGCTGTGTCTGGGATGTGCTATGCAATAGAGAGACACAGCTCACCTCAGGAGACAATGTGATCTGTGTGGGAAAGATGGAGAAAAAGTACAAACGATACATGTACAATAATTCCTCCACTGCCCATGTGGACTGCTTTCCCTTCAGAAGTCATGTCAGAAGTGGGTTTGAGAAGGAAAAAAATGTCAGCTGTAAGGAACAGGAGAGAGGTTGCACTGTATGGAGGTGGTGAAGATAAAGCTTGCAGAGAAGAGAGCTGAGGTGGGCACAAGCAGAAAAGCAGAAGCAGAGTGTAATCTGAGTTACCCGTGCAGGTACAGGTCCCTAAAGTGATAATATGAGGGTCAATTTTAGTGTGATAGAAAGGGAAAAACAAAGATAGGGTACAGAAGGAGAGTGACAAGATAAAAATAGCAGGTAAAATAGCACTTGAAGAGTATGTCTTTTGGGGAGGCCAAGTGGTAGATGGGTGCAGTCCTCTGGGCTCACTGCAAAGCCCTGGTTGCTTACACAAAGTGAAAAGCTTTTGGATATGGCCTGGACATACAGAAGGCAGAGTAGAACCTGGCAGATCTGAACACCCACAATCACGGGAATCCTGATAACAGCACCGAGACAGGGGCTGAGACAGGGGCTTAAATTATTCTGTTGGTTTAGTAGGACCAGGATAAATTTAGGGATTAGAGAGAATCAGAAACCCAAAGGCAGGATGGTGAGTTGGGGGTGTAAAGACAGGAGGAAATAGCACTCAGAGAAACTATGTAGAAGTGACGTCAGGTGCTGAATAGGCTGGTCTGTATGAACCCTGCTGTAGAGAGGGGAGGAGAGGGAAGGAAAAACCTTTTGAGAAATCTAGGAAGAAAGGTAGGAAAACAACTAAGCAAGGGGAGCATTAGGGAAAATAAGACTTTGAGAAGAAAAGATGTTTTAGAGAGGCTAAGGAAGATGGATGTAGGCTGAAGGTCTTGGGTGCATCATTAAGACCTTGTTGGGAAGAGCTTGCATTGCAGAGAGTGGTGTGGCTGGGCCTGATCCAGGATAGGTATGAATAGGCAGTTGCCATGGACAAGAAGTCAAAGTTTAGGAAATGTCTCTAAACCCTTTGTAAAATCAGCAAATACTTAACACAGAAAAAAATGAAGTTGCCAAACAATGGTGCCAGACTAGCAAAAGTTTTTATTTCCATGAGACGACAGGTAATTTCTGATCAAGTTAAATTGTTTTAAGTAAACAATCCTTTAAATTGTTCCTGACTTTGAGTCTGAGCGTGGGGAAAATGTACAGGACATCTTCATCCGTCTAGTAGCATTTGTTGGAAAACATAGCTCTGTGTTTAGCTAATGACATAATTAGAAAAGTAGTAGTCAGCTGGCAGTGAATGGTGAGTCTTTATTTAACAGGGAAGCATGAAAATTAGCCATCCATCTGTTTTTTCCTGTTAATTACCTCTAAATATTAAAATTTAATACAGTCTTCAACCTGACTGGTAGATTGAGTGGTAATAGTGGAGATCAGATACTAAAAGAAAGACATTTGTAGACATGAAGATGATGCAGCTCCTGTATTTTACAGCTTTCATACCTGTCTCTGAAACATTTCTACCTACCTACAACACCTGTTGTGGAGGTCATGTTCCTCATTTCTGGTCCTTCAGCCATATTTTTAGTTCTAAACAACCATCAGTATATGCGACAGAGCCATTACTCTTGCATGAGAAATGTGACTGCACGTTGCGTCCCAGTAGCAGTGTCTAGCTGTGGGGTTGGCCTCACTTTGAGGGTGGTTGCTGGTGGTGGCTGGGCTAGTTGGCCTCCAGAGATCCCTTCCAACTTAAATTATTCTGCGTGCTGATGTGCCCTTAGGAGCAGCAGCCAGAGCTGGCAGCAGCCTATCTCGTATTGGGGGTTTTCCCTTCTGAAAAACCTTTCACCAGCATTGTCACTCCCACCTCTTCCCTTCTCCTAGCAAAGACCTCTGTGCAGTCCACCCCACGGCTGAACCTAAGCCCCTCCCTGGCTGGGGGGCAGCTTCTGCCTTGTCTTGGCTGGGTGCCTCAGGGTGACTCGAACGGTCTGCTGGAGCAGTCTTGCACATTTACTTTTCCCTTTCTGATCATTACCGTAGCCAGGCACCCTTGTAGCAGAGCAGCAAATGGCTCAAGGGACACCAAAACCTACTCTCTTCTAGCAACAACTGCCTGTGTGTCCTGTCTTCCCTGCGTTAGTCACCTTGTTTGGGGAAATTATACACGATCCTTGTTCTTTATTAATCATTTGTTCTTTATTAAACATTTCTATTAAGCTTGCTGAAAGAAAAAATAAAATTATTCTGCAGTAGTTCTTACAAATACTACTTTTTATTTTAATTCCTGGTTGTTGTTTTTTTTGGGGGGGGAGGGTTGGTTTGTTTTTGTTTTTTGTTTTGTTTTGGTTTTTTCCCCCCCCCTAATAGCGTATATACCCTTAGGAGCTGCTTTGGAAGTTTTATAAATAGGCAGGGTCAGGCCACTCTTCTCTAGTTTCATTCAACAGTTTCCACCTCCAACAAGCTGCAAAAATGAAAAACCATAATGGATCTCTGGGCTTCCTCACTAGAAGACATTTTCAGTGGCTGAGATTATTTTTTCCCTCTTTTTACATATTAATGTTAGCTCGTAGGGAATCCAAAGGCAATTGGAGAAGGCAGCTGTGACAATAGCTTCAGAAGGGCAGCTGGAGATAACCCTCCTAAACTCAGGCCTGGACAACTTGAAGTTCTTAAAGCAGAATCCCACTGCATGTGGGTAAGCGGTAGGTCACACTTTTGTCACCTTCAGACTTGATTTACACTCAGCTTGCAGCACTGCATATTTCCAGCTGAACGCTTTCTCTCAGAAATAAGGATGTCATTTCTCAGCTCCATCTGGAGTTTATTACTCACACGTTACTTACACTTCCTTGACTCTCGATAAGAAAAATGATTGTCATCTTGTAAATTTTCAAAATATTTTTCAGAGATGGCTTCCAGTGCTGTTACAACACTTTTGCTACCTCTAATATTTGTTTTGATGGATTTGGCACTGCCATGCTATAGTTCACTGTTATTGCGTGTCAGGTTGATGTATGTGATATTTTCTATATGGTGTATCAGTATAATTCACAAAGAATTTGTCCAGAAGGATGGACAGGGAAGAAAATTATGGAGCAAGGTAAGTCATCAATATTTAAACAGTGCTTAGGAGTTACTAATGGACAATACCAGATTCTCAGCTTTGATTTTGCCCCTTCCCAGCCTGATTTCCACAATATCTGAACGAGGATATTTTAACTTTCATGAGCACAGAAGAGAGGATACCAAGGACTCCGTCTGTCTCTCTAGACAAGTGAAGTAACTCTGTGAAGGACTCCCAGAACAAGAAATCCTGCTAGAAGACCTGATCACAGGTTAAGCTGACAAGAATGCCATTGCAAATTGTAAGATGACAATAAGGCAGACATGCAGACTGGTATTTAAAAAAAATATTTTCCCTAATTTTTTTTTTTGCAGCTGTTTAAACAGAAAATAATTTGGGTTTAGATGATGTTTCTGAATTTCTGTATATTTCTCGCCTGCTGAGAAGATATCCAGTTGTTAAAGTAGGCAGGGTAAGGTCAGTCGATCCATGGGGTTGTGCACCATTAGGTCCAGGAGAAGTGTGGCAAAAGTGAACAATGCCACCCCAGAATCGACCAAGGCACAAGGCCTGAGCCCTGAAGAAATACGGTTAGTGGCATTAAAAACGTGACCAGTCAGGTGTGCAGCTGGTCTCACAAGTGTGACACTTGGTAGCTGCATCCTCTCAGTTGCCAAACAAACTGCACAGGTGTCTGTCCAATACTTGAACATAAATTGGGAATCTTACACAAAAAGAGCCACTTTAATCGTTACTTTGGAGTACAAAGTAAGATCCATTTTTAGATGGAATGAACTGAACTGTGCTTTCTGTTTTGGGAGTTTATTCCTGAAGAAAAGAATGGTTTATTCTGCCTTAGCCCAAGCTGGAAATGGTGGTTATTTTCCTTCTGAATGACTGTCACAGTTTTCTCAGAATGCCACAGCAAAGATTTGCTGTTTAGCTGTCATGACCATGAAGTATTTATTAATTTTTGAATACGTACTTATGGGGTTCAGTTTATAAGCCTTTATATTACTACAGTGCACAACAATTTAGACATTTAATTCTTAAATGAAAAGAAGTATAAAAGTGAGTATCGTTGTTTGCTTCTTGAATCATTGATTACACAAAATGTCTTAAATATGAGTATCTAAGAGTTTCTTTTTTGTTGTTGTTTCATTGCTAAAAAATCTGTTCCTTTGTAGAATAAATTTATTTCAAACTCTTTACCATGAATAACACCAGAGGTAAAAAATGGCAGAAGGAATTACAGGCTAAAGATAAGTCAAGCAAATAGGCAAACAAAAAAATGCCCTTTCTCAAGGGAAATGGTGACAGAGTAAAATTATTTCGCTCGTTCTTAAGGCTAGGAGTCATGTCATCATCATCATCTCCCAGTACTTTTAAGTATGTTCTCGACACCTGATGAGCTTCCTAAAGGCTAGCTTGAAGTCTTCGTTAAAGCTAGTGTACAGCAAAGGGTTGACAAGGGAATTGACATATCCCAGCCAGGTCAAGAAGTCTGCTACTTCTGGAGAGACAGTGCAAACATGGAGGCCCACAAGCAGCTCCTTGATGAAAAAGGGCAACCAGGACAAAATGAAAGCACCTAAAATCAGGCCCAGAATGCGAGCAGCCTTTCGTTCCCGCGTCGTGGAGATCTGCTGCCGGTCACCAGCCAGGTCCAGGTCATTCTCGAAAGGAGGGATCCTCACAGATGCGTTGATTTTATCAAACTCCGTGGTTGGGTCAGATGTGGAGAAGTCTGAGACACAGAACGTCTGCGTGAGCTTGCAGCTGGCAAAGGAGTTTTGGCTGTCGGTGCTCCTGTTGCTGAGATGGCGGCTCGAACCCCGCTTTTGGTAAAGGCTCTTTGCGGCGTGGTAAATTCTGTAGTACAGAATCAGGATCAAAGTCAAGGGGATGTAAAATGCCCCAAATGTGGAATAAATAGTGTAGATGACATGATCGTGCTGAATGCGACACTCGCTGGGAATATTGACGCTGTGGTGATTTCTCCAAAACAAAGGGGGCATTGATATGAAAATGGAGATAGTCCACACGGTGACTATCATCAGCCCAGCCCTTTTTGCCGTTCTCTTCCTGGCATATTCAATAGCATCTGTGATTGCCCAGTACCTGTCCAGAGCAATGACACACAGATGAAGGATTGAACACGTGCAACAGGTCATGTCAACGCTAAGCCAGATCTCACAGATGAAGTATCCCAAAGTCCATTTACCTATCATTATGTAAGTGATGCTCAAGGGCATGACAAGAACAGCAACAAGGAGATCTGTCACAGCTAGTGAACATATTAAATAATTTGCCGGTTGGTGGAGCTTCTTGGTTGTGGAGATTGCCGCAATTACAGCAGAATTCAGCAGCATAGTCAAGGTTGTGATTGTGGCCAAGGTCAGGGTAATGAGCATCTTTTCAGTTACTGTTTTTGGCTTCGCAGCCACATTGGCTTCAGTGGTGCAATTTGTGAAATTCATTTTCCCCTCCAGGATGCACAGTGAAAGAAGAAGTTGCTGCTTCAGGTAGCAAATAGGTCCAGGTTCAGAAGTCATCCATTTGAAAAAGGGACACAGATGCTCCAGGCGCAATTTTTATTTTTTTTTTTTATAATTCCATATTCAACAGAACAGCAAAAAGCTTTCAGGTTTCCTCCTGTACATTGTTTTCCTAGAAGATAAAAACACATCTGTTAGTGAACCTAGAAAATCCACTTTTTGGCAAAAAGTCCTATGTTTCTAATATTACCACCTCAAATAAAAATTTTGATCTGGGTTTCATTCTCTTTTTCCTTTTCTTCCCCTTTTTCTCTGCATTCATAGTTCATTTCTTTTTCTTCTCTAAAGGGCACTTTGGGCCAGATTTCCTGCTGATGTGAAGTGGGTGTTTCTCCTTTGGTTTTGGAGATCTCACAATGTCCTGGTTCGAGGTAAAACAGGACCAATTTTGTTCAGTAACTTTACTTTTTAGCTAGGCCTTTTCTAACTACTGAAATTAACAGCATGTTGTGCCGAAAACTGTTCACTCTCAGAGTGATAAGACTCATGTTTATAGTTGATGCCAAGGAATGGGATGCAGAGAGGCTCTTGCTTATACTTATTGCTATAACAACCAAGGGCAGCCAACTTTGTTACTTGCCCCGTTGGAGGGTCGGAAGCGGAAAAGCGTAGAGGGGTCGCACCTGCGGGGAGGAGCGGACAGGACAGGTGACCCAAACCTGACCAACAGGGTATTCCATCCCATCTGCCTCATGCTCAGTATAAAAGCTGAGGGATCAAAGGGACCTTTTTTCTTCAATGGCTGGTGTCCAAGGAGGACTCTGTTTCTGTGTCTGCCTTTGATCCTGATCCTGAATCCAAATCTGGAATCCAGTTCCTGTCCGTCACTGAGTCCAGTCTGGGACTTCCCCAGTGCCTGCTGGTTGACGTGATTGTCATCCTGGGAGCTTGATATGGTTTTGTATATAGTTCATTATTTTCTTTTTATTATTTTATTATTAATATTTCATTAAAGTAGTTTAGTTCCTTCTAAACTCTTGTCTCCCTTTTTCTCTCTCTCTTCTGCTTCCTTTCAAAGTGGAGCAGGAGAGAGACAGCATCTGTCGTTCCACCTGATTGGGCTGATCTGGCCCAAACCACGACACACTTGAAGTGGGAGGTTGGACTAACTTCCAACAAACATTTCTATGATTTCTGTGAATTACTGATACTGGGAGCTAGTCCTTTTCCTGCTGGTTAAATAGGCCGCGGCAGATGAAGAGCTGAGGAAATCTGCCTTTTCATTTTAATTGCTATTATGAGAGGGATCAATTCCTTCTCTATATCACCTTTGGAAAAAAGAAACACAGTGGCCTATCTCAGCGAAGGCATGCCAGCATTTCATAGTTGTCTATTCTGCTTTTGCATATCCATGTCTGTATTAATACCTTGGAAACAGCACTTAAAAATTACTCAGGTTCCCTTTAACGTGCAGCTTTCAAACAATGTTTAAAGCTTTATGGCAAACGCTTAGTTTTACACAGCACATTAGTGTTGCTAGGAGCTTATATAGTTTTGTCTAATTATTCCTGACATTTCACATATCCCACTGTGTGTGTCTTTAGAGGAGACAGACAAAAAGCTTTTGCCTTTGCTTTGAGATTTCTTTCAAATTGTGCTCCCTGTCAGGCAGTCCAGTGTGATGCAATGTACAGACAATAATTTAAAAACAAAGGTTTAATTTTGTTTCAGGAATTCTTATGTCTTTTCCATATATGCCAAATGCTGACTGAAGCCAGAGTTAGCAATCTGTGGGATGCACCTTGGGATACCCTCTGGGGCCTTGTTTCTCATTTGTAATTTATCTGGGCATAAAGAATACAGAAGACTGAAAGTCTGAATCCTTTTCCATTAAAATAAACAGAAAGATTCCTTCCCCTGGCTTCACTTATCAGAGAGTAAGGAGTCCTCTAGGCTAGTTGTACAGGATCCTTCAACAGGCAGGGGAATGAGAGAGTGGCTGCCAGAAATACACTTGTCCCCTCTCAAGACAAGTCTTTAAGGCAAATGGTGTGAATCACATCCTGGAAATGCTGATCTTTCTCTCTTTTGACTACAAGTGGCTCCTCCACAATTGCATTCAGAATACATGCCTGATTTTTAGATGGCTAAATTTGAGAGGTAAAACCTATTCTCACTGACACCAGTGGGACTTGGATTAGGCTCTGAGAGAAGAGTTTTCACATGCAAGCTAATGAGGAATTAAGAATTTGAATGAGGAATTATGAATTTAAAGCTAGTCAGCTGCTTAGCTCTGTGTATATATGCTCTTATTCAGAAATTGGAGTGCTGTCTTCTGAATGAGCTGAATGAGGAACAATCAAAAATAGAAACTTCAGAAAAAAAACCCCTGTTCTTTGCAGACAGGCCCTAGGAAAGCAAATCTGTATTGTTGTAGACTCTGGGTTAGCAAAATATGAGTTTTAAATTCTGCCCAAGGGACAGCAGAAGCCCCCCTGAACTACACTCCGCTTTTCAGAAACTGCTTCAAAGTATCAATAGCCTTGGAGAAAATATCAGGCCTGCTTATTAAGAACAGACTGGACAAGCCAGATGGAAATTCATCCATCAGTCTTCAGGTTGTTACTGCTTTGGAAATGCTGATTTGGTCATTTAGGCCTAAAGCCAAAGCTTCAGCTCAAACCTTCTTCACAAATTGTTGATGGGAATCTTCTCTGTCAAGCCAGATCTTGATTTCATTAGCTTGCCCCCTGGTTATGTCTGATGCTTTGACCAGAGGATAAAGCAAAGAGGCTTTCTCTACCTCTCTGCACTCCTGGAACATGGACCATAAGCAATTGCAATCCATATGCTTTCCTCAGCATCATCACTTAGCAAGTGCCCCCTGGTCCACAAGCACAGTCAGAGGTACTGGAAGATACCATGGGATCTGCATGTCCTCCACAACTGCCTACTGATGTGGTTCATGCACAAGAGAGGTCCTGCTGCTTCGTGATGTAAGCGGTGGTTTTTTTCTGCTTGTCCTTCACTTTTCTGGGAGCCCTGAAGTTTCGTGGCCTCAGCATTTCTCCCCATCCTGCGTGGTCCCCGCCTTATTCTCTGCTGAGCACTACCTATATGCATCTTTAATCCAGTAGGAACTGAATTGCTGTGATTCTCTCCCCAAATGGCCCTGCACACCGACATAGCCCCAGGGAAATCCTTTCTGAGCTCTACCCGCTGTCTGCACCACAAGGATACTCTGAAAAATAAATTCTTCATTTCCTTAATGAACTTGTCTTTAAACAAACCCCATCACACCTTATCAGACCCAAGCACCAGGTTTCCATTAGGACAAAGGTACGCTGATCACACAGGGGAGTTTGGTTGTTTAAGTCTGCTCACTGCTCAGCAGGGCCAACATTTTTTCCTTGGAAGACCACTGCAATAATTGAATGTGGGGAAAAACATAAACAAAGTGTCTTCCCTGCAGACCATGAGCCTGCAGGCACCTCAGATCAGGCAGGCCCATCACTTCACGTCAAAACTCATCACTGAGGAGTTATTTGGTTTTAATTCCCGTGGTCCTTATGAGCCCTTAGCAACTCAGACAATATAAGTACCACATACAAGAACTGTATTAAACCAACATTATTAAGGAAGTATATTTACATGCTGAAAAGTCTAGAGGTGTTGGGCTGAAGGTCTCCTCTGTGGCTTAAGCCTCTCCTCATCCTTTACCCACATTATGAGGATACACACTGGCAATATAACATTAATTAGTAACATTGACTGTAAACATTGTGTTTCCTTCCTCCTGCTGTTTCCCTTGCTGCACCCCTTTCCAAGCCATCCTTGTCTCTGTACAATCTAATCCTGACTCCTGCCTCCCAGAGCACAGACAGTCCCTTAGCCCTCGCTCTTCGCTTCCCAGCTCACTTTCTGTGCGGAGCAGCCTGAGGCTCCCCTGACCTGCTGCTGCCGTGTCAGCCGCTACCTCCGGCAACTCGGCCAGGGCTTGTGTCCAGCCTCCTGCGGTGCCGGTGCCCCTGCCTGTTCCTCGCTGTCCTCACTTGTCCAGCTTTCGTCTCTCTGCTTTGGAATTAGAAGGCACCTATATGGAATATTTTGGCCCAGAAAAGGGATGGAGTCTTAAAATGGGAAGTGATTTACTAGAAAATGTCAGTGATTGGCCTTGCTTATTAATACAGGGCAGGATTTAAATGCTACTTATCATTAATCTTTAAAAATGCAGGTGTGGTTGTGGTCATACATTTTGTAGTCCTTGTATTTTAATTCTTAGTTTACTGCCTGTCTTTGGTGGTACCTGGCAGCCCCTGAGCAGAGTCAGGGACCATCTAGTCCAAAGCAGAACAAAAGAACCCAGGCTGTGATTCAGGAAGGCAAAGCTTGCTGGGGTAATCCCAGTGTAAGGGGTTCTCATCGCTTAGTTTCAGATTATCTTGGGGAACTGATGTGGCTTCATATTCCTTGCCCTCATTTTCTGGTCTGGCTAGGGCACCTCCATGATTTACTTCTCAGCTGAGGCTACATGAAAGGCAGGGCTGGCATGACCAGGACAGGTACCAGTCCTGGAGCACTGGTGAAGGGGCACAGGGACTCGGAGAATTGGTCTTATGAAAACACAGTATTGGAAAATACATAGTCTGAGTGTTAGATCATTTATGACAAACACATGTAGAGACACTAGCTACAAAGCATCCAGTGAAAAAGCCATGTATGTTAACAAGGAGAATTTTACTGTCTCTAGTCAATTATAGCTGGTTTCCAGTATCTCTATCACTTGTGTACAATTGCTATATATAGTACAGTACTATAGTAATTGATTGTGGTTTTATGACTTCTTGGAAGGGACATTTATAGCATAGTTATCTTATTTAAAGTACTCTCACTAAAAGCACTGCCGTGTTTATGTTTTGCAGCTGTATCGCTTTAGGCTGTCAGTCATTTCATACAGAGTGAACTTTACACACATAGACTAATTTTACTGATTTGGTGGGAGGAGCTCATCTGACTTCCCCCAAATGGGAATCAATCACATTTCACATCAGCTGATTATTGGTAATGGCATTGAGTGCTGTCTGGGTGGAGAAAAGGGGGAAGAGGATGATTAATTGTTCCTTAAAAGCAACTGGACAAGTTTAGGCTGTGAGATAGCAATGTTTATGTCTGCTCCTGCCAAAAAATACCTCCACCTTCTCAGCAAAGTACCACCCTGTAGCCGAATACTCTGAATTTCTGGTGAACAGTCTGACTCTAACTCTTTGGCCACTGAACTTTTCACTGTTTCATAATAAATGGAATCACATCACTTGGAGAGAACATGGGGAACTTGCACATGTGTGTGTGCAGGCATGTGTGTGCACACATGTACACGTGTGTATGCAGGGCAGGTTAGTTCTTTTACATCCACGGTTTTACATTTCCTTTAAGCAATTACAGCACTGTGCAAGTGATGCATCTTTGTGCCCTTGGCAGCAATAAATCACAGAATCACAGGGGNACTTTGTTAAACCCTGAATTGGTCTGAGTGCTTTTCACTATCAATATTTCCACGATCGTAGCTGTGAGGGGCAAGAATCTGTGGCGTGCTTTGTGAAACAGGTGGTTAGCTTATGCAAAATATGACTTAGCACATTTATGATAATGTTAATATTTCAAACTATGGAAAGATGCTAAACTTCCAATAATCTTCCTTGTTATCTCAAAGAGGTTGTCTCTTCCAAGTTCATACACAAAGCACTGAAATTCAAGCCTTTCTCTTCAAATTTATTTTGCAAGATCTTGCAACTTTGTAAAGTCTTCCTCTTGTAACGAGCCCATCTTCTTGGACTTCATGGCTCCTTGGTAGCCATGATAGAGCTGAGTTTAACTGAAGATTATAGGTTTCCAAATACTATGTATTGTAATCTGGCATGCTGGTGTTGCTTTGGGCTTCTGAGGATCTCAGTGCTGCAAAGGTCATGTCATGGCAGCAGTCTTAATTGACTGCAAATTATATAGGCACTGATGCTGTTGGTAACATGCCATATTGGGAAAAGCGGTACCCAGAAGCTGAGAAACTGAAGATGGCCAGAATCACACCAATCTGTGGCAGGACTGTCAGCAAAATAAAATCTTGCTGTCACCAGGCAGCTCATATTCACAGTCACAGCATGAGGTTTTGATGCCAGCTGTATTGTAGGCAAAACGAAGGCAAACTATCAGAAGGTGGGTCGAGGTTGCCTGACAACAGTGTAAACTGAGATAGGACAATAAATGAAATGGCTGTTTTTGTGTGAGAGCTGAAATTTTGTAAGAACCTGTCTTTAAGAAATTCCTAGCTGCATTGTGGGGCCTCAGATTTAGGGATCTGACCTTTTTCTAAACAGACTGAATGACCCCGAGAATGAAGTTACTATGAAGTTTGTAAAAACTGAGCTATGAATTTGACCTTCAAGTTAGATTGTGCACACCGGTGAACCAAGCAGCATGATGGAAAGACAGGTTGGAGGAACTCAGCACTAAGCAAGGCATGTGGAGGCACAGCTGTTCGTGTGTTTGCATCTGTGGGCATCCGACTAATGCTCATACATGTACTCACCCTGACATAAATAACCAGAGCAGAGTATGTTGTAATCAAGGATATAGTAGCCTACAGCCTGTTCTTCAGTGTGTTTGTATAATGAAGATTGCTAGAGCTGCAGGGAGCCCCTGGCTCGGTCCTGGCTAGAGGAACAGCCAAGTGAACAACAGAGGGGACACTGCTGGGCATGACATGAGAAATCACTGGATGCGACAGATACCAGCGCAGGCACCTGACAAAAGTCACAGATGGTGCCCCAAGGGATATGGCTGGGTTTTGCAGGTGGTTGAGATGGAGTTATGTGAGAAATGGCTTCACAGATAAGTGGAGAGGGATGTTTGGGACCCTTTTGGGAGCACAGCCTTGCAAGACCTACAGCACCTTGGTCACCGTATCAGTAATTGCATATAAAGCTGAACTTGCCTATAGAACAGAAATACCAGATTTGAGTATGGATGTGGCAAAATGGGGACTGATGGGGAGGAGGTAATTCAGGCAGGGTTGCCCACCTGGGAGGAGACTGGGATGGGGAAAGGGAGGGTCAAGACTGGTGAAAAGGAGGGCTGAGAAGTGGGAGAAGGGATAACAAGGATAAAAGAAGTTATGCCTTGCTCACCCACAGTTGAAATCAGAACAATAACCCAACCTGTTGTTCAGACAAGAGCATGAGTCAAACCTGCCACCATGGTCAGGAGGCCAGGGGGGAGGGGTGCTTTTCCCCCTGCTGTCCGACATGAGGACCCAGGAGACTGAGGGATGCAGCACCCTGGTGCCACCATGTCGGTGCCTGCACCAGACTGGATGTCCTTGGTAGGTATCCACCACCTCCTCAGGGTGATGAGGTGTGACCATGTCCTCTTGTCTGTGCAAGAGCAAAAACAAGTGCTCGCGCAGGCCAGTTTTGTGCATGTGTGCTTACTCTAGTGGCTCTGAATAACATCCATTGAAACCTAAATGTTGCCTACGGGGTTTCCGAAGTGGCAAGCTGTGAAACGGTGCTTTAGCACTGTTATTTCTGTCCCTGGATCTGCTGTTTTGTTGCTCTCCAGCTCTTTTGCTGAAGAGCTTAGGATGACCACCAGCATGACCATGATGTTTTAACTCTCTGAGCATTGGAAACTGGTTCTCACCCCGCTTGTCAGGGCAGCTTAACCTCCCTTCCTAGTGGACATTGCCAGCCTGGAGTGTTTCCTTCCCAGTTAGGACCCCGGGAGAAAACTGATGCAAGAGGGGAGGTGCTGCCTCCCAAAAAGCCATGGTGCTGTCAGCAGGCCATCAATATCTTCTCTCTGGAGGCGCAAGAGATGCTCTGGCTTAGGTGAGGTCAGGACTAAGATGCGTCTCCGTCAGTACATCCCAGCTCCCAGCCTTTATGCCCTCAAAATGGGACAAATTTATTTTTTTCGTTGCCAAAATTCCTGGCTGCACTCTCCTCTAAGAAAAATTAGACAGTGATGCAGTTTGCTACAGGTATGCAGCTTCCTACAGACTCTTCCCATCCACTTCATAAGTGCTTCTGTCATGTTGGCAATGCTTAAGATCATTATATTTGAAAACAATTATATTCTGACCTGAAATTCCAATTATAAGAAACTGCATGCTGTTAGTCGAATACTTTAGGCTGGGCTTATTGATGTATTTTCAATTGGTAAGGCACCCTTTTAAGCCAAATTGATGTGTACCCATTATAAACTCATCCAAGAATCTCCAGGATGAGTTTTGCTGTGGTGTAACTAGCTCATTTGAAAATGCACCCTTTTGCCTGACCACTGCAAACCTGGGCCTGAACCAATCTGACCAATCAACGAAAGACCACAAGCCAGCAGTTTTGCAAAGCTATTTTTACAGAAATCCTTCCAGGATCACACTTCAGAGGTAAGCTTTTCTCATGTAGATCTTCACTCATGCAAATGAGAAACAATAATTAGTGACGATCTTCAAACATGCTTCCTCCCACAAGCAGTGGTATAATTATCGTTCACAGATGATTACTCATTTTTATCTACTTTCAATAAAAAAATTAGTAAATCTTAGGCAGTGAAAGCTCGTAAGATGCTGCTGAGCTGCAACCTGATACAAAATAGGATTCAATGCAGATTTCATCTTGTCTTTAGCCAGACATAAATAAAATTTTCTATGATGGTAAAATACCCAGATTTCTTGTAAACAACTACAGTAGATGCCTACTCTAGTTGTAATAATTCATAATAAATAATACTGTAAATTCATAATAATTTGCTTTAAAGAGACTATTGAATTAAGAAATAACTTTAAAACTCATCATCACTTCTCATAACATTTTAAACTCTTAGCACTGTACATTTAAAAGGTCCCTTTTGTTTTATACTACAGAAAATACTCATTTAAGGTTCAGCTCATTCCTTGTAGTTCACTTCCCTTTCCCCTTTTCATGCATTACCTTAAATCCTGAGATGCTTAACCTATGAACATTGGAGGCTGTATTCTCCTATACCGTGGAGCCAAGAGACAGGGGTAGCTGGATCTTGCAAACTTTTTTGGGGCAGAATTTATAGTAATCAGTTGTACATCCCTACACTGTCAAAACATGTAAGTGCTATCTTTCCCACCAAGTTGTGGCAGGAAGACCTTCACTCTGTGCCTCCTCTTTCTCCAGAGATGAGTTATGGAGATAGAAATCTTCTTCCACTGTAAATCTGTGCCTGACAGTGCAGAAAATAAAAAGCTGTCCATTTGTTTTGCAGACTATATTTAAGTCTTAAGAAAGACACTGAGGTGCTGGAGCGTGTCCAGAGAAGGGCAACGAAGCTGGTGAAGGACCTAGAGCACAAGTCTTATGAGGAGCGGCTGAGGGAACTGGGGTTGTTTAGTCTGGAGAAGAGAAGGTTGAGGGGAGACCTTATCGCTTTCTACAACTACCTGAAAGGAGGTTGTAGAGCGGTGGGGGTCGGTCTCTTCTGCCAAGTTACAATCGATAGGACAAGAGGAAATGGCCTCAAGTTGTGCCAGGGGAGGTTTAGATTGGATATTAGGAAAAATGTCTTCAAGCATTGGAACAGGCTGCCCCGGGAAGTGGTGGAATCGCCATCCCTGGAGGTATTTAAAAAACAGGTAGATGTGGTGCTGAGGGACATGGTTTAGTGGTGGTTTGGCAGTGTTAGGTTAATGGTTGGACTCAATGATCTTAAAAGTCTCTTCCAACCTAGGTGATTCTATGATTTTATGATTCTAAGTGCTGAAATGAGATAGCCTGGGTACTAGAAACATCATACCATATTAGCATGGAATGCTGAATGGGTTAATCCACTCAGCCAAGAAACAGGGTAAATTCTCTGCCATGGAGTTCCTGGTCCCAGCAGCTGGACAGCCTTGTTATGTGAGTTAACCTGATCAAAGATAGCTGACTTGCTCTTCCCTGATATGTGGGATATCTACATTAACAGAGGCATGCAAGCTTGGTTGCCCCACAGCAGCATTTGGTTGCTCCGGAACTATGCTTATTAGCAGATCTCATGTCTCAGTGCAAAGAAGGGGGTCTTGATCCCTGGTGATTTCTAATTTAGTAGATAGTTAGAGCCAGGAGACAGGTAACCTACACACCTAACCTCTCATCTGGGAAAGAAAACTACGGTCTGCACAGGTTGCTGACCCTTGCAACCCTTCATGCTTAGCAGTTACTCTCGCATAGAGAGGTTGTTCTCTGATTAATTTTATTTTTTTTGAAAACTTAGAGTGTCTGACTTGAACTTCATATTTCTAAATGTTTTTCACCACTAAAGATGACCTTTTCTCTGCACTTTCTGTTTTACCTGTCTTTGTACATGCATCTTTACAAGACGCCATGTTACCAACATTTCCTCTCCTGTGTTTTTAACTAAATTTTTAAAGCTTTTAATTTTTTTAACCTATGCTGTTTTATAAGGTTGACCATGGCGATGATCCCCGCTATGGATTTTTAAAGATGACAAACACAAAACCTGCTTCAGGAAAATGTATAAATTTCAAAGATCTGGTGACGGACCCAAATCTCTCGTTGTGATACAGGTGGCCGTCCCAAGGGAAGACACTTGCCTCAGCTTTTGTGCTGCTACAGTACCCACTGCTGGTTTTGGCCTGGCTGTTTTGCTCTGCGCTTCCCTTTTGTTTTACTGAATGGTTCAGCGAGGAACATGCACAGGCACAAAACAAAGGAGCGCAGATGCTGAGTATTGGCGGACCCGTGGGGCCTTCCATAATCCTTCCTCCTACTGCTCCAACTTCCATTCAGACTGTTTATTCATTGACTGTATGACTAAGACCTGCAATCAGATAAAATACAGGTGGGAGGACAGCTTGGATAATGAGATACCGTATCAGACATTGGCAGCTAAGTTCTGCCATCGCTCTGTGTAATTCGTAAGGGGGAAGGGCAGAGGAGCGTGCCATTTCCAGCACTTACAACCCTCCTTTGAGGAGCAATGCTTGGGATGATATTTGACTGACGGGTGACCCGGGAACAGGTATTTGTGAAGCTGGTTAGTAAGGTTTGACTGTGAAGTGAAGCCCCTCAATGTTTGCTCTCCCGATGGCATGTGAATGGTCCTGAGCAGATGTCTGCCTGCAGCCACATCGCTCGGTCAACCAGGCAGCAGCTAGATGCAGATCCATCCACAACAAGTCCCTGCAATGTTTTACCAAAGCAAAATCAACTGCAGTGACATCTGCCTTAAAAAAACCCACAAACCATCAGTAATTCGAACTGTAGGGACCATATTGTCATGAAATGGGAAGATCAGCACTGAAGAGATCCACGTTTCTTAGCTAAGAATAGCATAGACAGCACCTTGGTGTTTGAAGGAAATAGAGAATGACACAACAAGGTCCTGGAGTGCTTGGAAGGAGAGCAGTTTGCTCTATTATCTTCTGGAAAAAAATCTCTTGCTTTAAAAAATAGATCCAGGGACAAAATATTTCAGTGTCCCCTTGGTCACTAACAGTTTAATCTCTCTTTGCTTCCCCTTTTGAATGGTCTTACAAAAAGAAAACCCATTATTCAAACCCTATTTTGATTAATGATTTACTCTTTTTTTTTTTTTAAAATTCTTGACTTCCCCAGAGGTTGCATTTATTTGGAGAATGGAAGAACTATCCATAGAGTTTCAAGAGCAGTAACTTTTAAACTACTACGAGCTATTTTGAAGGTTAGTGTCCTTTGAACTAATATAATGTTTTGTTTGTTTTGTAACTAGAAACAAAACTGCTTCATTGTGACTCTCCTCCCACGGTCCTTTTGGAACAGAAATCATGCAGAAGTTGTAAAATTCTCGTAAATAAAGACTATTTTGCTGGAGAAAAATCCTATGTGGGAAAAGTGTTTAAAAAAAAAAATATCCTTAATTGGAAAGAAATCTGTTTCATTTGCAACTATTAAAGCACCTCACTGGAACATCTTAAAAATTTCCCTAAAGAATAAGAGGACTACATCTAATATAACTAGAAAAAGTTGCTGAAGGAACAGTTGGGTTTTCTCCTCAGCTGGCAATCCTTATTTTTACACTCTTTGAGTTGAAGATCCCGACGCAGTTTGCAAGCCTAACACTTCACATACTGCACACAGGCCCTGCAGGAGGCATGGTCCAATTCCTCACTTATTAACGCCTCGGGGGTGGGGGGCGGTGGGGAATGCAGTTTGTGAGTGGGAGACTGTGTAAAGACAACGGGATTGACTTGTCCTGCAGTCCCTGCTGCCTGAATGCTGAGTTGACACTAGAAATTCAGCAGCACTGTAACCTGCCGATGAACTGGGCTTAGGTCTAGGCACAGGCCTAAAATGCTACTTTATCTTCATTGTTTTACGGCCTAAAGGGAATGTAAATATGTTTCTAAGACTGCACCTTGTCGGGAAGACTCGTTCCCTATGGTGAACGGTTATTGCCCAGCCACCTTTCCTGTGTCACCTGCGGTTTTAAAGACCTCTGCTGTCATCAATCTTCTCTTTCCTACCCGAAGAGTCTGAGCCTGTGCACTCATTCCTCATATTGATGAACCCTGCTGTTGTTCCGCATACAGAGGAAAAAGCCCATCATACAGGTGCTACGTTATTAAAGATGCTTAGGTCACTTAACTCCCCCCAAAAAAGAAACCCTGGTCCATAAAATCCCTAACTCTCATATAAAGACAGTGAAACATGAGCTTCCGGGTGCATAAATCCTTTCTGAATATGGGTGTGGGGCTCCTAAACTAATGAGCTACTTTAGGTTTTCTTTCTGAGGAGTGTTTTCAGACTTGGAGCCCTGCAGTGCAGCACAGCGTGAGTGGCAGGGTCAGGAAACTACTGGCAGGAACCTATTACGCTGTGGTCTGTTACAGTTCTGTGCCTTTGCATTTAAACCACTAAATAGAAAAGGAAACATCAGCTTTTCAAGGTCTCCCAAATGCGTCAAGAAAAACTGTAAGGAAAATCTGCACTGAATTCTCACCTGCGAATGCATTTTCAATCTCAATTTCTCATCTTGCTGCTTAGAGACAGGTCAAAGACACACAAATATTTACTGATGAATATCATTTATTCAGTTCTGGGGCAATGGTGCTATTTGTATTTATATGGAGACTACCACTTTATACAAGCTAAATGTCACTGTACATGCATTGTTTTTCAAGTCAATATTGGTTTCTTGCTGCTATTCTGTGTCAGGAGACTGATGTCGATGGGGTTTATTTAATCTCCACGTGACTTGGTTCTGTACACAACTGCTCTGCAATTCATAAAGGCCCTTAAATGACCAAATTTGACAGACTAAAACTGCATAGCGTATTAAGGACCTTAAAGCTTGATCTGAGACCCTTTGAAATCAGTGGAACTATTTCCACTGTGAGCAAAATGTTTCAGATTAAGCCTTAGTGAATATATGCCCAATTTCTCACTGATAAAATAAAGCAGATGACTCATACAATGGCTCTAGACTTGCTTTGAAAGGAAAATTTTGTATGACTGAACAAATAGTTTTATTGTAGCAGAAGGTGCCGTGCGTCCTTACTCATGTTGAAAAATGTCTCATGTTGTCGAAAAGCACTGGGCTGGTGGCATCAGACTGCTGCTGGGGACTGCGAGCGTGGGATTTCCATCTGGCCCCTGTGCTTGCTGCAAGCACAGGAGAAATGAATTGCTGACAGCCTACGTGGTGTACAACACGCTAAAGGTCAAGGACAGACTCCTGTTTAGTATGAGAAAACACTTCTTGCACAAGTCCTGGGTGCAAATCCTGCTGATGAAGAGACATTCAGATATTAGACTGGCTGAGCTCTGACCTCCGCAGTGGCCTGCTGCACCCTCAGTTTGCCACACGGGAAGAAGGTCCAAGGATGCTGCAGTAAATTTATGGTAGCGTGAGTTTGTATTTGAACTGAACTCATGCCACCATCGCAGTTTTAAGGCAAACGCTCGTGGGGCTTGGACCCTGGGCCACAACTTGAACAAAAATCTCAAGCTAAACTTGGTCAATAGCTCCTGAAAAATCACATGAAAAAGAGAATTGCTGCTTTTATTTCTGGAACTTTGCTGTTGGTAGTGGAAGCCATGGGAACCGATAGATCAATGCCAGACACTTGCTGAGCTGACAGCACATATGGACAATTTTTTGCTTACCTATATAATACAGCCACTGTTGTGATACTGCAGTTTACATTCTTCAGGACCTTAACAATAACTAGTTCTAGCAGTAGTTTTCATATGAAGTCATACTTTTTCTCTGAAACCTTTACTGTACACACAATCAAGCTAAAATGTTTAATTTTTTCCATTGCCTGGGATAACTAAACCACATCTCTGCTTTCGGAGACTTTTAGTTGTGCCTAAGCTCACATAACTGGCACTGTAACTACGCCTGGAGCAATTACCATGTAAATACAAGATCAGCAAAATATATCATTATGAAAACAATTGAATATCAAGCATTTCAGACATGTCATTATATGAATTAGTGGTAATTAGCTGTCAAAACCCATAAGCGCAATATAATTAACCCACAAATACAACATAAATATAGAGTAATTACAAAAGTTCATCCACTATAAAGATTGAGCTGTCATTTATCTGGCATAATAAAATATGATGAATCAAACTCTGCTGGAAGTAATGTATATTAAGATAGCAGGAGTTGGTGTGTATGTTGGAGAAAGAGAAAGGACAATATTTGGCTCTAATTCTCAGCAGAATGCCACTGGAAGTCATGTTTTCCAGTTATATACTATATATACCATATTTCTACTTTGCCTTTTTGTAGTAAATTGGTTATATTGAATACAGGAGATTGTGGTTCATGCTAATAACAACCTATGATGACTAGCACATCATATCCTTTTATTAACTAGAAAAATGCTTATGTGAACATTTGTCCTGCCCTTGGTTGGGTTTTGCTGCAGCAGCTAATACTCATAACAAATACGAGATACTAATATCGTGCTAACAAGGAAAGGGTCATAAAAAGCCACCCAAAATCAACCAGAATCCCCCTCCTCAACTGCTCCCCCCAGGCGCCTGTCTCAGTGGTAGAAGACTGATTTTAAAGGCATGATACATTTCACACCTATTGTGTGCATTTCAAATATATTTTTCTCAGTGAGAACAATATTAATTCCTGGAATAAACCAGAGTACTTTAATCACCAGCACAAGCAAAGTCTTGATTTAGTCTGCCTCAGAAAATGAAGGAGATGATGAGGGGGTAGAAGACAGAGAGTGTCTGTCTCTTTTGCTTTACCAGACATCTACTTCAGGAAGCTTGGGCAGATACAGGCTTGGGTAGAACTTACCATGGGATCAGAGAATATAGCAAACCAAAATGTTTTAAAATTCATCAGTTCTATAAAATACAAAGAGCATACATTCTCTAACTCATACAGGGACTAAAAATGTGTGCATGTGTGTATGTATGTTTGGTACATTCACAATTACCATGAAATTGTACAAACAATATGCTATTCCTTAAATACTTACTGAAAGTCTGAGGATCTGAAGATCCTCAACAGTTTGAGGATTTGATTTCTAATCATGAACGCCACAACTGTGCTGATTCACCTGCCCCTGAGATGACAAAAGGAAAGGAGCCAACATTGCATGACCCCTGTTCAGCCTGGCAAGGGCTGAACAATGCTTATGTGGCATTTGAGGCTTCCTCATCCCACATGGGAAGACTTGCTACCTCCCTTTCTGGACCCCATCAGCTTTGCAGCTGAGACCCAGCCCAGCATTGCTTGCAGTGAGAGATGATGGGCAGCATCCACCCAGGCAACAAACAGCCTTTTCGGACAGGCTGCCATGCCTGACACCCCTCCTGCTCCGTTAAATGTGGACATTGCTCACTAGGCAACACTTCTTCTCTGTCTCCAAAGCAAGTACATACAGACCTGAGTGACATTAACCAGACAGAGAGTTAGTTTCTGAATGGGATGGTTCTGAAAATCTACCAGACTGAGTAAATTTTTCTCTGTCAAAACTTGTGCAAGATAAATATGGCTTCTTCACATAGTGGAGTCTCTAGAACTTCATACCAACGTAACAGAGCAGCACTGGGGGTAAGAAAAGGAGCTGCTGTGATTCTGTGTCACCGCTACATGAGTTTATTTCTGGGCTGACATGGTACTACTCATGATAAGAAATTTAGAATTTAGAAATCACCAAAACAGAATAGATCCAAATGAATGGTTTAGGAAATAAACAGAAATATTTGTCCTCAAGCAGCAATCCTCTTTGATGACAGTTTTATCTACAGGTATAGAAGAACTGAATCCCCAGAAAGCATCTGTGAGTTCATTTCCTAAATTAATAATCAGATAGGTAGTGCAAGGTGAGAGAAACCTTTGCAGAAAATATAGGGCCTGGTAGCTAAAAGGTGATTTTCCCTCATACCTGTTTACCTGCCTCTGCCACCTTTATAAGTGGGTGGTCTGCGTTTGGTCTCTTCAGACAAAGAGAGGGCTTGAGATGGCTTGGACTAGGCATGCTTTCTGGTAGCTGGTAAAGAACATGGCAGTCTGTCTGTCAGTCTGGGCATCAGCATCTTCAGACTAGGATAACAGATGAGTCTTCCAGGGTCTGGCACTCTAATGTAATTTCCTAGGCTGTCCAAACCACCACTAAGCTGTGTATGCAGGTTTGGGAGGCGATAGAGAAAAATGTCTTCGGGTGCTTATCAAGGAGCAGAAGCGCTTCTCAACACTCACAACATCACTGAGGTGAGTGACTGCTCTGAGGATCCTGACTGAGCGTAAAACAGTACCAATGTTTCGTTTTATAGATAGACAAGCAGACGATCAGAGAGGTGACATCTTCTCCAGTCACACAAAGAGGTCCTCAAAGAGCTGGGGTTGAAGGCCAGGTTTTCTTCCTCCATTGCTCTACCTGCTCTTCACAATCATGTACACCCAGGAAGTCTGGCCAGTGAGAGCTATAGCATCAAGTATGCAATGTACAATTTTGATCTGAATATTAAAGTCACTGGACTCGGGACGGAGCAAGCTTTACTGACGGGCACACAGAATAGTTCCTACCATTACTATTGGGTGGGACTCCTACCAACCTTTAGCAAGCTCTATTTTAAGCTTCTAGTCTAAACTTCCTGCCTAGGCTCCTTCTGTAGTCAAAGACAAGTTGGACATATCTCTGGAGGGCAATTTATCCTTCCTGCCTTAAACCCCTTTCCAGGATTATCTGATCCGCCTGCTTGAGATGCCTATCCCTCTCTATTGTTTGCAGGTACACGGATGAGCATTTCAAACAAGACTCTTAACTTTAAGATGGCAAATGTGTGATGAGATGGATTCCAGCTTCTTGGTGTGCCCAGAGGAGGTTTGGTCTGTGCAACAAATGGTTGGTGAACATCACATTATGGCAAAGCATGAGAATCCCCCTTCAGTCATGTGGAGTGACACATCACTGAAACCATAGCAAGCCAACGTTTGCAGATATTGATACTCCCTTTGTGTTTAGCTCAGTATCTTTACAGTCAGCCTCATTTCTTCTTAACCTCCTGGACTTTGCTATTGCACCTCCAGAAATTAATGGGGTGTTTAGACTTGCTCTCCTACCAGATACCCTGAATAGAAATGACTTGAAGAATCCTGAAATGAGGTGTCTGGATCTGCACATGCTTAACCATCTTGGACTGCCCTATGCCAAGAACCTGCAATAACATATGCAGAAAAATCCAATGTGAGCAGGCAAAACATTGCTCATAACTACAAAGCACTTTGAGCTGAATAATTTCTTTTATTTCAGCTTGATTGGTTTCTTCCTCTGCTGCCCTAGGAAGGATAGAGCCCAGCAGTTTGAAATTGCTGCCTTCAGCCACTTTTGAGCCGGGCAAGTGCTTGCACCATGCAGGAGAAATAAAACTTTTTCCCTGCTAGCAAAACCAAAGGAGCTGATGCTTGCTCAGACTTGCAAAAAGTCACATGGAGGCTGAAACATGGGAATTTTCAGTCCAGGGGGGAAATGCAAGTAGCTGCAGAGGGTGAGAATTGAGAGGTAGGAAATCAGACTTGCCCGTAGCAAGAATCTTCTTAATCAGGTGTAGACTCTTGCTCTGTAATGGCACCACCACTGTGAACAACACAACACAGAAGTGCTAGAGAGTCACCCAGAAAGGGGAAAAATGAAACTATTTTTTCAGCCTATGCACCTTCTTTGTGTCAATATGCCAGAACGACCACCTTCACCACCAAATCCCGGTACTGAAGCACACTGTGAAAGATTTATAATGGAAGCATCCAAGAGGAGCCATCTTTTAGCATCATTTTAGCATTGCTTTGCTTTTCCCTTCATTTGTTTTTGTTTTTGTTTTTGTTTTTTTTTTTTTACCACAAACATTGTATATCCATTTCTCTGCTCTGTGTAGAAATGGAGTGCATTTATGAAATACAGCCTTAAAATGCCTGTCATCTAAGGCTAGCTACAGGACATGCTCTCATGACAATGATTGTAAGTCACAGCTTATGCAAAATAAGTGTTTTAAAGTATTTCATACGTTAATTATGGTCATCAATTAAAGTGAAAAAACAGCTACCAGAGGTCCAGCAGCATGCTTTGTATTGATTGAGAGGCACGAGTAGGATCCCTGCTTTCCAGCTGAGTAGTTATGGGATATGTCTTGGTGAGCAGAGCTCTCATTTACCTACTGTTGTGATATGATCCTTTTAACCTGGTCCAGGTGAGAGCAGCCACCACGCAAATAAATGTGCTCCAGGATGCTTTCCATACTGATCACTGGCTGGGACACTGTAAAAGTTCTTTGGAAATACCTTATAAGAGATTTTTTCTCTCTTCGATGGGCACCAATAGATTTGTAATACATTAGCTATAATATCCCTAGCTGTATGTCCTGCTATTTCCCTCATCTGTACTGTTAGACTAACGTGTGCTCGTGTCTACCATTACTGCCACCCATCACCTTCTTACTGTGGAGCCAAGGTGGGACATCAGAGATGGTGGTGGACGCTCAGGGAGCTGTTTGGTGCCATGCAGATGCAGAGAGGCTGTGCTGGGCTGAGAGCACACAGGCTACACACAGGGCAGGAGAGACAGGGGCAGCTGAGGTAGTATTTGGGGCAGCAGTGCCCAGACATTACTGCTGGTACCCCGCCTTCTCCCTGCTCACACTCCAGACCCATGGGAATCCCAGCTGGCCTTCACAGCAGTGTTCTACCCTTGCTGGGGATCAGGGGGGCTGGGCTGGGAATCTCTGTTTTATCAGATGAAATATATTGTGTATACAACCTGAGCAGAAATGGGAGAAACCAACACATTTTTTTAATGGCCTTCCTCAAATAGATCATCCCATCAGCACATCTGTCCCAGAGTTCAGGGCATTCAGTCTGCCCTGTCGCGCTGAGGACTCCCGCAGCAGGCCCAAGGTATGGCCACCTTCTGCTTGGGGATTGTTCTGGCCCTGCACCACCCGAACACACTGAGGAAGGAGATGGGAGGTTTGGAGGCAGACTCTGATTGCTATATAGTGGCTGTCCTCCGTTCTCCCTTGTCTCCAGCTGCAGCATCCTTGGTGGCATTAGATAATGTCTCAGCTGCTCTCTTTCCAACACATCTTGCAATCTTGTAAAAAAACCATTTCATATGATCCCTCGCACGGCACGACATGCTTGTATTTTACACTTGAAGAAGGAGGTTCGACTAGATGACCTCTGGAGGCTCAACCTACATGATGCATGACTCCATGATTATAGCCACTGTTGCATACATTACAAGAAAATATGTGAGTGAACCAGTCATCTCAATTTATCCTAGTTTAAAAAGGAAATCCTTGCCTACCTAGGCAAGTTTTTTAGAAAAAAAACTGCACAACTTTACATTGATGACAGCAGCATCCGTACCACACCTTGTTTGGGCAGGCAGCTAACATAACAGTGGCTCTTCTTAGATAAACTTAAGGTAGGTCTGTTCCCTTCTTCCCAACATCCCTGTTTTGCCATAGCCATGCTGTGGCACGTGAGCCCATCTGACCAAAGAAAGGCTGGGAGGCATGGACTTGACCTTGTGACGCCCCAGCCCCCAGGAGAAGTGAAGCCCCACCGTCGTGTAGGCTGAGGGGCAATCGGTGAGTCACGGCTCTCCCACTAGGCACTATCACAGGGCACAGGCAGCACAGTAGGCTGCTGGGGTAATGAATCATATCCCTCACAAACCACAAAACGTGACAGGAGGATGCGGCTGGAGAAACTCCTGGAGAGATGCAGCAACTTGCCGCACAGCCCGAGCGCTCCCACAGCTCGTGCCCCAGAAGAGGTCACAGCTACGGGCAGCGGGAGGCTGGCATTGCCCTCCTGCTTGCACACTCTTTGCAGGGATGGCCAGGCCACAGGGTCCCTCCTGGCTGTCCCCACAGTGGTGAGGGAGCTGCTTCACTTGAGACCACGCTGGAGGGCAAGAAGCAGCTGAACGCTCTGGAGGCATTGCACCGTTCTGTTGACGCAGAGGTGCTGGTGACACAGGGACTCCTCAGCTTGAAGAGCATCTCTCAGGGCACCAGAGGGTTGTAAAAGGGAGGCTGAAACAGCTTAGATGGCTGCAGGTTGCTGCAGCAAATTAAATATGATGAAACACAGCAGACAGTTTTATATGCTGTATTAACTGTATTAGACCTTTATATCGGAATAATTTATTGCTGGATTCTACACGGCACAAATGAAGTGCCAAACCTCCTCCGGTTCAGGTCCTTTCCAGAGGCCTTAGTGTAGAAGATACATCCAGTAGGAGTTAGCAGGAGACGGAAATTTATTCTGGAGGCTGTCCTAGCAACATTAGAGGAGCAGCTGGAGTCCTTACTCCTAGTTGTCTTTTGTCACATTTGAACTGCGTGGCGCACTTCGCAGAAAACACCAATCCAAAACCGTGTTTTTTCGTGGAGATTGTCCAGCAAGTCTTCCTCTCAATGACCCTGTGAGAGGTACTCCAGGTTTCAAATCAATTTGATTTGCTTCTCACCTAGTGATCTGCTGGAGCAGTGCTAGTTGTGGAGAAGATGTTCCCCCCTATACGCGCGCTGGTGGAGTCACTGCCTGCTTCGTCCATTGCTGAATGGTGGCAAACACATGCCTGGGCTAAGTGCCTGAAGGAGGAAAATGAGGCAATTTAGAGGTTATGTGTACGTGTCCCACTGCAGCAGCTGCAAGCACAAATGTTTGTGCTGCTCCTCATGCTCCTCTGCATCTCAGATCTGCAGGCACTCACCTTTGATGGATGATTACTCCTGGATGAGCTTGCTAATGGCTGCAGTTATGTCACTCATGAAGCTGATCTTCGTGATTTCTGAAAGACCCCATTAACACTGCATTAGAATCCTGATGGATATAATTCACTGAATTATTTAATTTCTTAAATTTTTTAAACATATCAGAATACCTTCTAAGTCAAACGTGACCTCTTGGTCTTCAGTGAGAGGGGCTGACCTTGAGCACGCGTCAGGGGCTGTTGCAGCCTTGCTTTTCTCTTCACACACGCTCTCCCTACAGCACTCAGCCTTGTACCTTCAGAAAAAGGTGTTATTGAGGAAAGCAGCATGCTAAGTGGGGTTTTTTTGTGTGATTTATCCAAGTGCCTGTTTGCTCCCACATGCTGTGAGTGGATAATAGCAGTTCTCAATCAAAGTTAAAATTACTAATGCTATTGTCTGTGGAAAATTTAGTGAAAAAAAAAAAAAAAAAGGTTAATGATGCTGCTATACTACTGATCTTACTATGGCTTGTCGTATCTTCATCCCTGCCCCCCTGTGCAGCATTATTATATTGACTGGTTATCCCAGTCCATATCTCTGCTAAAACCAATGTAAGACAACCGGATCTGATATTCTGTTACGATAGTGAAACTAGTGTAAAAAGGCCATGTAAACAACAACAGAAAACCAATGTTTTCTCAGACACTATGTACATCATCCAGTGGCACTGACAATTCAACAGTAAGTTGACAGTGATTAGCACAAAGCATTACTCTGTCCTCCTCTTGAATACATGTTTATAGCAGTAAATTTTGCTTATGTATTTCCTCAGAGCTGGAAGCTGTTGAAATTATTTTGCATAGGATGTTGGAGTAGTCTGAAAAAAATCGAGCAACAAGAGCAGCCCCTCTTGCTTCAAGTTATTGACACTTCAGTGTCTGCCTGCAGCTCCAACATACATAGACAATATACCAGTAATTCTCTTTTTCTAATTGCGTTCACCCTAGGGTCTTTTGTGACTCACAAGTTATGACTACTTTTTAGTTGTAGTCTGTGACAATTTTTTTGTCAGTCTAAAAGGGCAGAGGGCTGATTCCTTTCACTTATATATTCCCAGTCTTCTGCTGAACACATTTAATTTATGGGAACAGTGGAACTAGAAAATGGGACAGCATTAGAGTTTCATATATTCACATACGAGGTCATTTTTCCTTGAGACAAACTCTGATGGACTACACAGGGTCAAGTTATATGCTTCAAATTATATGTATCAAATTATACAATGTCATGATGGAGTGGTTTGGCCAAGTCACTGTAGGCTCCTTATCTTAAGAGATCTTATATCAGGCATCTGAAACCACTCTTGGGTACTTAATCAAAACCAGTCTGGTTTGCAGGGGTTGTCAGCACGCATGGGTCACTGCCTAAACTACTCTATCTGTACGGTAAGAGTAACTCAAATGATTTTTTGTTAGGTAGTCTGGGATCAAGTCACCCTTTATCAGAGTGCCTTGTCTCTTGACACACTGGAGCCTTCAGCAGACGGATGAATTTTTCCTTTGGGTGCCTCAGGCCCAGTCAGAGCCCCACTGAATACTGCCAGTTCCTTGTGGCACTTCAGAGAAAGATTAGAAAGTTGCAAAATTTACTCTTAAGATACAGTTCTGTCTAAAACTTGTCCTTCCCTGTATCCTGGATGTCTTTAATGTGCCCTTGTGTACTCTTCCCGGTGCTACATGGAAGCTTTGTTGCTACACTGGCTCTGGTTCACAGACACGCAGGTGCATGTCCTCGTGATATCACTCCATACTTTCTTTCACAGGCCTAACACAAAGCTCTTGGCAGCTAGTGGAAAGATTTCCATTTTTCCCCAAGTTTTGGAAGAATCACTCCCAAAGTCTCAAAATCCCCCAACCCCAGTTTTCCCAAGATTCCCTGTTTGTTGGGAGTCTTGCTGCAATATAAGCCTGAATTCTGAAAGCTTTAAGTGCAAGCCTGACATGAAATATAACAATGTTTCCAGAGGCAGTTGCTGGGGCTGTTCCCTTGCTGAAAATTAGACAAGTATTTAGTTCCTGGCAAATCACCCTCAACTGCCTGCATACGGCCAGCATGGGTGTGGGCTCAGAGGCCAAGCCGTGAGCCAAGCGTGCTGGGTGCTGCCCTAACAGATACAAGCCATGGCTCTTTCCCAGAGACCTTACAGTTCTGGGTGTGTTTGCCTTGGGAGGCAAAAAGGGAGCTAATGTAACGCATGTGATCAGGCACCCCTAAGACGCTTCTTGCCTTAATTATATTTGCACAGGAACAAAAACGAGTAGAAGGAAAACTCTGCTATTAGCAGCACAGTTTGATATTCCCAGTGCATTAGCACATGAAATGATCTGGTGACAGAGTAAATAAGACATGAATTACTCTTAAAAAGCTTTTTGCAACAAACTGTAAGATGCTTCCATCTCAAAGGTGACCTGTAATTGTTAACAATTTGCAAAAACAACCACATCAATGAAAATGAGGGTTACAATACAATTATTACAAATGCCTCAAATAATCAAGTTCAAGTATTTAGCACAACTGGCTTCAAATATGCCTTTTAATTTGCAGCTAAGACCCTATGACAACTGGGCTGGCTGTATGTTATAGTGGCCGGTAGCAACCTTCTCCGCAGGAACCCTCTGCTTTTGCAGAGGCAGCACAGCTTCCCTGCTGAGCCCAACAGTTTTTGCAAGTCCTTCAAAAATGCCCAACTTTGTAATCCTTCTGGAGGCCCCGTAGCCTGAAGCTGGATGTGGTCCAGCTGCGGCAGTCACGCCCTCACTACGCTTTGTCTCCGTGTCCCAACAGCGATTTAATTTTATCCCACTGACTCCCAAGGTGTCACTTGAGCAAGGAGCTAGCAATTTGCCCCGGACATCTGAATGGCAAGTCTGGGTCAGCAGAAACGGGCCACATCGGGCCACAGTGGTCTGTGAGGCAGCTACCGTGGCCCGGTGTGCTGGCAGCAGCACACACCAGTCATGTTGCGTTCTGGATTAGGACTTCCAACATCTTGATGGGATTTTAAATAGCTTATACTGCTAGCCTCATATTATACCCACCAAAGCCAGTGATTTATTTAATTTAGAACAGCTTTACTCAGAGATGTTTACCCACAGAGCGTCCCAATCTGGAGGCGCGAGAAAGGAGGTCACTTCCAATTTATTTAATTTTTTTTTTTTCCCCAGCTATTTTCAGCAGTCCTCTATTCAAAATAGCTTGGAGTTGTGCATAAAGGCTGATTATCAAACCTATCTAGGGGATTTAGTCACACAGCTGTACATCAAAATCTCCTTAACCATGTTTCAACAGTCTCAAACACATGATGTTAAATTGGAGACAGGATTTTCGGATTATAGATGGTGAAATGGAAGAGGGAGCACCAGGGTTAGAAACTAAGCAAAGGTGTGACTTCTGCAGAGGGCAACTGGCTGTGAGGTCGTACCACGAATGGTGGCATGGAGGAAGGATCTCCTTGGCCTGAGAAAACCAAATGCCATAGACTGCACCAGGCTCTACTAAACTCCTCAAGAAGTGTGCACTAGGACAGCAGCACTGCTCTTAAAAATACAGCGTATTTTGCACCTGGGGAGTTTGGAGTTTGACAGCTTTACACCTTCAGAAACAGTCATGGATGGCGTGCTCCACTCAGAAGAATTGTTGTGACCTGCAGGAGCAGGAGCTGAGACCCGGAGATGACACGGTTTCCTGATTAAGTTGAAACCAACACAGTGGAGCTACCCTTTCTCCCTGAGACCCAGTCTCACAGCTTCACCAGATTATTTTGACATGTTTTCGCCACCCTGAGGATTTTAACTTCACTTGTAACAATACCTTTTAGCTTGGAAACACTCTTGATTTTCTCTGCAGACTCTTGCCAAAAAAGGGGGGAAAAAAAGAAAAAAAGAAAGGGAGGGGGAAGGGTTGATTTCCAGACACTTGAGAGTACTGGAATTGTTCGGGTGCTGAAATCAATGCAAGGTATCAGCTCATATGTGGGAGGCTTAAATGTTAGAAACCTCAAGGTAGCAAGACAATGATTTGAAGAGGCCTTCTCTCTTCCGATTACTACTGAGAAAGGATGATATTACAGTGAACCTTGTTAAGACGTAATATTCCCAACAGAGAATAATTGATGCTAACGCTCGTGTCAAACTGAAGATCTGAAAGGGACTAATTACTTTTTCTGCTAGGAAGAACTTTCCATTTTGTCACTGCTTCAATACCTGAGCAATCCCATTAATCTCAAATGACTGAATCCCAGCTCCTCTGCTTAATTTCTGCTGGGAATTGAGGGAAATAGCAAAAACAGCCATGCCAGAGCTTACAGTAACTCAATTTTATGTCCTTGAATCAGAAGAATGCGTCAAAACATTCCGGACAGTCTTTTACAATTCCTTTTTAAGGAGCATGCAGCTAGAAGAAAGTAAGCATCCAGGGACCAGGGTGTCTCATGGTGAGTAGGTTTGGCCATGCACTGCTGAGACAGGAAGCGAGGGATCCTACCCCCACACTCCTGCATGGGGCAGTGGGGACATGCATAGGGCTAAAAATGGGATCTCAGAGGGAGCCTGGCTCTGCTTGCTAGTGGGAAATTTCTCTCCCCTTCTCTTTCACTGTTATTAGCTCATTACAGGAGGAATGTGCTCTCCCTGCAGCATTCATATTGCTTCTCTAGAGCTTTCTATTTGGTCCTGGCTCCCAGACTGAAGGAAAGCAGTTAACTACCTCCCTTGAGCCTCTTAGCCCGTTAGCTCTGAAGCTCCAAGGAAAGTAAGTGCTCAGGCTGTTTGAGAGAGAGCATCAAGAGAAAGCATCATCTTGTGTTTCAAGAGGAAGCATCAGCTGGAAATGAGGGGGATTTTCACGTCTACAAAACTACAGCAGCTCTGCAGCATTCCAGTGATCTTCCCTTACTCAATGTTTAGTCTGCTGTTGAGTGCTTCTCTACGATGGTGTGCGTCTTCCCTGATTATGTTGCAAAGAACAAGAGAAAAGCTGGATGAACAGTTTTCAGGCAAAGTGCTACTCTGCAAGAACTTTGTCAGACGATTTAACATTGGCAAAAAGGAAGTAAGTTTAATTGCTGAATGCTGGGAGAGGGATATTAAACAACATTTTATTGTTCTCCACAATAAAGTGGGAATTTTGGCAGCCTCTTTGAAGAGCACAAAGATGCCACCGATGTGATGCTGTAAAAATCCAGGAGCCAAATCACGTTGGAAATACCATGCTGGAAGGGACCTCAGGAGCTGATGTGACCTGGCCCCTTTGTGAAGCCGGGTTAGCCAGAGGACCACTATTCTGGGAGTGCGGCCTGTGTCTCCTCTTACCCAGGGCTAGGCTTTCAGGACCAGGTCCCCCTGGGGATGGGTGGCCCTGCTGCTTGCCTGCAAACAGTGACCGGGCCCCACAGGACTAGGAGAAAATGAGAAAAATCCTGCTCGAGGAATATTGAGGTGGTTGAAAGTCCCACCAAAGTCAGAATTCTGGAAAGGAGGAAGAAAACCAGAACTGACTGGGCATCCTGGAAAGACTTGTTGCTCTGAGAAACCACAAGAGCAGCAGAACCAGAGGCCTGGTCCAACTAAAGGTCACCAGCAGAACTCCTCTCCCAACCAAACCCAGACCCTTTCCTTGGCGTAGTCCCAGAAACAATATGTACAAGAGCAATACTTTCTAGAAACTGGAGAAGGAGCCATTTTTTTAAAAAAACAGCTGATGCTAAATATTTCCTATTTACGAGGACATTAACAGACTTCACAGGTGCCGTTAGGAGAAGAGAGCTGACATTTGATCCCCATCAGCACCAGAAGACAAGGCTTTCTCCTCAGCTAGGTTATGTTTGGCGCATGAAATGTCAGGAAAATGCAAGTTTTTTGGCGTCACAGGAATCATTTATCTTTGCCTGGATGACATTGATTTGGGGAAAGAGTCTACAGGTGAAGATGTAGAGATCTCTACATGATCAGAGGTGCTCCAGTTCTTTCCAAAGGTGCTGGCTACATCCACACCCTCTTGTGAATTCAGCGCAAAGAATAATGCACTTGGGCACAAACATTGGCAGAAGTAGGTCAACACTGGAGGGTGACTGGAAGTAGGCAACTGTGTCAACATATCTGACCAAATTGATAAGGAAGGATCGAAAGTGTCCTGGAAATGGCTTCAAGGGAAATTTACACCTAAATGAGCTGTCAAAATCAGCAGTATGGGGTGCTATTTTGTAGCATACCTGACAGGCATGTAATAGAAACTGAATACAAATTTTGAGGGACCAAAGGAATTAGGTAAAGAGATACCATTTTGGAGATCCACTAGTAGTCAGTTGTCCAGGGACATATCTGAAGACAATGTTGGTTCAACAAGAAGCAATGACTAGCTAGATCTCTGTGTGTTGATGCTTCAGTGCAGAAATGCAAGGAACCATCAAGGAATTTTTGGCAATTTAACTCCGTCATGCTGGGGGAGGATAGATGGCCAGGATATGGCGCTTATAAGCGGGTGTAGCTTGTTGGTGATTTTCTTACCACCATCTGGCTTCACTGTCCAAGGTCTACCTTTACATACATTGGTCATTTCAAGCTTTTTTTGACACCATAACATCCACTGTTTTTTTTCTCCTCTATTTGCAAAAAAACACTCTAGCATAAGTGAAAATTCAGACTGATCGATTTTCAGAATAATTTTCAAGATCACACAGTATTGCTTAGCCTTGTACCGCACACAGTTTGAACTACACACACAGGATTTCTTGCCTCATGGAACAGCTTAAAGTATTTTATCTAATATGGCCCAAAATTAGATCAGTGTTGGTACTGCTGTACTAGATAGTGAAATTATTTAAAGGTTGTTATATTAAAAGGTCCATTAAGATATTTGTTGTTGAATCAACAATGTAAAAGCATTATGCTTAAAATAGTAAAAATAAAATTACATCCATGCTTTGCCTACTGAAGATAACATTAGAAAACCATAATTTTTATAAACCAGTTCCAGAGAAAATACATATTTTTCTGAAAATAGACTATGGTATCAACAGTACCATGAATGAAATACATAGAGAAGAGCGATATTACATGCACCCGAAGTATAATTTTTGAAATAACTATATCTTTTTTTTCCCCCTCTTGACTAATACCCATTGTGTGCTTGGTTAGAAAACAGTAGCTTGGTTATGAAATAATGGAAATTTTATCCATGAAAATGCCTCCCTCACATTAAAATCATCACACAGCTCACAGCGTGCTGCCTGCAAACTTCTCAGGTATAAATCTATCAGTAAATAAAGACTATTTTACTGTGGCTCTTAACCTTATGGGAACGTCTTAATAAATGGTTGATTGGAATGTACTATATACTAGCAAACAAAAAAAAAAGATCAAATTAAGCTGCACTGTAAAAATTAAACCAAGAGATGTGATAAATGCTAACCTCTGCATTTTTAACCTACTTTTACATTTTACATTCGAAGTTCAGGCTCTGAAGACTGTACAGTAACAGCTCTACTGCTTGCTCCTTGCTGTTGTGCTACATGTTCCCAGAGGTCCCAGGGCACAGCTGCATGGCAGGGAGAGCCATGAGCTCCCCCTACCCGTACCAGGCTGCTTGGTGGCACAGGAGCTGGTCACAGCCTGGGGCGCTCGTAAAACATGGGAAGAGGATGCAACTCCATGTTACTCACTTCTGGGAAGCTGCTTTAGTCAAGGATGCAAACTCTCAGTTTTTTCCCCATCATCTGGCTCTGGCTGCTCAGGAACCACCCTTTCAATCCCTGGGTTTTTCCAACCCATCTCTGACGCCCAGGCAGAAGCACTGGCAAGGGACAGCCAGGGTGGATACAGCCATGGGGAGCAATAAGATACTTGTCCCCTGGTCACAAGCTTCACAGAGGGGTGTTGAGCGTGGACAGAAGATGGCGATGAATGCCGGAGCACCCTGTCCATGAGGGAAAGCTAGAGCATCTATTTCAGTGTGACACAGCCTGGATCGCATATACAGGGTATGCAAAAACTCCTTCACATCTGAATAGGCTGGGAAAGAACCTATGCTTAGCTCTATTCACATCTGCTGAATTCCCCAAACTGTAAAGGAACCAAGATAATAGCATTTTCCCTTAGAAAACTCCCTCAGCAACCAGAAAATAAAGAAACTGGGCTTAAGAAAAGCTAAACTCTTTAATAAGGTGTGGAAGACATTTAAGTAATACTTTGTCCCACATCTGATTATATATTAATAATTAATTTGTGTTCTCAGCAGTTCCCAGATATCTAGTGGCTCCAGTGGGCATCTACAGTGCCTAAGGGATGCGGACAAAACCCAGAAGCACATGCAGTGAATTTGAACAGGTAGCAGGGACTCACGAAAACTGGCATGAATTTTTTCTTCCAATATACTGCTGTGATTAGGCCAAATCCTTACTTTTCCCCTGGACCTGGTATATGGGTTAGCCTGTAGTCTATATTTAAGCTTTCCTGGTAATGCAAAGCAGTATCTTAACAGGAACCTCTAGCTCAGCTCCCTGCCAGAGCTTGGCTGTCCCCAGGGCTTGGCCAGGACTTTCTCACCTCATTTCCTCACTTGTTCTTTTGGCTGCTCTTCAGCAGCACTGGGCAGGGTTCTCTGCTTGCACTTATTAACAGGAACAGTTAACAGAAATGGCATGATTATAAGTTTCCAAACACCCATGAAGTGCTTTTTGACAGCTAGCTAGAAAAGCTGCAAATACCTCCACCAGTAAATCCCAGTATACCTATCTATTCCCCACCCACATATCCAACTTGCCTCAAAGCAAGCTGTGCCTAAACATCTTGTGTATGGCTGGTCTGGTTCTCTTTATGATATGGTTTTTCCTCCTCTATGAGACACTGTAAGTAATTTCTGCTTTTGCTCTTTTTTTTTTTTTTTAGCAAACTTTGAAAACAGTTCTTCTATTATCAAATACTTGACAAAACAAGAAAGCTTTAATTTTTTTAGCATGCATTTCCTTTTAACAGCTTAGTATATGTGTTAAATCATAGGTCAGAGCCTATAAACAAGTTATGGAAAATTGATATTTTGACACTAAATACTCTATCCTTTTCAAAGAGACAATTGGACTACACTAAGTCATTAAAAAGTGTCAATTGTCATTTAATATAAGAAGGCTTCAGAGCAAATTTGACACCATTGCTGTTAATGGAAGATTTCTCCCTCTTTCACAGACACTTCTGCGCCTACTAGATAGAGAGAAGAGGAAATCTGAGTTTGCCTCAAACTCTTCAGGACAGAGACCGTCACAACGAACAGGTTAAATGCAGGGCTTGTCTCACTTTAATAAGGATAAGAAAAATTGCATGTAGAGATTTCCCTAATTTCTGGTTCCAAACTTCTCCACAAGTGGGAGCAATTAGGACCATAGTCCCTGCTCCCAGACCTTTTGCAGCCCTTTGGACATCCCAGTCCCCACCAAGGCTCAGCCAGGCAGCGGTCCAACCATGGGACATCTTCTGACACCGGGCTCCAAGCACATATTATAATGATTTTGGATAACTGCTAGTTCTTGTACTAAAATAAGAATTTCCAATAAGAATTTCCTACTACTTCTTCCATGGGGTTTTTTGGCTTGTTTTGTTCTCGTCTGTAAGAGGGGGGCTTTTTCTTTTGTGTCCATGCGTTACCTGACACAACTGGAAAACAGCCACAAAAGGAAACCATGGGTTTCCTAATAGCAAAAGGCTCAAATAGCTAACAAGACCTACCCCTCCCCTCCTCCCCGTGTCTGATGGGCTAGCTTTTTCGAGGACCCGTGGGAGGAATTCAAATATGGGACAAGATGATCGCTGTTTTTCAGAGGAACACTGTGTGTTTTAATATCCCTGAAAGCCCTCCTAACCCTCAGCAAGCAGACACTGTGTGAAATGCAGCCCAGAGAAAGGCTCATACACACAGAGCAGGAAAGTGCAATTGTAACCCAGGTGAGTGCTCTATTCATACCAGCCCCTAATGCATAATTTGTCAAACTATTCAGGATTTTCAGATCTTTGTTTCAGTCCAGGGAACAAAACCAGTGATGATCTGGGCTTTTCATTCAGGAAGAGAATGTCCAGCATAATTTGATTTTTAGCTGTCTCTTACAGTGTGGAATTCACACTCACACTGTGCAAAGCAGCTTTATCAAATATTTACAGCTCTGTGAGACCGCTTGGCTAGTCTGTACTAGCCTATGAAATATAACAGCTACAAAGTCATTAGTCTCGGCAAAAAGAGAAAGGTAGATACTCGACTTTCACAACTCAGGGAAACATGAATTGCACGGAACCCCATCTGAGAGGCTGTAGGGCACCGCTATCGCAGCCAGACACATCAAACAGAGCTGGGTGTGCGGATGTACCCAGCTGGACCACTTCACTCTGGCTGGAGCAGGCACATGCTGCTCTGACCCTCAGAAGTTTGGAGGAATCAGCTGGAAAATATCTAGTAAAGAAGAAGTACGTGTGGCCTGCTTGCGTAAACCATTTCAGACCTCACTCTTAATTTCCAAATCGGGTGCTAAGTACTGAACCTAACCTATTTCAGCAGTTCAAGAAGCGCTTTGTTTTGTTATTTCAGTGCTATAATGAAGTGTCTTGGTTAAATGGATCAAAATTAAGTTATTGGCTGTATGAACATGTGAATCATGTCTGTGTATTACCCTCACCCACTCTCTTGACCAGGTCCTGCTAGGCAGCCCCCTTTGGTTTTGCACCTTTGGGTTTTTTGGGATGTGAAGTTAAGACACAGCACAGATACGATTTTGCTAGGCTTCAAGTATTTCCCCTCATGCGAAACCACACATATAAGAAATGCTACTACTGAAAAGCATTACTGCAAGAACACAGCGGTGTTAATGGGAAGCTGTCCATTTCAAAATTAAGATATTACCTATTGACTAGCACTCATGGCATGTTTGCGAGTCAGGAAGACAGTTACAGCTCAGCTGTCTACAAAACTCTAGGAGAAAACGGAAAGATTTTCATCAACGAAACACTTGAAGCAAGGCACAAACCATTCAATTCTGTGAAACACGGAATAGTGGAATTCTCCTGGCAATTTACATGTGAGCTCTGAGTCAGTGCTTTCAGGCAGGCAATAATTCACCGTAAGCATCCCTGATGAAACAGGATCATAAATCTCTTTATGAATGGTATTTTTCAATTTATGTGCTAGGCTTCAAATTCCTCTCCCACAGGAAAGATACTCGGAGACATAAGCAGCACAGGACCCAGGCCATGGAGCACAGTTCAAGAGAGTATTTTGCTGTGTAGGCCCCCATTTGCATGTTCCTATGCTAGTTTGAAACACGTATTCAAATGGGTGCTTCAAAATTTAAAAAAAAAAAAAAGAGAGAGAGAGAGAAAAAGCAGGCAGCAATTGCTCTCTGGG
>VYXH01008185.1:633877-687917 GCA_013397275.1 Burhinus bistriatus
GATGCAGCCCTGCGTGGAGCCCAGCTGCGGGGCCGGGTCACCCCGCTCCTGGGTGGAGCTGCCCCGACACGGGCAGCCGCCTGGGGGGGTGGGTGGTGTGGGCGGGCTGGTACCTGCTGGTCTCGGCTTCAGGGACGGTCTGGAAATCGGGAGAGCCTGCTTGGGGCTTGCCCTCTCCTGGCAGCCCGTCCCGAAGCGCCCCTTGCTGACCGGCGCTGGAGGTGAGCTCCTGGAGCAGGCGGGGCTGTAGTGAGAGCCGTGTGGGTTTACGAGCTCGTTTAGTGCTTGTAAGGTTGCATCCGCGCTGGCTGGAGACACGGGAGTGAGAGTCACTCCGTTCTGCGTTGTATACCCTATACGGAGTGATACATACCCTATGGAAGTATCATACAGAGAGTTTAAATGCCATCAATGACTTAAAATCCAGTAGCTTTTCCCTCCGAGAATGACATAATTTCTACTAGCCTACTTTGTCAAATGCAACTTTGATGCTATGTTGTCTGCCAAAATAGACAGTGTAGAACCTTCCCTGCATATCAAACCATTTGAATAAAAATGCCAGAGAGTGTCTTAAAAGGTTTCTGCTTTTCTAAGGAGGGATGGATGCATGGGATGCAAGAAAAACAAAAAGTGAAGAATGGAAGTAAAGGAACTTAGGCTTTGTCTAAGGAAGTTGTCTCTAATCAGAAATCATATTATTTTGCACAGCTTTGGAAACTTTTGTTTTAATGTGGAGTGTTGCTGGTTTAAAAATGTATTCACCAAGTTTCTGTTCCTGTCTCTCCTGCTTTACCGAAGGAACAGAGAAAAGAAAGACGTCTTCTATCCTGGTGCATTCAAGTGAAGCATGTCCAAGACTGCTGGAGGGCTCCATAGTTTAAAATGAGACTGGGAGATGGCACAGACCAAGAAGAGCAAAACTCTCCAGATCTCATTAATCATGTCATAATACCCTCCCCAAATTTTGAACAACAAAGGAATGAGATTCCCAAACATTTTTTATGGTTATCAGTGCTGAAGAGAATTTCTGTCTCAGACTTTTAGGGAGGTTGTGGAGTCCCCTCCTCTGAAGATTTTAAAGACCAACCTGGATGCAGTCCTGAGTAATGAGCTCTAGGGATTCCTGTGTCAGCAGGGGAGTTGGACTAGATGATCTCTAGAGGTCCCTTCCAACTCTAAAAAATTCCGTGAAAAATTCCGTGATTCCGTGACATTCTGTAGAGTTTCTGACATCTCCTACTTTTGTTTGGGGGTTAGAGGAGATGGGAAGGCTGCTATGTGTTCGTACAAAGTCAGCCATAATGGAGCCATAATCTTCAGTGGGGCCATCGTCATGATGGTCAGACAAATAAAAAAATGTAAGATGTAGTAATTGTTTAGACATGTGCATGACTGAATAAAACAACTTGCTATCTAACTCCATTCTGGCTTGTGTCCCAGGCAGTGACTCTGCATCTCACCCATCCTCCCCTAACATACTGCAGCTACAGGTAAAGCAAACTTCCAGGAGCAGGAGGTGACTGTATCAATCACATACACTTGGAGAGCCTTCTGTCCAGGGCGCCTGACAGTGGAAATACAGATTTCAAAACTAAAAGCAATATTATGCAAATATTAAGCATGGAAGGAGGATTTAAACCAAGACAATGGGCTCTTAATGAAAGGCACAAACATCAGTCACTCACAGCTGAATGAGTACAAATTGATCAGAAGCTGGGTGGAGTGACAGCCCAGAAAGCTTCACATTAAGTCAATTAAATCACATTATTCTTTAGATTTTTTTAATAATAAAATTAATTTCATGTGACTGTGAAAGGAGCTGAAATGACTGCCAAAAACTGTTCTTGTGGCAGGCTACAGAGGCAGGATTAGTCAGTAATTATGGAATTAGGCTGGTGCTCAAGAGAGGTGGGTTAAGAGTTTTGTGTCTTATCTGCCCAGCTCTGAATGGTGATAAAAGGACCCTTCATTCCCACAAAGTGGTGTTGGGGACAAGTACTCAGCTTGCATGGTAGGGAGCTATCACCATAACTGGATCACCTCCTACAATATCCCAGCAATGCTCCTCAGACCTGGTCTGTGATTTCCCAGGTGTATTTGTAGGTAGATGGTGCAAAGCATGTTGAATTGCTTCCTTTCAGATAGTCACGTATGTCTTGCCATGAAAAGGAACGTGCCTTTCAGACAAGATTTCATATGCATTCAGGCATGCGTGTATGCATTTGCTCAGTCCAGCACACTTCCATCACGGCAGAACTGCGGATGCAAGAGGAAAGGCAGTGTGAGGCCATCTTCTTGTGGGCTTATCACAGTCTCCCTTACTTCAGTTCTGGATCATTCGGCTATAACTGGTCATACTGAGCAATGCTGGTTTGAGCAGGAAAAATCCAGCAGGAAATTGATGGCTGGTTGTTATCTGGACACATTTCTTCTTCTCTTTCTTTAATGTATTGCCCTTCTCCTTTTCTGATCCTTTCTTTGCTTTCAGGTTGCTGCTTCTTTCCTAGGAAGTCATTGGATATGTCACCAGGTACGTCTCTGCAGAGCTAGAAGAAGCCGCCAGAGTTGCTGTCAGCGGTGTGCTCTGTAACCCCCTCCCTTCTGTTTGCAGGGCTGACTGCTCAAATGCTAATGTGCTGCATGTGGGATTCATCTGCCTTGAGCTTTTGACATTGTAAGTTAATCATCCGAGTGCAAGCTCGTCACCTAAGGCTCTCTATATAGTTAATGGAGAGAAATAGACACCTCCAGAAGGCAACTCATCTCATCCATCTTAGGCATCTATGTGAAGATGAAATGAGTTGCCTTTTGGAGTTGCCCGTTTCTCTGCACAGAGACTGAAGGGAGCCCAGGGTGACTCGCTTAGAAGGAGACGATTAACGTTGAGATATGTACAGTGAGGTGAATTGAATCTCACTTCTTTTGAGTAATTCTGGTAGCCATGACCTAGTGGAGATTGAGAACCTCTTGAGACTTTTCTGCATATCCTATAAAATCCTAGCTAGGGGCAAATCTGAGCTGCTTTGCAGTTTTCTGGCAAATAAAAGCAGTGCTGATCAGTCAGGTTAATCCCAGTGCAGCAGGATGATGCGAACCTAGGAAGGGGCAAAGAAATGTTGTTCAAGCAGGTTCCAGAGATGCCATTTTGCTATGGGCTTCTCCCACCCACCTGCCCGTCATTACACTCTGTGTGGGTGCTCAGAAACAGGTGACTCCAGATCCACTCTTGCCTGTGCTAAAACAGATTCTTCTTCTGCACCAGAGGGATTCAAAACTCATTCTAAGGACCCTTGCAGCTCTCTGAAGCACCTTGTGTTGGCTATGATGAGATGCTGTATGAGGCACTCACCAGTCTCACTATAGTCCTTCTCTCAAAGCTGCCTCTTTCCTGAGCTCTGGATGCCACCCGGTTACCTTTGTAAGGAGATAATCCTTTTTTGCCTTCTATGAAAAAGTGATCTATTGCGCTGTCAGTTCCCAGTAACCTACTGCACTGCAATTACTCCTCATAAGAAAATTAACAAAACAGTATCCTCATTTTATTTGGATTAACTTCTGCAGCTAAGAGTTGACAGGTGATACCAAAAATACCAGTGTAAATACTGTGTATTTTTATGTTTGTGCTTCTTAGGCTTATGTTTTCCATGGGTGGTCCCTGGTCATAAGTAGTTCTAGGTCCCTGAAGTATAAACAGATGTTACTTCTGCAGGGAAAAGCAGAGTTGGCCTTTTTAAAAATGCCATCCTAATAAAAGCTGCTGAAATTCAAAACTTGGCAGGATCTTATTCCTCAGCAAGAAGGCGGGAATTGGTCATTAGTTTGCTGTTGTGCTGTGGTCCTTCCTTGTCCACGTGTCAGCCTCAGATGCCTTAGAGCTGTGATGTGCTTCCTGGTGCCATCAGCGCTGTCTTGCTTCAAAGGGAGCAACCGTGGTGTCAGCTCAGCAGCAGAGGTCTGGCCGGGAGCATGGCCCAGAGGGCACAGCCCCAACACGCTGGCATCTGGCAGACAAAGTGTTAATGCGTGTGGCACAGTATGGGCACAGCGTCCTCTGACTCTGCTATGCTGGGGCAAAGCCTGTTTGTGACTTATTCGTGGGGTGGTCAGAATAATTACCTGTCAGCTTATGCACGTACCCTACTCTGGCTGTTTTCTTTCCACCTCTTATCAGTGGCACTGGTAAACGCTCGGCAAATGTCACCCTTACTCCATCATTCTCTCTCGGTTATTTTGCTGGCTCGTTTATCTTGTAGGATCCTCCCAACCTCGACAGCTCGTTCTTGTGCAGACAGTTCATTTACTGCTCACGGCTTGTACGGGATCTGCTTTGGTTAATGCTCTAGCGAAGTCTTAATATGATGTATCCCGATCAATGCTCCACCAAGGCTAACGTTTGTCACAGCCTTTTGACTTGATTACAGCCAACCTGGTTGTATTGTGCTTTACAGCATAGAAGCTTCAACTCCCCAGAATCGCACCTACTGAGATGTGGTTTCTGTCAGGTGTCTGTCACCTCCCGCTTCACCTCAGCCTCGCTGGAGCAACAATGCTGCCTGAGGACCCCGTCTGGCCTTTCACAGGGCAGCGGGCTCAGACCACCCGAAGATGCTGCGTGAAGATGCTGCATGTTGACTGCAGAAGTTGCGTTCACAAAGAAGTTAAATCAGGGCTCAAGATACAGCAGAGCTATGAGGTCAAGCAGATCTGCAATACTCATTAAACCCCTAGGACATGGAGTGTGGGGTATGCTGGGACAGTGATAAAGCGTGCACATGGGCTTATGTGGAGTCAGGGGCCACCCTTCATGCTGACCGCCCATGCGCTGGAGAGTGCAGGCTGCTTTTGCACACTTTGATACGACCATCCACTGGGCGTTTTGGAGGGCTTTCTAGAAGAGATGGGAAGTTGACGAACTATTTATTATACATGTTTTCCTGGCATATATATTTGGAAAAAGATGTAAAAAATGTGTAAATACAGTTAAGGGGCTTCAAAACTCCACAAAAATGCACTTGTAATTTGGATTTTCAATAGCATACTCATTATTGCTGCAGGAGTTTTTGTGGACCCCTTTCTGGACTTGATAAAAGCCCCCAGTAGTAATTAAACCGTGAGCAAACACACAACACAGAATACTCTTGAGAGTACTATATACTTCTTATTTAGCTGACTTTAATTATAGTATTATTAAATTATATTTTTTAATTTTTGCTACAAATAAGCAATGGATGAAAATGCAACCTGAAACTTAGCCCACATTTTTGAGGCAATATAGTGAATTGAAGAGGACGTCTCTTAAAAAATCTTTGCCTTAGGATGACTATCTGTTGCTGGAATATTTATTCCTCTTAAAGTGAAAAGAGTCAATGTTTAAACTCCAGGTTTGCTAAAAATTCATTCAGATTTCATACCAAATTTATTCCATGACTTTGTCTGTATAGGGAGATTCTAGTACAGCAGTCGGTATATCTGAGCACACTCAGAATTTCTGTGCTAAAACAGGAGTGTGCTGAAGTATGCAATTTAGTCCATATTGTACAGTCACTGGATAATTTTTTTCTGCTTTTATTTTTCTGTAAAGTAGTGCTATTCTGAAAAACCACAAAGAAATTATTCTAAATTACTTTCATATTGCTAGATATGGAATAGCCAAAACAGTATCTCAAAACCTTGAAAGTCTGTACCTTCTCAGCTTAATAAAAAACATGTATGACGACATGAGCGGATAGTTGTGTTCTGCTAGGATTCAAAATGTTAACACACAGAAATTACACAGAAAAGAAAAAATGTGGTTGAAGAGGTGAAAGCCAAAATCCGTTTCACACTGAGCACACAAAGCAACTCATGTCTAAAGGTGTTTGTAGGCAATAGCTATAGTTGATAAAATCCTCCAAAATAAAGGTGTTCTGTAATTCTTTTTTTTCCAAAGAACTGCCCCAGACTTTGACTCGTTTTGGCTACATGCCCCAGCAGTTCTTTAGTTATATCTATCACACCTGCTGGGGGTGTGCCCGTGATGACTGTAAATTTTACGATGCAGTGTCCTCTGGTATTGCAGATTAAATATACTTCAGCTGTTAGCTGGGGACATTGTATGGTTCTTAGCCTGACTGTAACGGGGATGGATCCCTGATTTGGGATGCTGTTTGAAAACACTGCCATTGTCAATGTCAAATGGTTAAGTGGTGATCTTGAACCAGGTGATAAAGAGAGGAGGGGATAACATGATCCCTTAATAGGGATGTATCTCAGTATGGGTTTAAAAGTTGAAATGAAGATGACACTCAATGGCTAGAATTTTGTGTCAGTCTGACATTCCATATAGTCACCTCTATTGAATTAATTTTAAGTCTTTTAAGACACTTTTATAGCATGATTTTTTAGTTGCACCCAAAGCCTGCTGAAATTGATAAGAGAACTTGCGCTGTCTAATGGGTGGTGGATCACACCCTTGCAGCAAGTTGTGCAGAGAGGATCTCTGGTCCGATGTGCTCTGGTCTGTTCCTGCCCGTACTGAAGTAGCATTTTACATTACCTAGAACATAGTAAATGTGCCAATGCCCAGTAAAAGGTTCAATAAATAGCTGGGTTTTATCACTAACAATCAAAGATGTGTGGGGGTCTAACAATACAGAAAAATTTATGGGCCAAGAAGGTATCCAGAGTTTTTGAGAACATGTTTTAGGACAACGGCTGCAAGCACTTAAGCAATTAAATCCTTCACGTGCTTACAGCTATGGCTAGTCAGATAAGTAATCTCACCACCACGGAATAAGGCAAGAAGCCACTCATGGCTGCGAGGCTGCTGTTCCTCTTGATGGCGCTGCCTCGTCCAGTGGAGCTGACACTCTCTCTCTGTAAACTTTCTGACATGACAGAGGCCAGCTTAGATGTGCCACTGTTTGGAACGGTGCTGTTTATGGGTCACATGTCTCTCAAGTGTGTGTGGCACATTTGCTTTGCACAGTGTTTGTTGCTGATGGTTGCCCAATTATCTGCATGGGCTACCAGGTGCATCCCAGCTGCTGAGGGTGGTTGCTCAGTCAAATCATTGACAAGTTGACAGCTTTGCTTCCTTCTGATGGCCCTCGTTTGGTCACTCTGTTTTACACGTTGCTGTGGCTTGGGAAAATGAAGAGTGTTTATGCAGGGCAATGCTAACTCTGATGCTTTTCTAGTACACACACAGAAAGAGCACATAGGTGACAGATCCATCCCACTCGGGAAGAGGGCCATGTCCTGGAGCTGCAGAAGCATCTGAAGAGGATTCCCTCTGGAATCCCAGATTGCTCAGAAACAACTTTATGTGCCACTGTATATGCTATTTATATGGCAGATGCTTTTATAAGCCATTACTAGGTCATATTGTCCACTTGTATGTGTGTGCACTTGTGAGCATTCAATACAACACAGGTGAGCGATACAACCTGGGCATCCTCATGGCAAGAGATGCTATGGGATCACGGAAGGAGAAGCAGGTTTGTTTCCTTTATAACACCACCTCAGGCTCAAATCAAATGAGATGGGTAGGACATTTCTGCATGTCATTTTAGAAATACTGCACACCTCGTCACCACCAAGCAGTGTTTTCTTCATCTAGTCTGTATTCCTTTAGTCTCATCTCATTCTGCCTGTGATTATTTAGAGGAAGCAGGTGGAGAATTCCCAGTGAGAGGAATAATATAGATGGAAATGAACTTGTCTGTGTAATCAGGCTAAACTGTTTTGAGAGAATTCAAGCACATTTGTTGCATGAGAAATTCCAGTTACCATTATCTTCCCCCTGACTCTCACATTTTCCGCGTCTTCTGCATCATTTTGTTGTTCCCCCCACCAAGACCTCCCTCTATCCCCAGTGAAAATCAGCAATGACATAATATTGTTGGTCTCTCTGGCAGTGTAGCTAACAATATCTGAAACTTACTGTACAGTGTCTGCTGCTTTTTTATTTCCTACATTATTAGATCTGTTTATCCCAATCTTCTGAAATCCTGTGCTGGTCCGCTCCTTCTACAGCCTCCAACATCCTTTAATTTCCTTTTAATTCACACACTTCTGCCAGATAAAAATAACAGAGGTTCTCTCTACTGACAGAAGGGCTGTCAGTAAAGCAAAATTTGTTCGGTGCCTCTTTCACCAAAATGTTGTGCCATACATCCTTTGGGAAAAGCACTGTTCAGACAAAGGTGAGCCGCAGCCAGGAACCAAGGTGCTATTTAAAACCATAAATGTCTTTATCTGCATCTTATCCCTCCAAAGGCTGCATGGAGGGCTGACTCAGGCTGCTATGGTCCTGCAGCGCATTTCCATAATGGGTCTAGATGCACAGTAGCACAACCTGACATTTCATTATTTTTAATAGTGCTAATGCTGGAAGGAGCTGCTGATGTGAGTGCACATTCCAGCAGCAGGCGGAGGTATTAATGTGGAATCACAGGAGCAAGTGCTGAAAGATATGTGGCTGAGAGAAAAGTCAGTGCCACTGGCAAGGATACAGTACACAGAGTAAGATTCAATTACACAATATTTATAGGCCCATACCTTCTCTTTCAGTGGCGTGCAACTGCAGAGAAGGAAGAATAAGCCTCTTCCCCTAGCAGTGCCTCTATGGGACACCCAGTAGGTCATGAACAGTAGCACCTTCTTGACAAAGAAGAGAAAGGACTGCCCTATGTGTTTGGTTTTGTGCCACAGCCCAAAGTTGTTCCTGATGTGTATACTGCCATTGGCGGCTTTTGCAAGTGAAGGGCATGTGTCACTCATTTTGTTGAGCAGCAGTGTTTTTCTGGAACTATGCGACCTCTTTTCTCCTCCCCACCCTAAGCTTTGCTGCCCTGCCCCAGCAGGAAAGCTGGTTGCTCCTCCAGGGCAGAACCACTCTCCTGGGACTGCAGGGAGACATGGGGCTCCGTCTCAGTCCTGGCCAGAGGATCCACTCTCCTGGGGCTGCAGGGAGACATGGGGCTCCGTCTCAGTCCTGGCCAGAGGATGGGCAGAGTGAGCAGCACAGGGGACACTGCTGGGCACGACATGAGAAATCACTGGACGTGACAGATACCAGCACAGGCACCTGACAAAAGTCACAAGCAGTGTCCCAAGGGACGGCTGAGTTTTGCAAGTGGTTGAGATGGAGTTATGTGAGAAATGGCCAAAATTCAGAGATAAGTGGAGGGGAGCGCTGGCAACAGTGGGGGAGCACAGCCTTGCAAGACCCACAGCACCTCAGTCACTGCATCAGGAATTGCATATAAAACTGAGCTTGCCTACATAACTGTATCAGAAACACCAGATTTGGGTATGGATCTTGCAAAATGAGGACTGATGGGGAGGAGGTAATTCAGGCAGGGTTGTTCATCTGGGAAGAGATGGAAGTCCTTCCCAGTCCTCAAAACCAGGACTTGAACAGACATGACCCAGAGAGGGAGAGAGGTGCCTGGGGGAGAGCCAGAAAGCCCCTAGTGATAGCAGCTTGCGATGACTTTTTGACTAGCATGTGTGTGTCCCATTGCTGGACACCACAGGTCAGGGAGAAAGTACTGAGCCTTGGGAAGGATTTTATTCTAGCCCAGCGCAAAGGAGGGAATTTGCAGCACTACAGGAGCACCCCTTGCTGCAAAGCTTCCTTCGCTCCTTCCTCCGAGGCCCCCAAGTTGTGTTTCCCCTGGCTGTGCGTGCTGTTCAGCCATGCGTAATGCGGGAGCTGGCATGGAGGAGACACATCCCAGTGACCACCACCGTAGCTCAGCTGAGCTCTCGGGGACCTGCCAAGAGAGTGAGAAGCCCTAGAAACCACAAGAGATAGAGTCGGTCCACCCTTCTGGTCTCAAAGCTTCCTAATTCTTCGGTGAACTACAAAAATGCCCCCTGCCTACCAAGGGGCCTAAGCAGGACAACTTTTGCTATAGGTACCAGGAGTGCAGTGATGACTGACTTGCAAAATTAGCAAGAGAAATCATCTCCCCTCATCTCTGAAATATATTTTAAATACTTTCAATACTTTACATTTTCCTTTACCCTCCTCTTTGCATGCAGAGCGAGGCAAACCCTCAGCGAACTCATAACTTTACCCTCTGCTAACCCCGCGCGCTGATTCCGATATTGATTTTCTATAGAAAACATGAAGAGCAATTGATTTAATTTGGATAAATATTTAGGAGAATTTTTTTTTAAACCCAGTTCCTGCTACTGCCTTTCTCATTTTTAAGTGCCGGCTGAGATAACTGAATAGAAGTGCCAAAACCTCTGGAATGGGTTACATTATAGAAAGTCCAGTGTGCTGCTAGGAAATGAGGAATTTTTAATTACACCAAACTCCCCTGAGACAGGATGGGATGGGTCATATGAACGACCCAATCTATCTGTCGCAGGTAAGCAAGCCATGAATAACGAATGGACCCTAATTTAGGAATGTAAATAGAGAGATGCCTGATTTGAGGCACCCAAGTCTAAACATTTTAGGCATCATTGTACAAATAAAGCAGGCAATTTTGCACAGTCGTCTGGGCTCATAATGGGCCCTGGTTAAATCCAGTTTCCAATAGTAAGGTTTCAGGGGAGATTTAATGATGCTGCAAACAGCACTGCACAAATCACAGTAACCAGCTACTTCCTTTTAAGTTACAGCAGCATTTTTAACTAAAAAAAACCTGTTCTCTGCACATTTTTCAGATTTTTGTTATAGAAACACCACTTATATTTCTCTTAGCTGTGTACAATAGCTAAACCAAATCCACAGTCCTTATCTCTAATATCACCTGCTGTTTTTTCAGGACTTGTTAGCCAGGATCTAAGCAGGTTCAGTCCCTCTCTTCACAGTATTATTTATGTATTTTGATTTGATGATACTTAAGTGGGAAGTGTAAAAGCCCTGGAGGTGGCTCTTTCTGATGGGACTGGCTGCCGGCCTGAACTAGAGGTACAAACCATCCCTTGCTTTCTCCCCTGTCCCTGCAGTGCCTGCATCCACACTGTGTGGGCACAGCTTTGCCTGGGAGGACAGTCCCAGAGAAGGTCTCCTCTCAGCATCACCCACAGCCCCACATTGGGGATATTTCCCGTTAGAACCAACTTTGGGGTTCAAATCCCCTGAGAATACAAACGGCTCAGCCTGGACTTCCCATGTCCTGGGTATTGGTGTGGAGCGGAATGACCCCCACCAGCCCAGCGGTCCCTTTCCCGGGGGGTGTCCTCTGGACACCATCTTCTGCATAGAGAACAGCAAGGCTGCCTCACTGAGGTGCGGATGGCAGCGGCTGAGCTACAAAAACACAGATTATTTCCTAAATAAGATATGCCTCTCCTCATCTTCTCTGTTGCTGACAGAGGTATCACAAACCCATGTTTACCTTCTCTCCCTGCTCCACCAGGTAGAAACAGCCTAGGGAGACCAGTTTAACTCTCCTTTCCAGAAAAATGGTGAGAAAATTGTTTTTCATGTCATGGGCAAAGGTGTTTTCCACTGTGGCTCTGGTGCATCTTGAAGGCAGAGCTTAAAATGGAGTAAACACCTGGGTGAGAGCAAAGCAGAACATTTTAAGGAGTATTGTTGCAGAACAGAGGGAAATGTGAGTGTGACCTTGCAGTTTTCTCGGGCCACTCTGGCACTAATGCAGGTGCGCTTGGCCTTCAGATCCACCCACAGATGTTCCATTTTGCATGCCCTGAAAGGACCTGTTGTCAGAGAAAGGAGGCTCTCAAGAACAAATAGCAGAGGGATAAGGGTGCTCTTAGGATGACATTTTCAGGCTAAGGAGACATCTATGAAGGAGACCTGTGGGTACATACCCATCACAGTTAGCAAAAAAAGAGAAATAATCCCCACATAATTGCTTCGTATTAGATATTTGCAGTTGAGGCTTCATTTTTTTGCCTCAATGTGGTTTTTCTTATTCCCAAAATTTGTTGCTTTCAAACATCATGTAAATTAGCACAGTTGATGAATAAATAAGTTGCACTTAATGTGGATAGTCTTCTTTAGCATTACTGACTAAGTTCTGGACCTCTTGAGCTTGTAGGTGGAAATATGGTTAAAAATTAATTATTTTCACCACATCCATTTCAGCTTTGCTGTTGTGGTACAGAATGTCCCTCAAAGAAACAAGCCAAAAACCCATTAAACCAAATCAGTTTTTCCTTCTCCTTACCTTTTCAGTGATAATTTTATTGGAAAGACTGGCTGAAGGTGGATTGGGTGTTACTGTATTGCAGGGCAGTTTTGTGATCATGCAAGCAGAACAATAATTCATTTAGAAACTATATCTAATATAGATCAAAACGTAAAGATCAAAATGTAATGAGAGTGGTGAAACTCTGGAACAGGTTGCCCAGAGAGCTCGTAGCTGCCCCATCCCTGGAAACATTCAAAGTCAGGTTGCATGGGGCTCTGAGCAGCCTGATCTAGTTGAAGATGTCCCTGCTCATTGCAGGGGGGGTGAACTAGATGACCTTTAAAGGTCCTTTCCAACCCAAACTATTCTATGATTCTATGATTCTATGATTCTATGATTCTATGATTCTATGATCATAGTAGAGATCATATACTGCCAGGGGGGAAAAGGAGTTTAGAAACAAGTCATCATATCCATGGCAACATAGGAGGGATCTTTTCAACAAAGAGGGGAGCTCCTTGTCTAGCTGTAATTGCCTCATGAGCAACAGGTACAGCACTTCAGGGGGACTGGTGAGCAGTGGGTTAAGATGGCATTTGGGGAGGACCTTGGTCCCTCTGCAGTGTCGAGTCTGTCCTCAGGAAGCAGAAAGGAAGAAGAATGGCACAAATCATGAGTAGCACCCAAGGCTGGCTCGCCCAGCTCCCCCCTCATCTGCACACTGAGGTGGGTGGGGATCTCCCATTTCATCCCCATGCCCATCCAAGAATGAAGTTTAGCTCTGCAAAGGCACAGATAATGGGAGAGGGTGTCTTGGAGGAGGGCAGGCACCTTGTGCGGTGAAGTGGTTGGGAGAGCAGCAGAAAGCAGTCGTCCGCCAAGTAAAGAGGAGCAGCCATATCTGGTGGGCAGGGGTGTCCTCACTCAGGGGGGACTACGAGCCACGGATCCTCGCACTGCCCAGAACTTCGCACTGCCCAGAACTTCACACTGCCCATGGAGAAACACCTCTGGATGGTTTTCCATGCTGACAGGCCACATAAGAGTCTTTGGCACGTATTTAGTGATTATCCATGTGAATTCAGAATGAGCAAAATTGGAACCTGTTCTTTATATCCCCTGAAGAATTTCCTTTTCTTAAATGACCTTCAAAAGTCACCCACAACCAACTCTTCTACACAGTGCAGTTAATGACACAAATCTCTCTGCATTAACTGATGTACCTATACAGACAAGTAGAGGTATAAACAACCTTAGTAACATTCATAGTTAGGTGCCTAGCAGGAGAGTTTGCTTTGAAAGCTGTACCAATTAGTGTTTTACAGATGCCTACATGGCAATCAGAAGAAAAAGAAAAAAAAGATTCCTAGAGTGTGTGCATAGATTAATATTTATTTACCTGTCTACCTAGCTATATATTTATTTATTTATTCATTCATGTTTAAGCAGGTTCCTCACTTACCTTTGCCTTAATGTGATGCTACAAAGGTACTGTTGATCATTTTGCAATCACAGTTATAAGCAAACAGACACCTTTGCTATTAACATGCTGCTAGATCTCAACCCTCAAATAAAACAGATGAAGCACAGGTCTGGAGGGATGGCAGGGAATTGTTTCTCATGCAAACTGTTTTTGATTTCTTTTTCATGCCACTCTGCCATCCACTCTGAATTTCCCACATACATTTTCAGCAGACTCTGCATAGCTTCCAGATGCTTGCTGCTGGTACTTACTTGCTCAACTACAATTTGATGTTTTCTGGGGGCTATCACTTTTACAGGACTTGAACAAGATTCCCATTTTCTGTGTCTTCATGACCTTCTCCTTCTGTCCAGAAGGTAGATCCGCTTAATAATGTGATTTCTTGCATCTCACCCTTCATTTTACTTACAAATCACTGTCCATTGCCAGTGCAGCCCTTTCAGCTCCATGCTGCCAACTAAACTTTCCTCTGCCAAGTTCAAGATGAGCTTCTTGAGATCAGGAACTCGGCCAGAACGTGACTTTCATCATTAATATATGACATGAATATGACAAGCCCCAGGATTTTGCTTGCTCGAGCAGGAATAGCCAAATTCTGGCTCTATTTTGCTCCAGTTCACTCAGTTGACTGCCCACAAGGTGATGAGCCCTTGGACTTCACATTCCTCAGCTCAGAAGTGTTTTTACACTGGGACAGTTACTCTGTCAGCTTTCTTCCTCTCTTTCTGCACAAAGCTGAGCAGAGACATGACATGGGCAGCTTTGCTACTCTTCACCTGCAGATGACTACACCTTGGCAACCAGTACTTTTGTGCAGCAGGGATGGGGATGCCCATCATCATGCTGACACAAAACCTGGGTGTTTAATTCGTAAGTGAAGCTGTATAGCCTCTGCTCACAAGCACGCTGAGGGCTGGGACACTGTCCCACAGGATCTGGCATAACAGGGCTCATAAATAGTTATGGCCTTTCGTTACTGCTCATGTAAATTCAAATAGGTGCCTAGGTGGTATGTGTGGGTGGAAGAAAAGGAGCGGAAGTGGCGGCACCATAGGATTTTTTATCTCTTTGGAAGATCACTTGAAGAGAGGTGTTTCCCCAAAAAACATACATGAGCATCTGCAGGGGTGTACAGAGGAGCATGATGAAGCGGAGAGGCACTGGGATTACAGCTGGTGGCAAATGCCGATGGACTGGGAAAATTTCTCAGTACAGAGGCAATATTTCTGTGCAAAGCTAGAGGTGAGACCCTGGAGGATCATTAGGGAAGACATCAAGGGTAAGTAGGGATGCATCTGCTCAAGAAGCTGTGAGAAGTGAGCCCCAAATACCTGACTGAGCCACGCACTGCTAGCGCAGAAGATCAGAGATAAGTTTTTTGCCTGAATCTGTCAAAAGATGGGCATGAAATGCTGGCATTCCCAAACTAGTTTAAGGCAAGGCTTATTTCTCTGCTGGTATTTGTTGTTGTTAACTTTGGCGGGGTCTTGGCCTCATCCTAACACAGTAAGTAGGAAAAAACCTGAAAACTCAGAAAATGTTTTTCAGGGCAGGAAACTCATTTGGTTAATGCTAAAAGGATTTTCTAATACAACACAGCTCTACAGTAGGGACATTTAATTTCTCTCAGAGCTGAGTTTAAATTTGTACTTACACTGAAAATGTATTAAATTAACATTTTAAAAAACATTTTAAAAACAGGCTAATACATCCTGTCATGTTCTATCTCAGTGCAAATGCATACTGAAAAGTTACGATAAATGACAGTCTATTTATACCAGAAATACCGATAGGCCTTTAACTATAGCAATGCAAATGATACCACTCTAATTAAAATTGGTAAATGGCTATATTCAGTTTTTAATGAAAATATTCTTCCATGCATTTCCAATCTCTAGCACCATTTCATTTTGTCTATAGTGGACAAGGAATTAATTACTTCAATTGGAGTTTCAATCTCCATGAATACACTGGTAATCAAAGACTTCTTCTATTAGCACTTAGATGAGCTATTCTGCTATAAACGAACCAGTAGAGGTCTGCACTAACTGCAAAGTTGCTTTCACTTCAGGAATTAGATGGAATAAATGTTAGGTAGTTATGAGCACCGACCAGCTGGCCTGAGCTCTTCGTGCTGTGCAGGGGATTAGCTACGACGGCAAGACATCCTGAGTGTATGCAATTCAGCAAAGCGACGAGGTGCTTTTGGAAGTGTGATTAAGTGGAGTGCATTTTTTTTTCATTCAGCCTGGAAATGACGGGCCACCCCAGGTCTAACTGAAGAGCAAATAGGAGGCCAGCTGAAGGGAAATGGGGGGAAAAAAAATCAAATGAGAGAACTATGGGAAACCGGAGGCCAAGGCTTTCTCATCATTTCCCTGTCTGCTGCCACCTGCTGGGTTTGTGCTAGCCACCCTGGTCCCCCTTCCTGTCAGCGGAGGGAAGATATGGACTTCCCATGGATTCGCCATGGGATGCAAGTTCCCATCTTCACTAGGTGGTTTCTGTGATATTTCTGGATAAGCCCCACAAAATAGTAAAAAAATTACAGTCTTCATAGCCCTTCCTCTTACTATCTTTAATATTCTGGTGATTTTTTGTAGAGTTCCCGTGCCAGCAAATACCATCCCTCCTCCGCTGCTAATACTGATAGGAAGCAAAAGTAGAGCTTCACTTGCCATCTGAAACATGCGGCAGCTGGTGTTTCCAGGTGCTCCAAGAGAAAACCAGTCTCTTTGTGCATTACAAGTCTTTTTAAAAAGGGGTGAAGGGTTAAAGCATCGTAAATTCATCATTAAATAAGCCCTTAAGATTTTAACAGTGAACTACGGAAGATGGCAAGCATATCACGGCAATAACTAGACATTAATGAAGAAGAGCCTTCGGTGCAACTGTGTTGTCTGCATTAGTCTTGATCAAAGGGATGTCTGATTTCCACAAGCTCACAGATGTTGCAATCCTCTATTGTCCCAGTGCTGCAAACAGGCATGGTGGTACCTGTCATCACCTGCGTGGAGGCCACCCTGCATGGTGCTGGGTGGCTGAGCAGCACCACAGTGCAGTGCAGCCCAGCTCCTGGAGATCACTCCTGGACATCCTTCTCCAAGGGGACATGTCCCACTTGGCCTTCTGAAACCCCACTTGTAGTGATCATCCCCTTAAATCTGCCTGGTGCCATGACCAAGGGGACTGATAACGTTTTGCAGGTGGTGCTCCAGCCTGTCAGGAGCTGCAGTACCTTCAGGGTGAAATAAAACTGATTCAGGAAAAGTGAGATCAGACTTTCTAAACTTCTTTATGGTGAGGGTGACAGAGCACTGGAACAGGCTGCCCAGGGAGGTTGTGGAGTCCCCTTCTCTGGAGATTTTCAAGACCCGCCTGGATGCAGTCCTGAGTGATGTGCTCTAGGCATTCCTGCGTCAGCAGGGGAGTTGGACTAGATGATCTGTAGAGATCCCTTCCAACTCTGAAAATTCCGTGATTCCGGGATTCTGTGATTCCGTGATTCCATAATACAGAGTGGCCAAGGTTTGGCCTCCCCTGTGGCCAGCAGGTTGTTGTTTGCAACAACAGTTTTGTTTGCCTGCGTTGAAAAGTCTTGATTACAACTCAAGGAAAGATGCTTTGTCATTCATACTGTAAAACAAGGCCTCCCAGCAAATCACCACCCAGAAAATTGGATGGTTTCCCTTCACAGCTGATCCTGGTGCTTGCTTTATTTCCTGCTATGTGGTCTATTGTTTCAGTGAAAGAGCTATTGTGTAGATAGATAGGTGGAAAGTATTATCTTCTGATTGTGTTTGTGCAAAGGCCAGGACCTTGATTCCTTATGGGGCCACAGGACATTACTGGAATAACAGCTCCGCATTATGTGCAGCATAGAGAGGGATTGTATAGATTTCAACAGGAAAGGAGTCGCTAACTAGTCTGAACAGCACTAATGTCTTATTTTTGATACTGTATATGAGATTTAGTTGCATCTCTAGATTTATTGGGACCAGTCAGTGGGCGGTAACTCACTAAAATCATTCTCCTTCTTTGCGTATGTAATGTTACCTTATTCCATGCATCAACACAAAACTCTCACATCAGAAAATCTCTGAGTTGCAAATTTGGGCTCAGGTATCACCGTACCGCTCCCCTGCTGTTTGCATCTGTTCTTGACAGCACTTAGGCAGGCTAATGGGCTCCACAGACCAGCCACTCATGTTCTTCATGGCCTGGCTCGAGAGTTTTACTGACCTCTATTTTTTTTCTCCACAAGTGGTGCTTGCAGAGGAATCCAAATTCACTGCAACAAGCCCCTTTCTCATAAGGCTCAGGACAACAGAAAACCAGGGTAAAACAATGTTTCAGTCCAAAGCACTTAAAGTAATAGAACTTTTGTTGGTTTTTTTTTTTTTCCTTCTCACAATATAATTTATTTCCATTATTTATTTTCCATTATTTATTTATTTTCCATTTGCTCCACGCCTGCATTTAGTAAACTGAAAATGAAGCTACCCATTTCGGTCAGGCCCTGATGACTTTCTGTATACACTTTGCTGCCATAGGAAAAATATTGTGCTCTCTCTGAATGTTTTCCTGAGTTTGATGTGTTTTTCTGTAACTTATTGTCTATTGTGTTAAACAGTATATTAAACAACTTTATTTTAGCCATGATACTGATATCTTCATTCTTTCTGAAAGTAAACGTACAGTGTCGAGTAGTACTGACTGTAAAGTCTTAAAAAATATTTCATGCAGTTTTTAATTTTACTTTCAGAAAGTTTGTTTTCATCAGTTTTTCAAGTGTCTCTATCTGGCTGCTTAGAGCTGCACCTTTTGCTGAAAAGTTTTAAGCAGCAACGCAGCTAGGAGAGCTATTTTTTTCTTCCCCTAATGTGATGTTGTTTTTGTAGATAGAGTTCTGGGCTTGTTAGAAAGTACAAGGATAAATACCACCTCCTGCTTCCAGCCTTATTAGGGACATGCTGATGTATTTTCACAACATGTCCATTGCAGTTAGCGGTAGATGGAGGTTCACGGTCACTCACAGGAACAAAGAAGATCAAGAACTGCAGAAGAAAGAAGAGCTTGGTATGAATTTTAAAAAAAAATTACTTGTGTTCATAAGAGGATCTTTGTAATGTGTGCATTTTGAAGCAGCCCAGAGATAGATGCTGGGGTTACAACAAACTGGTGCCATGGCAAGAAGGATCTTGTTGCAAAAGAATTACCCTAGGAGGTTTTATTAACATCCTTTTTGGGTTAACATAATCAGCAATATCAATTCAGTAGAAATATGAAGGGGAAAGAAAGCCTGATGACCTGCTGAGAAATGCAATCTCCTGAAGTCCAGCAACTTCACTGAAGGTAAATTGTCTAAGCAATGATCCAGGAGCAGACATGATACAACCCAAAGTTTTAAAATATTTGCTTAAAGGAAATCCTCTTAAGAAATTTGTCAGAAAGAAGTTGATGTAGAGAGACTTGTTCAGAGGTAGCACTGAGCATTTATAGAAAAGTGTTGACTCACTAAAGACTAGGATCTATTGGAAATCAAGCTGTGGATGGCCATGCACTTGAAATGCAGAGATGTCACCTGAGTATGACAAATAGACGCAGAATGACTGGAGAAGCAAAGGACCAGCGTGGGGTTTACTAGTGCGACCACCAGAACTGAGCTGAAGAAGGGCGAGGGAGAAGGAAGGAGATGACCCTACATGAGGGAAGAAATGTCCCAGGCATAAGTGGGGGGAAGAAAAAAAGAAAAAAGAGATTCACAGCTTGAGAGAGTGGAAAACTGGGAGGATAGGGCATTTTAAAGGGAGTAATAGAGGGAGCAAGGTGGAAAACAAGGTGCTTAGAGATCTGAGCAGAGACAGGACATGCTGGGACAGGGAAAGGAGGGGCAGCTGGTATCAAGATGCAACAAAAAGTGAAAAAAGCCATGGCAGGCAGGAAAGAGGAGCAAAATACAGCTCTAGCTATGGCACTGTGGACAGGCTGCAGAATACAGAGGGAACAGTCACAGCATCTGGGTTAGAGAGACTTGCAGAAACTGAGATAGGATTTGCCACCCCCAGTCAGATGCCTGTAGTTCAAAGGCTTTTTTTATGAGGATGCCATGGTAGCTGCTTGAAACAACTGAAGCAGAGTGCGGGCAGAGACATCAGCTGGTGAAGATTTATGGATTTGCAAGCAGCATCTGTCCAAGGAGTGTATAAAACAATGGGCAAGCCTCATAATGTCAGAGCGACCTCCCTGCCTGCAAAAAGGAACATCTCCACCTTTCTCCTTCCTCCCATGCCATTCAGTACCTGTCCCCTTCCTGGAAGAAAGCAAGAAAACAGGTATTCCCTTAAGGGCCAACTGCAAAGAATTCATTCAAGGGACAACTAAGCAAGAATAAATGAGAAAAGAAAGCAGTGGGATTTGCTGGGTGACTGGAAATGTGGTGGAAAAAGAGTTAAAGGTCACCAGGAATCGTGCTAGAGAGATAGAAAATGCTATGAATTTGTCCATGAGAATAAATAAAGGGAAGCAGACATGAGGAGGCAAGGTATGTTCTGCTGCATGGTGTAATGAAGATGCTATTACAGCTTCCACTGATGCAGAAATTGAACATATGCCAAAACACCGCAACCTTGAAGAAAAAAAAATCTAAAAATTGTGTCTGAGAGTCTCATGGAAGATCAGAGACCTGTAAGTTCACAATTAACATACCTGTTCAGGGGCTACCACTTGAAAATTGTCCTGCCCCTGCTGAGAAGCGGGCAACGTGCAACTGTTTGGCATAAGGGGGTTGGAACAGGTCAGCTCTCCCTGCCAATGGAGCTCCGTCTGCGTGAGCTTTATTGATGCAGAGGCAGCCTGGCTGGCCAGGTTGGACCACTGCGGGATACTAATAAATCCTCCAGTGCACCAAAATAGGTGTCTGTGTATAATCCACTCACTCAGACCTGCCCAAAGGGCAGAGGTTGCTTTTTTTGGGGAGGTGTCTCATGGTACATTAGGTGACTCACTGGACCTGTTACAGACAGAGACACCTACTGAAATCTGCTAGAGATGCTGAACTTTGGGAATGGGACCACTGGTCATGGTGCTGGGGCCTCCTGGCAGTGAAGTACAGCATTGTTGTTGGTTGTCTGAAGGGTCAAAGCCACAATATTTGTGAAAATTAAGTTACAGGGAGCCCATGCGTGTATTTATCTATAGGACAAAATCCCTAGGCTCTTCTTCCCTGAAACTAAAGCCTGATGCTGCAGTTTTGGAAGCATGCACATGGCTAGACACGGCATGACCAACTGGCATCATGGGCAGGCAAAACGGAGCTACCTGAAGGTGAAGGACGACAGGTTGCACTGAGGAGATGGCATTGGGTGGCGTGCATGTATTTATGACTAAGCATCCAGTTATTTGTAGGTGCCATAGAAGCAGAGAATTTAGAATAACATTCAAATTCTGCGCATTTCTACAACCGACCCAGAACACTCACTTATGTGTCTCAGGATATGATGGAAGATTAATGCAGGATGTAAAGGAAGTGTAAATACCTTCTTAGCTCCGCAAAGCTTACAGGCTGCATATTTCTAGGGTTTTTTTCACCGAGATGCCTTCAGCTTACTGGCTGTGGCAAATATTAATTAAGCAAAGAGAGTACTTGACCTATTGAACAGTGTTCTACAGTTATAATCATATATAGGGCAATAAAAACATAAATCAATAACATTGGGTATTTAATGCTCATTGCAAGATTTACTTAGGATCAGCTGAATAGTTTCAAATGCATCTGAGTGAAAGGGGTAGGTCAAATACATTATGCAGCATAAAATTAGCCTACTCCGACATTTTCACAATGGGTGAACTTCCAAGAGCAGAGGGGATGACGATAATTGCTCGTGTCCCTCATAATAAGTAGATTTTCTATAAAGATAGATGGTAGCATCTCTCTGTTTCCTAAAATCCCTGTTTAACATATAGCTTATGAAATATTTAACAGATCAGGGGAAACACAGCAAAGGGTGTGAATGCGCTGATAAAGAATAAAGCCTGATTTACTTAGCTTTTACTGACTGCTTTTTGGCATCCGTTCAGCTGAGCCGGTCGTTCACATGATGTTTGTGCAAGCAGTGGCGGTGACCTGTGGTGTGGCTTCAATCCGCAAGGACTCGAGATGCCGGGCTGGCTTAGGTGTTGAGCTCAGTGCTCGGAGCAGCCCTCACCACTCCACTTGAGGAAGCATCTGAGCAGTGTGTTTCGGCCTGTGGCCCTTGTACCTCCTGCCTTTTCCCGTATTTTCCATGCGCACGCCTGCGAGGGCTTTCAGACTGTTCCTCAGCCCTATAGAGTTCGAGGCAGATTGTTTCTGATTCAGATCCCACCCACTGAAAAGCACACCCATCTTGTGCACACTGTAAGGACACATCCACCACACACAGCTCGATGCCAGGCAGCCTTATATAAGCGTGTGTGGTGGGATACAGGGCCTACAGCTATCAGTGTGATCACCTCATCTGTCGTGCTGCTCAGCACAGGCTGGAGGACAATCCCAGATGAACCATTGTTTGAAGTATCCGGCAGCACTGAGAAAGGTGCTTAATTTCTTCTTTAAAAATTCTGGTCCTGGAGCAGCTGCCATCACCACTAGTAGCATGTTACAGTGCTTAGCTCCTCTTTACAGTAAATTTGTATATCTTTATTTTCTATCTGACTGTATTTAGGCTAAAAATAGATGTTTGAGTGTCCTTTCTCTGGGTAGGTAAGATAAGCTTGAGATGAAGTTAGAGCTTAACTTATGTTTAGTAACCTGAGAACTCCCAGAGTGTCTTGACATTTTCCAAACTGCTAATGCTCATACTTCACTGTGGACCTGGTCCATTTTTTCACCCTTTTCCATTAGTAGATCCAAAGGTCGCACATTTGTCTTTGCCTAATCCTGAGAGCTCACGTTCAGCTGGTTGGTCATCACTGTCCACACACCTTTGACAAAGTCATGCCCAAAGGAAGTTTTCTGTGCAAGTATACCTTCCCTTCTCCACACCATAGGTACTCCTGGAGGCTACAGGTTTGTTTGGAGAAAGAGCTCAGACCCCACAACAAAGCCAGGTCTCTGCTGTGGACCCACCACTGCCTGTCTTTTTTTACTGAAAGACTCTTTGCCAAAGCAGACTGATTTCTGTCCTCACTCATTCCTGTTATTTGTGTGTCCTAATTTTGAAGGAACTGTGAAAATAGTAGTGTTTGAAGCTGACTTTGAGAATGCTCCTCATTCTAGCCTGAGAAGAGTGAAGGTTTGGGGAGATACTTGGGGTCACTGCACCACCTGGCTTCTGTCCAGTGCAATGTTAATCTAAAATAGACATGCAACGGAAAAACTTTTTTTTTCTTCCTTTTTTCCTGGTGAAAATGCCAGAAGATCATCTGTTCTCACTCCATCCTTAATTATGTATCAAAGGAACATCCTGTTCCCACAATATTTTACATAATGGCCAACCAATAGGATAAATTAATGCAGGAACAAACAGGGAACAAAGCTGGGGAAAAAAATGAGAAGGGCTGCTGAAACAAAGGAAAGCCATGCTGTGTAAGACAGAGAAAATGGCAGATGAGAAAGGTGCCAGAAAATAATAATACTGAGTAGAAACACATACTTCAAAGCACTGGGAGAAACAGAATGATGTGGTGGAAAGGAAGAAGGACTCCAGCATATACAGATGAAAAAAACAGGAAAGCATCCAGCTGTCTCCATCATCACATCTGTTCCTGGATGCTCTCCCTACAGGAGTTAGTGAATGGTTCCTGATCTTCCTGACAGCTGCTGATTCTCTATGTGTCCATGTCTTGGTACACCCAATGGTCCCACCTTCTTCTGCCTCCCACCTTCTCAACTAACTATCTGGCTCATCACCCTGGCCTGACATCCCATGTATAAATCTGCTTAAGTCCTGGGCAATGAGAAATAAAAGGCTTGATTTGTTTGCTGAAGCCCTTGTATCAAATACATGGAGAAGCTGTGCTTAGACATGTGGTCATGAGTCCTTCAGGCTTTTTTCTTTTATCCTTTAGATAATGGTTTCCAAGTTCTGGTTCATGGTGCACCAGTGAGGATAGGCAATAATCCTGGGGACCATTTCGACTCTGTATTTTTCTCTTATAGATTAGATGGTGTGAGTACTGAGAGCTCTATGGGAAACTGTCTGGCTTAGCAGCCGTGTGTGGGCCACAGTGTCTGGAAACTGCTACCACCAACCCCTCCAGCTCTCTATTCGGAAGGCCCCCATCCCGTAGCGAATATGTGGAATCTTTACCCTTGTCTTCCTCTTTCCTTTGGGAAGCAAGTGAGCAGAGATGACAGAAGAAAGGCCCAACTCCTTTAGCAACAGAACAAAGTTGAGAAAATTGCAGCCATGCTTCTGTGTTCCCATTAACAGTAGCTTTAATCTAAAAGCACGGAAACAGACGACCAAGTAGGTTATTTGCCTCTGCCAAGCTGATTGCTGCTGCATGGGAAAGTTTGTCCCTGAAACTGCTCGGCTCTTGATGGTGGATGCAGCTTGAAGAGTGAGGTAACAGTTGTGATTGCTGCAGCAAATTCAGTGTGGTAGCAGTTTCAGGGCGACGATAGAGGAATAGATGTGACAGCAGAAACAGTGGGCTGTAGCGAGGATAGAAATGCTCTACGTTCCTTAATATATCTATGCTTTTCAGACCAAAGACATCCAAACCATTCCCCACGGGGGAGCAGAGGGGCAGGGCAGGACTGCGTGTTTTGGATGCGCTTTGCCTCTCTGGGTTTTCATTTGCATATGACGCAGTCTTTCAGCATGTCCCCTGCATCGTGCTTTTTCTCCCCCTAGTTCAAATTATGAGTTTTTGTCCTGCTGCCTCTGAACCACATTTAAAGACTCCCTCACAGTCATCTGAAGCAAATGAACTTCCAGCCACCACTGCTAACTTTTTCAAGCACCATTGCTGGTGCTTCTTCACTCGAAGAATCCTCTGCTAGTTGTAAAGCACCTGCCTGCGTGCCCACACCTCCGCAGAGGAAGGGAGCCAAGAGCACAGCTGCTGGGCACACAGCACCTTTGGGTGCGGGGAAGGGGACTGAGCCGCAGGGACCAAAACAGAGGCGGAGAAATGGTTTGCCAATCTGTGTTTAACACAGCTTCTGGGATATATGCTGGTTATTTGGCTAGGTTGCGCTGCTTTGTGCCGACTTCAGGCTCTGTGCTGGGCATGGAAACCTGGGAGGGACTTGGTGTTGCAGAGTGTTTGTCAGGAGCTAGTTCTTTCCAGCCTTGACTGTGAGATTGGACTGAGATTAGGTAAAGCTTAATTGTTACTTTTGCTGGATACGACTAATTATCGTTAATAGGATAGCATGTCCTAGGCTCACCAGAGCAGAAATTGAGGGACAGGGTTTGAATTCTTTATTGTTCACATGAAAGATGAACTCTTTTGATGCAAAACCTTGCACACGGTTTCTTATCCTCTTTGTATTCATCACCTTCTTGGCCTGGGAGAAGAAAACAACCAGCAGACATAACTGACATGACCTTGAGCCAACTTCAGATATTAATTTCTTAAACATGCTGTTTCTTGCACAAACCATTTAACTTGTATCTTTATTTACATATATTTCCCAGTGCATTTAATTATTCCATTGGCTAAATCTGCTATTTCATTGACCCAGTTTCTGTTTCAGTAATAACTTCTGGGTTACAAATGCAGTAACCAAAGAAAAATAGTTGCCCTGATCCTGGCTCTATCTAGCATGCAATTTGTTAGGTCCTGGTTGAATTGACACAACAAGGATGTATGACACATTTGTTTTAATAATAAATTTTCTGTTCTGCATGTCCTGTTATTTCCTGAGTGACCAGAGATGACAGAAGAAAGGCCTGAGTCCTGTAGCAACAACACAAGGTTGAGAAAATGAGAACAATGCTTCTGCGTGCTTCTAAAAATGTGCCTCCGCCTCTGAAGCTCAGAATGCTCTGCTTGCCCGTGCCAGCCCGATTGCGGCTGTGCGGGAGTCTTTATCTCTGAAACTTCTTGACTCCTGATGACAATCACGGTTTTCAGAATTAAGCAAAACTTCTGATGACTACAGTGAATTGAGCGTGCTATTAAAAACAGGCTCTAATTATTTATGGTCCATAAAACTTATTTCTTCTCAGAGCAAACCCAGCAAAATATGAGATTTTGTTTTGTTCTCTTCTGTTTTACACTGATAAAAATATATTTCAGAAAAAGCTGAAAAACATGGAAACAGTTGAATACTTAGTTAGTTTTCTGAGTCAAAGTACTCTGTCACATTATTAAACTTGAATAATGTGATTAAACTCGTAAAAGACAGTATTCCTTTCCAGAGCTTTTCTCATTCAAAAATAAGAAAACTGTTAATTAATTTATCCTACTTCCACTGTTGCATACCAATATAACTGTAATACACATGTAGCTAAACTGAGTAAGAGAAATGAAGGGACTCAGAGCTCTCCTTAGTTTTCCGAATTTCAAGTTGCCAACATTCATGCTTGTTCTTTACACCAAACTAAAAAGCAAGAAAAAGAGTTAACTCCCTGAAAAAAGCTGAGAGCCAGCTACCCAATGTCATAAGATACTGTCTCACACAGATGATTGCTACTATAAGATGAATATGAAAGAACTTTTCTAATATATTTATATGACTTGTCACTCCTAGTTAGAAATACAATAAGGAACAAGTAAGGATCTCAGGTTAAAAAAACACATCAATGCACCACCATGCTTTATTTGATCCTGAAAAACAGTATTTAACTCACTACCCAGAATTTCCCCTTTTTCCTTTGGTTTCTAATGCATATTGCTGACCGTGAAAGGCTGTGAAGGAAATTGTTGTAATGAACAGTGCAATATGGAGTTTGCCTGCTTTGACTGAGTACCCTTTGTCCAGTGACAGTGTCTTGGAAGTTATGATGAGCTGTGCAGCCCGATCCCTCTGTGTAAAAGGCTTCATTTTGTTGTCAAGGAGACTAGCTTTTTTCTTAGATGCAGCTTTGAAAGTGAAGGAGTAACATAAAGGAAAACTATGTGTACTTGTGATACTTAAAGAGACGCACTTCTAAAACTCAAGAAAAATTTGATTTCTCCTCCACACTTACACAGGCACATCAGTAATGAGGTTTTAGTCATTTCTTAGTACCTCTGTATCATGCTTTCGAATTCAATAAAGTCAAGCGGCAAATCCTGTGTATCAGCTACCAGGCAGATGACACAGAATTTCTGCACTGAGACTATGGACGGTATAATCAGCTACGGTTCTGCTCTGGTCTTTGGAAAGTGCTGTTGGTTCATGTCCTAGTCTCACACTTCAGGGACAGCCTGGTCACAGGAGGGGTCTGGCCAGGGTTTGGTCTGGCTTTTTGACCAACAGATTTGTGGACAAGCAGATGTTCTGCCCTTTGTTTTGCTCCACTTTTGTGCTACCTTAGAAGGAGAAGGTTGGGGGAACCTTCAGGCCATCTTGGTCCCTTCTCTTGCCTCCACTCTGGTTCACCTGCACCCATGCCAGTCCCTGGAGATGCTTGTCTAGCCTCCTTTTGGGGGTCTGCTTGGAATCTTAACTGCGTTTGGTATCACATTTCCCCTCTTCCTGCAGTTCTTTGTTCTAAATCATTCTTTATAGGGATGGTATCTGGACCTCCTGCCTTGCTTACCAGCATCTTCTGGGCTTTCTCCAAGTGTCCCATGCCTTTCGTGAAGCACAGGACCCCACATGAAGTCTGGCACTTCAGATGGGGCCTTACCAGTGCTAAGCAGAGCTGAAGGACTACGTCATATGCTGTGCATTCAGGCTGTGCATTCAGTGTTGTAGTTACCCTTTTTTTAGTAACAACAAGTCACACTGGGCTTGTGATTGACTATCCATCTCTTGCACCCTGCCTGCCTCCCACCAGCTCGTCTTTTCCCTGGCATGACCAGCAACATCAGTTGCTTCCCGCTGTACACTGCACTGTGCCCTTTGGATTCGCATCTGTGTATTCTGTCACCCTGGTGGCTATGGGAAACAAGGAGTGTTGCTGGACTCGGAACGGTAAATTCCCACCCCTTCATTTTGACAGTAAATATCGGATAGCAAGCTCTCTGGATCAGGGCACGCACCCAGTTTTGCATCAATCCCTTAACAGTCTTAATAATTTTTTTCCTGTAGTTTATTTATGAGAAAGTAATTGAAACAACACCAAGAAACTTTAATAAAATCAAGTTGTGACATCTCCTCCTTCACCCCTATTCACAAGGACTGTCACAAACTTGCAGGACATAATTTAATTGATTTGTTACAGTTTATTTTCACATATAAATCTTGGCCATGTGTCTTTGAAAGCAGAGGTAGCTGTTTAATGTACTTCTGAGGAGTTAATTACTCCTAATATTCCATGTTTTGCAGAAAAATTTAAAAAAAAAACCTTCAAAAATTCAAGTTTTTAAAGTATATTTCACTTCACAACACTCCACATTCAGATCTTGTTTAGAACTGTTCTTTATTTCAGCAATATTCTTGATTCATAAAAGTAAAAATGCATTTTATTAGAGTACTGAATATATCTTCATCCTGCATGAATTTACAGTCTGAGATGTCACTGACAAATGTGCTGGGATTTCAGAAAGCATTTCCCTGCTGCGCTGAGGATTAGAAATCTTCCCACAATAGATTTTATCTATTGACACTCTTCAGTCGTTTCAAGCTCATTAGGCTATCACAACTACGACATCTCCTAGTGAGGCTGCAACATCAGAAGTGCTCTGTACTTTACTGTATCATTATTTCATTTTATGAGGCATGGGAAGGACAGGAACTGGAATGACAATTCACTCAACCCTGCCCCGCTTTGTCCTTTCCCCCGTGCCTCTTTTACAGCTGGCTACAAAATCACAGAGCTGATCTAAAGGGAAGCACTACCAATTTTTATAAGTGCACCTCTCTTATCTGTCCCTTGATTTCAGCTTTGCCAAAGAAATTATAACCTGCAGGCATTTTTTTCCTGTTATTCAAAGACAACAGTTACAACGGGTATTATTTACCTTCCACCCTATGAGTGGATGGGGCTGGGGTGGGGAAGGTACCTGTTGAGCAGAGCTTCCTCCAGCCACAAGGCAGGGATGGTTTCTGTCCGCAGGACCCCCCGGGGCAAGGCAGGCAGCTGGCAAAGCGAACAGCGAAAGCATGGGAGGAGAAGAAGGGTGACAGCAACAGAAAGCCATGCCTATGGAGTGTAGAGAATATGCAGCGCTCAGATTTTCCTTTTGAGGCCGCAAGTCAGCAAGTGCTAGTTTAATGACACCTCTATTCCCGGCGGTCCCGCTGCCCGGAAGTTTCCTGGCAGCTTCAAAGGAGTGATGGGCTCTGGGAGGGGAACTGCTGGGCTGCAGACCAGCCTGGGGAAGCAGCTCCAGCCCTGCATATCCATGGGAAAGGGAGCTTTACAGGTCCTTGTGCTGGCAACTGGACACAGGGGGCAGGAGTCAAGGCTGGCAACAGCGCTGGAACAGGGAAAGCAGGACAGGAGGCTGCAGGAGGAGGTCAGAAGTGAGGCTGCACAACCAAGTCAGTGACAATAGACGCCCCTGGGAAGGAAGTGAGGAGTCCTGTGCCCTGCTGATGGTCAGGAAGAGGAACACCCATCCTGTGTTGTCCTGAGGACATTTCAGCAGAGGACGCTTGGAACAGCCAAATGCCTGAAGCCTTCTCAGCTTGTCTTACCACTCACCATCTCCAGTCTTCGTGGCGGGCTCTGTTGCCGGCCTGGGTGCTGCATAGGCAGGGACAGAACCACCCAGATCTCTGCTGGTCAGGACAGGCTGCTGGGCTTCTGGACGTGATGGCCAATGTCATACTACAGGAACCTGCAATGAAGTGACTGAATTGCGTGAGCCTTCCCTCCTTTCCTGGTATTGGCACAGGTATTTTTGATGGGCTTTAATGGATTTCAGGCATGCATTAAGTGGCTGCTCCTCCATTCCCCACCAAGGAGTGCTGATCTGTGTGATCTACTGCAACCTGCTGCTCTGACAATGGGGACAGACGCCACCTCCATGTACCTGCTTTGTGCAGTTCCAGCCAGAGCAGCAGGGATGGATGTCTGATAGTGTGCCATGTTGTAGCTCCACAGCTCTACCATGCTGCCCACCCTCCTGCTGAGGCAACAACAGCCTCTACCCCCAGCCATGTCGCTTGCTCCAGATTCTTCATGCCACAGCTGTGGTTTACAGACAAGCCTGCAACTCTGGGCTGGGGAGCAGCAAGTGGGACACCAACTCCCTGGCAGAAGTCTCTTACCATAGATTTGATGAAGATATTTTTGCCACAACATGAAAACTGATGTATCTTGAAGTTATATGAGAGAAATACAAAGTCAGAAAAGGTAAACAATCATTTTTGGTGATCCATAAGATTAATATATAGACTTAGACCTCTGGGATAGAGCTGTCTTCAAAGCCAGGACTGACTTCTTTTAGCAACACCCATCCACTACAGATTGAGATGATTCAATGGGTTCTTCTTTATTTATACAAGGACAACTGAATCTTTAGTTATTGTGTTATTGTACTTATCACAGAAGTATGACATTGCTTCATGCAGGAAAGGACTCACCTTTTTTTGTTTTTTAAACGTGGACAAGTAACATTTTCATTTAAGTATTCATTAAACATTTCATTTAAACACTTGGGACAGATCTTCCTTCACAGATAGAAGTACTTATTTTTCATTTTCAAGCATTTGCTCAAAACCTTAAGAGTCTGAGTGCTGTGCTTTGCATTTAGGTCTGTAGTAGAAATGAGCAGTGTTTGAATATACTTGTAGCTGGACAGCTTGCTTGTGATGAGAGAGCACTTGGTGAACAGAAATGACAGCTTTCTGCATCTGAAGGGATTTTGGAGCTAATGTTCTTCCTAAAGCTTTCAGGAACGTGTAACTCCAAATCTCGCTTTTTCTTGGTTGTATGTTGCAACTCAGAGAAAGATCTTTCCTGACTTGCACACAGGAGTAGGGGAGACAAGGGAGGAAAGGTACAATATTTGTGCACCATGGTGGTCATGGGATGGCCTGTAGCCTAATACTTGACTGAGACTCGCAGGAAAATCCTAAGACCATGTCTCCTTTCCTTTTAACACCTCAGACTCTGGAGTGGGAGGAAGGAGGCACATGTTTGCAGCTCCCAGTGGGATGCCGTTCTTCATTCCCAACAGCTTTGCCTCTCTAGTGGAGTCTGGCACAACAAATGGATTGAAGCACCAGGCGCAGTATCATTCAGGGACCAACATCACTGTTCAGGAGTCTCCAGGAAAGGGTGAAGCCAGTGGGGGTGCAAAGACTGGCTCATGGACTGGAGGTGTTGCTCTTAGATGCAGAGAAGCATCCTCCTTCAGTAGCTCCCTCTGACTTCAGGGGTGTTCAAGTGAACTGGTCTTTTGGAGACCTTCTAGACTTAATCCACAAACCACTATGGCAGACAGAAGCACTCATATCCATTGGTGCCTCACCAGGAAATTGGGAAAATGCCATAAAAACATTCAAATGGAAAAAGAAAAAATAGGGTTTGGAATTACTTTTTTTCCCCCCAGGCCATTTTCACACTGTTTTCTGTGGGCTTTGTTATCAAAGTCTCATTTCAATAGGGAGGAAGCCATAGACTTTAGAAAAGCTCCCACCCTGGAACGTACCAGTGGCTACTGGCCTACAGTTTTCTCCTTCTAGGAAGTGACTGACCCCACAGAACTTGTACTGGCCTCTACGGCCAGGTCCTCTCCTGACCACTGAGCGCTGCAGGCCAATAAATCCCTCCACTGCCATTGGGAGGCCTATGAGCAGAAAAGGCTGCACGATGTCTGAACTGAACTTCAGATGGCTCACTGAGTGTTTGCTTTCCTCTGACTCTCCATGGTGTACTTTTGCAGCTGCACACACTGGGATTAGCAAAAAGTATATAACACTTCCAGCTGTGATATGGCCCTCACACTTCCAGCTATGTAAGATGCCTCCATCTTCTCAGGTTGCTCTCATTTTTGCTGCAGAGCTTTCCAGTCCTCAGCACTGGGATCCTCCTGGAGGGTAAATGGAAGATCCTTGTGACAACAGAGACAGGAATTGCAGATCATTAAGGTGAGATAATTTTTGGAAACTGCAAAGGAAATGCCTCACAGAAAAACTAATTTCATATTGGTTGTTCAGGGAAGGAAAAAAGGCCCAAATCACTACAAGACTCAAGACAAAGACATAAGGGAGGGGAACAGGCTGTTTTCCAAACACTTTGTCTCTCCTGCCAGCATCCTACCTAGGCTATACTGGCTAGGGTATCTCTGGGTCACATGTGCCTGGAAATGTCCTCAGTCAGTGTCCCTCATGGGGATGGATGCAAACTGATTAAGGGATATGGAGGTCTAAAGATGTATATAGGCATCTGGAGTCAATTTTCAAAGGCACGCAGTTTTCACAACAGCCCCCTTTGAAAGTGCTTAGCTGGGCAATTGTCAACGGAGAGGCACATTGTTACTCACCTACCTGCCTTTAAACACCTTGCTCTACTCACACAGGCCAGTGGTTAAAATACATTACAGCTGGTGAGGAAGTTTTGCCTGTCCCCATGAATAATATGGATACAACCCTCTGTTTCCAGCAGAGAAAGGGGAGAAGGCTCCTTCCTCTGTGTGTTTCGGTATGGCTGCCATCACTGCTGTTCCCCTCCTTGCATCAGCGGGAAGGCATATAAGACCGTCTCCAAAGGAGAAATCACCATTCAATACGTCTGTGGGACCTGTTACAAGTGCGCATTGAAGAAACACTGCAGAGCCCAAGCCTACCAGTGGCAGAAAGGCCAGATTCATTTCATGAGCCATGACTGTGAAGCTACAGGGCTGATTCCCACCAGGAAAAAGAAGTTCCCAGCATTCATAGCAATGTCCGTACTGCTTTCTCCTAGGGCTTTAGAAGGCCCTGCACAGCAGGACGTGAACATGGTTTGGGCTTCACAAAACTACAGGGGTACAAATGATTACTATTCATAATAGAAGGGAAATAAACACCCTATGCTTGGTAGCTAAAATTGCCTGAGGAATAAGAACTGCTTAAATGTCACTGTTGCTGGAAGGAAGCTCCCAGTGCAATTCTTGCAGGGTGTTTCTGTTGCTGGTTTCTAAAACGCAGCTGACTGTCAGATGCACTCTTTGGAAATGCCTGTTTGCCAGAGGGCAAATGTTTGACAAGATTAGACAGCTCTGATTATGTGCAAAGCATTACTGAATCTCTGAATTTACATTAAGTTTTCTTCAAGGCAGTAGAAATGTATACTCTTTTCAAGACATCAGTTTTACCTTTTGCACCAGTATGCACTGAATCAGTTCTTTTACTACTGTTGTGATGAGCAGCCTGAACTGGATCCTTTTCTGAACCTGCGGTATATGTGTTTCGTGAAAAAACTAAGTGTGATTTTAGTCTTTTACTTTCTCTCTCTCCCCTCCCGTTCCTTAATCTTTCAAAACTACTCTTTGAAGGAAAGAGCATAAGGAGAGGAAACATCGTGTCAAACAATTTAATGGTACATAATTAGCGCTCCTCCAGCTGCCACTGGGGAAAGAAAAGTCTGCGGCTGCTGGCTTGCTGGCCCTTCAGATGAAACTGCCCCGGTGCCGGGGATTTGCCGAGACACTTTCCTCTGGGAAGTTTACCTGAGGAGAGGAGTATCTCTAACACAGAGTTTCACAAACGGCTGATTTCAGGTAGGCGCTCCTCACCCGTAAAAAAGCACAATCAACCTCATCAGTCAGAGGATCAAATGTCATGAATAAAACCATGTTCTCAGGGAAGGATCGTGTTTTCCTGGAATCAAGGAGGAGTATGGAAAAAAGCTCTGATAGCACTACAGCTCTACTAGTAAGTAGTGTAGAGTCTTTATACTAAAAATATCTAGCTTTACATATCATTATAGTTAAAAATAAAGGCAATGCATATTTCAGACAGAAATGTATAATGATAAGAGTACTCTAGAGTAATGAGTTGTAACTCAGGGTAACTTTCAGGGGACTTCAGCAGGAGAAGAGGCATTTTTAATGTTCTTTTTAAGTCTCTTCCCGTTTATAAATGACTCTGGGATTATTTAATAAAGCATAATTTTTAGAACGTGGAACTGCCTTTTTACAAATTGTGTTGTGAAGTGCCAGTTTATTGTGGAGGGACCCGGGAAGGACAGAGTCTAATTTTCTCACCATTGTTGAATCTGAGTAGCTTCTCCTTGCTATATTGCTGAATGTATCTCCACCATGAGATGGTGGCTAGGCATCTGGTGACCGTGGCAACCCCACCTCCCAGCAACCTTTTATCTTCTTCTCCTCTCTGCTGTCTCCTGGTATGACAAACAATCCTGCAGAAAAGTTGCAATGATGGTGAGCAAGGCTGGAGATGTCATGTGGAAATAGCAGAGGAGGGTAGTGATGGGGAGTCATGTAGGTCTTGTTTCTTCTTTCTCAGCTGCTACATTGTTGTCATAGGTGAAATTTTCTTGTTTTGTGTTTGTCTTTTCTAATACCTAGTAATATTAGCAAGAAATAACAAGTCACGATGGGTGTGGGTTTCTCTTACTTTCTTTCAATGGTACCAGGCAACGTCTCTCTTCAAAGAGCACAAATCAGTCCCTCTTTGTTGACTGTCCTGGGGTGCACTAAGCCCAGTACAGCTAACCAGTTGAAAGAAGTGATTGTCCTGCTATACTCAGCATTGGTGCAGCCTCACCTCATGTACTATGTGCAGATTTGGGCTCCACAATGTAAGAAAGAAGGTTATAAAATATTGGAATGTGTCCAAAGGAGGGCAAAAAAGATGGTGAAAGGACTAGAGGTCATGACTTCTCAGGAACATGCCTGATTTGTTCAGCTTAGAGAAGAGGAGACAGAGGGATGACCTCATTGCTGTCTACAACTTCCTCAAAAGAGGGAGTGGAGAAGGAGGTCCTGATCTCTTCTTTCTGGTGTCTGGTGATAGGAAGCGGGGGAATGGCTTAAAGCTGCATCAGAGGAAATTCAGATTGGATATTAGGAAAAAGTTCCCCACTGAGAGGGTGGTCAAGCACTGGAACAAGCTCCCCAGGGAAGAAGCCATGGCCCCAAGCCTGTTGGTGTTCAAGAATTGTTTGCACAATGCTTTTAGGTATATTGTTTAACTTTTAGGTTGCCTTGTGTGGAGTCAGGAGTTGGACGCGATGGATCTCCTGGGTCCCTTCCAACTCAGGATATTCTATGATTCTAGATCATCGTGTTAGGGGCAATGCATGCCTGTGAGCTGGTTAGAAGTTTATGCCATGACTGGTGCCCTAAATGAGCTATGGAAATCAGACGATGGATGTATTTTCTTACTTCAGTGGGGGTGGTGTTCAGTCCTGCAAGATTAACTGGAGGAAAGAAACAGCTATGGGGGTCCCCCAAGCCTTTCTTGGGGCATCCCTGCCTCACAGGTGGTACTTTGTCCGGAGTTTAAAGAAGTGTGATCCCTGACTGCAAGAGCTGTGTTGGAAGACTCTCATAGTGTACACAGACCTCTACTATACATTAACTGATTCAAGTAGTTTGCAGCGGTAATGGTGCTAATGGTAAGTTTTTACTGAGCCAGAATAAAGCGTGGCATCCAGATAAGGAGCTCTTGGCCTCTGCCATATGTTGATATTACTGCACCCATGGAGATTGTTGAAGCCCTGGTGCTGCAGAGCAGAAACTCCAGCTGCAGGGGCCTGTGTCTGTTCTACCAGTCAAGGAAGCAGTGGGGTCATCTGAAGGATCCTCAGTTAGAAAGGCAGAACAATTCACCATAAAGGTTTAAAAACACATTTTATAGAATTAGTTTATAGTCTCTTGCAATTAAAGTTACATCCTGACAAGAGAGCTCATGGCTGCTGAGTCTGCTGCACCAAGAAAGCTCCAGAGATAGCCATGACTAATATTTGCATGTAATGACATCTTCATAAGGGAATCTAGATATCATCTGAATGCTTGATTCTGAAAAAAGGAGTAATGATTTGTTTGTCTCTCTTGATCACTGCCAGTCTGCATTAGATTTCATGGGTTGATTGCTAGTCCCTGAGTTTATCTCAATCCCTCTAAGCATTCCCCTCAATAAGACAGCAATCTGAACTTAAACACGTTTGAGGAGAATTGTAATCAGTCATTAAATCATTTTACAGTAAGAAATATTAACTCATTACATGGAGTGCCTGAGACCTTTCTCGTTTTTTATTTAGTTTTGAGCAAGAGCTCAGCCATGGAAACTACCATAAAGCATGCTTCTTGTGCTGCTGCGCTGGGGCATCTAGATCCCAGAAAGGTGGTTCAACTGAAGATTAATTGACAAAGTCAAACCAGGTTTTCCACTAGGTAAATTCTTGCAAACCTGGTGCATAAGACTGTATGTGTTCAATTAGCTCTGTTTGTCTTTGCACACTGCCAGCACTCTTCAAATCTGCTTAGATAATGGATGTGATATAGATACGGCTATAAAGTTTAAACCAATTACTGGTAATGCGCTATTCAAAAAATAATAATGGAACTACATAATACTAGTTAAATAAGCACTGACTTTTTTAATCTTTAATGATAACAGAAGTCCCATTCTTTCCCTACATGTATTTCCATTTAAAAAAAAAGCTTAAGAAAATGGCATTCAAGCTGCCAGCTTGAAAAAACATATATAGGATAGGTATATTGAAGGCAAGACCTTCAGTTCCTTTCAAAACAATGCTGTAGATGAATAACACTGAAAACCCCAGTGAAACACAACAATTGCCCAAGACTGCATTCACTCCCAAGAGTACAGAAGTTATTGTAGCCTAAAGTTTATTATTTGTTTATATATTATTTGCAGTACGCTCATGACTTGCCAGGCGCAGCCCAGACTGTTAAAAAGGGGGTTTCTGGCTCTGAGATAGGCCATAATAGAAAGACAGTGAGTATGTTTTCTCTGCACCATAATTTACAGCTTTCAGTGAAAAACTCACCTAGATATATGATAACACAACCTAAACTAAATGTTCCAAGTAACAGATAGGTTTTGGGCAATTTCACGTTTCAGCTTCCCTATAAAACACTGATGATGATTGTTTACACAAGGTGTCTGTAAATATGGGACAAAACATGAAAGAAAGCATTCAGAAAAGCATTTCAGCAATTCTTCATTAAAGCCCCAAATGAGGGTCATAAAAAGGGGCTTTAAGCAATTACAGCAAATCTAGCAACCTGGAAAGCAAATTAATGCAATGTATTAAACCCAATTTTTATGCACCAAGGAAGAACTGGCACCTCCTCAGTGCAAAACATCAATCATGAGAGAGAAAAGATACCATTGAGCTAAAGTCAGCTCCAGAAAGTGAATCCACAATTAGCTAGGATGAAAATAAAAGAAACTGGATGCCGTGGGAGGAAAGAAAGAGGGAGCATAGTGAAATGTGACGGTTCCTATGCAGCTTCTCCAAGATGCAAGCCAGCAGGCTCCCAAAAGGGAGCCAGAAAGGGTTTTGTGCCACTCACCGTGGCAGTGCTTGAAAGTCAGGGAGACAGCTGTGTGAGTGCTAACAGCCGTGCTCAGGACAGAAGTGTTTGCTAGGTATGCTGAACCGAGACACCCTGCCGAGCTCCAGAGAGTATTTGGTAGGAGTCTGGGGTGGCTGGAGATGGGGTTACTGCCCTGGGAAGGGGTGATGAGCAGCTCTGTGCTGATAATTCAACTCTCGTAATGCCCACGCAGTCACTTGAGTTGAGGAATATGATGCATACAGCCCAATGAAGAAATTCACATGAAATTTCCTGGAGCAGGAAACCTAACCCAAGGTAGGTTGTGTTGGGCTCAGGTTTGGCTTAGAAATACTAGACTATCCAAGGCTGTCGATATACAAGAGAAAGCCAAGCATTTTGAGTAGGATTCTGTGCTAAATGCTATTTTTATAGCACTATTGAACATAATTTAAATGGATTACCTGAAGAGAATATCAGAAGGTCATAATAATGGTAGAAAATTTCATATTATTCACCCATTTTCCAGGCCAGTCTGGGTCATCCCGATGATGACTCTGTTTCAGAGCACTCTGGGGGAGGCCTAGATCAGCCAGGGTCACCAAGAGAGGACAGTGTGTTGGTAGAAGGAGAGACACCAACACTAGGAAAGCGTCAGCTGCCAAAGGAGATTCTGGCACTGTGGGGGCCAGCGTCTGACCTGTGGGGGCTGCAAAACCCTTGGCAATCAGACTAAAACCTTCTTCTGTGAGCAGGTGGCTCAGCCTTGGCGGAGGCACTCCAGCCACCAGGTCACTGTGCTTGGCTGTGACAGTGTGCTTCCCAGCCTGACCTTTATCTCCCATAACCCTGCCCAAGTGATAACAACCCATGGTCGTCTTAATGGGTGCATCTAGTCGTGATGACTGCATCTGGCTCAACGTGGTTTTGGGGAGAGAGATAACAACACAATAGCCAAGGGCTACCTTGAGCAATGTTGGTACTGTGGTCGATCTGCAAATATGACTATAAGTCAATCATCTTACCCCCATAAAAAGTCAACAGTCCAAGAGGCCTTTGAACATGGCAGTGGGCTGCACGCCAGCATCTCCCCTTGAGTAGAGACGACTCTCAAGGTTACTTCTTGAGATTCAGAGATTCCTTGCCACAACAGATCCTCAGCAAGTGACTAATAGCATGCTAAACTTCGAATTCTTAACTAAGTGATATAAAGGATTGATTGCGCATATATAATCCTTTTGACATAAACTGTTGACCAAGTCTGGGACTAGGACTTGATCCAGCCGCGCCTTGACTCCCCTCTGAGAATGCGTTTAGAAAGCAAGGGGCTCCGCTCTGAACCTCAACTCAGTGGAAGTTCTCCCTGACAGTTCTGTGTGACCCTGACCTCTATGCAGTAAATAATCAAATGTGCCTTGCCATCTCAAATCATGTTAAAATGCTGTCACATGTACTATCAAACTTTGTTAAATCCCTGTTTTATATCAATAAATGTATCACTGCTTCTCTGTACAAATGAAGTGCATCGCTCCATCCGCAACATCGGCTGGGCCAGGGAAAAAGTCCACAGGCACTTCTGGCTCATGGCAAATGCAAAGCACTCCATTCGCCACGGGGAAGGAGCCCAGGCGCAGGGCTCAGGTGATATGTGGTAACTTGTTATGCCATGGTAATTTGATTATATGCCTAGCCTGAAGATGTGTCTGTTACCACTCAGTGCCTTGTGTTCGTGATGACCTGAATGACATGTCCCCGTCAAGCAGATATTTGCCTGAATGAGTAATCAATAAACATCTGGAACCCTGTTTTGTCCCCCTGTTGGTGTGAGCAGTCCTGTGGCTTTCTGTGGGTGTATTTGCAGTGGGGAAAAAGCACTCAGCACAAACTTGGATGTCAGAAGCCACATGTATGACCATCAGTTCTGACCATCCAAGAGCATCCCTGATTGAGGATTGACATTTCACAAATCTTCCTTGCTCAAATGTGGAAACTTTCAAATGAGCTGGGGCTTTCTACTTCATTTGTTGTTATTGTGACAAAAGGCAGAGTGATTTCCAGCCCTTTCAGAGTCTGATGCCATGCCATGAGAGCAGTGGGACCAAAATTTAGAACACAGTTCCTGCCTGCCTTACAGGGCTAAATCATACCTGCTCTGGAGAGCAGGGCAAGTGAGTAGGAGGCATGAGAAAACCTCACCTTCATGCTCTTCCATGCAGTTTGTTGGCTTTGCTATTGGTTTTATTGCTACTTATTGGTTTGGTACATGTCAACACATACAATGGTGCAAAGACAGGAGCTAACACCCTACTCTCAGCAGACAGATGGAAATGAGGTGCCATGAGGAGGCTGGCAGGTTTTAAACTAGCATTAATGGCTTAATAATCTCACTCAAGGGTACTGAAACAGAAACAAGCATCCAAGAGACTGGAAGGGAAAGACTTGGCAAATGGAAATGTGAAAGGGGTCCCAGAGAGGCTGGGAGGGCAAGGTCTGGAGGGACAATGGTGGCAGAGCACAGAGGCTCAAGCTGGAGCTACTCTTCTACCAATACTCATGGCACAAAGCAGTGTGACCAGACCCAAAGCATTATCCCCGAAAGCTGACCCCAGCAGGGATTTTGGTGGGTTACCCAGGCTGGGTGTGCCCTGTCAAGGCAGTGGATTACTGTGCTGGTACCACCCATGGTAAGCACCATGGCAAGTGGGATGCTGCCACATCTCTTCAGATGGGAAGCAGTGGTGCAAGCCCATACAAGGGGACTACCAGCGTGACCAAATGTCTTCTCTCCTGCAAAAGCTCTTCCTTTGTTTATTTCACTTAACCTAGCAGAAATTGTTCAGATCAGACCAGTTTCTTTGGGTATGCAGGAGGAATTATTGGCTCAGCAAACTAAACACCAATAAAATGGGAATAATGAGCCATTATTTATGCAGTGGAGCCATTATGCTTTTATTTATTGCACTCACTGTAATTACAGTTTCACTAGACCAGATAGTAATGCATCCTTTAATGATGTACTCAAAGAAAGGATTTATTTGGAAAAGAAAAATCCCACAAGTGTTAGTCATAACTTTCTACTGGAAATTTTTAGGAAGGGAGAGAGAAAATATAAATAATGGATTTATTAAGAAAATATGTTTGTTTGTTTTTTTAATTCTTTGTCATGTTCCGATGACTCTTTGCCGTGTTTCACCATCACTCTGAAAGGTCACACAGTGAAAGCTGTAGTTGTACTGCTAAACCCTGACAGCAGTAGTGGCTGCTTTATTGCATGGGATCTAATAAACCAGCACACAGAGATGCTTGTGGAAAATGATTGATGGTAAGCAAAGAACCCCCCTCAGACAATAAAACTTGCCTTATGGCAGCTTCGCCACGTCTCTCACATTTTTGGTGTCACCAAGTTTCTCACATCTCTCAGGTTTTCAGATGAGTTGTCTTTCCTGAGTTCTGCTCTGTCATCAAAATGTCAGTCTCCTATTCAGTTGTCGTCTAATCCACTCTTCCTTCAAAAAAAGTGAGACTTCACTTGTAAATTTGATGTAACCTGTGATTTGTTTGGCATGTTTCACCTATCAGATACCTCTGTGTAGACTAGCCTCTTCATAAATATTAATAGAAAGGCAACACCTTACCTGGCAGAAGAATGCATAAATGGCTAATGATGAGTTCTGTTTCCAGCTAACTTCAAGGCCCCCTCCCAGCATCCTGTCTGAACCAGCGCCTACCCTTACCTGGCACAAGAACTAATTTTCGCTATGAGCATGTCTTGCTCAGAGCAGGGACAGCCTTCGGTACTTACTAACTGCAAACAAACACTGAAGCCTCAGTCCCTCTTTGCGAGGACTGACAACTTTGCAATCTTACCATCCGACTGTTTCTCTCTTTTGCGATGATGTTCAGAGGCCCCAGCCAAAAGCAAGACCCTACTGTGTCAACCATGCAATGACCACACAGAAAATGCAGACACCTGTGACATCCACTACAGCCATACTTGACTTAAGCTTGATTTTTTTTCCACTGCACGGGTTCAAAATGAAAACCCTATAGACTGAATAAACTGTGTAGCTCGGTCCTGCCGTAGAGATCCAGATCTGTGCAGAGCAACTCCTGAGACCAGCATCCTGGGTAGGAGCATGTCTCAGGAGATAGGTCTGACTGCGTTTGCACCGTAATCCTAAACGTGGTGAGAGTTCAAGTGCCATCGTTCTGAATTGGGTTGAGCTTTCTTCCAGCACCTTTTCTGAGAGTGATCTGTTATTTGGTGAATCACTGTTCGGCTCAGGCACTCGGGGCATCCACAGTGATAGGTGTGCCGAGTGTTCGCAGCCTGTTACTGGCACCAAGCTGGAGGGGAGCTGAAAGCTCCTCACAGCAACTCCAGCAACACTACCAATAACAAACGATGAGGGGAAAAAACACAGCTTCAGTGCGGTGAAAAATGAAAACCTCACCAAGAATGAGGAAAAGTATGCAGAAGTTCCTGATGCTTATTTATTTTGTTTGTTTAAAAGTTTGCTGCCTTTTTGTGCTACTCCTGTTCCACATGGAGCCGTGCTAAAATAACTTCTTTGCTGTTTGTTCTGCCAGCAGAGCAACAATCTCTTCACTTCTGTATCTGCTTTCTTTAAATGAAAGTCTCTCCCCATGTTAATCTCTGAAGTCACCCCCTGCGTTTCTTCATGACTGTCTTTGCAATCCGTGTTGACTGGTTTACTGAAGAAAACTACCAGTTGCTCATAGCCAAGGGAACATGCCTGCATTTATTTACATCTGAAAGCAAGCTAGCAAAACTTAGAATGATTTGTGGCTCTGCAAACTTTTTCTGAAACTATACAACATTTATCACAGCCAGATCTGTCATCCCTCCTCCCATGTGGTTTGCTGCAGTGACTTGTCAAGTCTTATCTCAGATTAGGTTGTTAGCTCTCCAGGATTGAGGTGCTAGCCTCTGTGATTTAATGACATTCACTGGGTCACATAGACTGGAACTACTTAAGAAAAGCTCCAGGAGTCCCCTTTCTTCTGATGAAAGTAGTTAGGGAGTCAGAATTTGCTTTCTGCTCCTGTTCAGCCAGAATTCCTGGCTGCACTGAGCATTCGTGCCAGAAGGCATCAAATACATTAGCCTACTTGCCCAAAGGGATGCGAACAACAGTGAAGTAGGGGAAATCAAATAAGCAGCCATGGAAAAGTTGCTTGTAATATTCACCCAGGTCTATGAAAGCTTCACTAAATGATTCCTTGGACAATGTTAAAAGAGCAAAACAAATATTTGGACCTATCATTGCTCCTGCTGCAGAGGCAGCAGGCAGCAGATTGATCCAAAGTCCCAACATGAGAGTTTCTCCAGGAAGAGCAAGTTAGGATGTCAGAGTTAACCCCTTGACGGTGTCACCAAATCTTTTTGAGCCTGTAGTCTTCACGAGGTTTGCAGGACAGATTTTGTGGCTATCTTTGGCAAGATACCAAAACCAAAGTTACTGACATGGTGTGACAAAATTCAAGTGGCTGACAGAGCAGACCTTAGCACCAGTAAAATGGAAATTAACAAAGGTATGTTCACCAGAGTTTAAACAGAAATGGAGCAAGATTTTAGTAACTGGCAACGGAACCAGAACAGGTTGCATACGAACAGTGATTCTGTCCATCTGAATGATATGGATGTCAGTACAGCATCTGTGGAGGGAGCCAGGAGACTATTATATGCTGAAGAAGTAAAAGGGGGGCACAATTCCAAGATTATTCTGTAGAAAAATTGAAACCCATAAAAATGGCATGTTTTTCTGACCAAGACTAGGTCTGTGCTGCAGCTGGGGCTAAGCAGGGCACATTAGGTCTTTGAAACCTATGCATGCACGAGGGATGGTGGGTGTATTTTTCCTTGGAGGATGCTTTGAAGGGCTGCTGCCTTCCTCTCCCTTGCTCCTCTTCCTGGTCACATCCAAGGTGGGAGTTTGCAGTATTAACTGCTCAGTGCAGAATATAATTGCTGCAGTAGAGAGGGCTGCCACAGAGGAACTCCTGACTGTGCCTTGGTGGGGTAGAGCTTGGAGAGGTTCAGAGATAGCAAAGGTGGTCAGAGGTACAAAGGGACTTTCATACAAAGAACTACTGAGTAAACTAGGGTCTCCTTCCATCTGAAAAGTAGGTGATTGGCAGAGGACAGGATGAAGGTCTCAACTCACGATCACAACTGGGTAGCTGAGTTAGGACCCACTTTTCAGATCTTCTTAACACAAGAATGAGGAGGTGTTAAATGAAACTGGTGGGTGCTAGGTTCAACACTAGCAAAGCAGCAATTGACTTTTTGATTAACATGTAGGTTCATTCCAGAGCACCTCAAGACAAGATGTTAGAGGTACTGAAAGTTCTGGAGATGAAGAGAGCCCAGTGAAGAGGTGGCTCTGAGATCAGAAATATCATCAGGTCCACTGAGATTAGAAATATCAAAGGAAAAATGTCTGGCTCAGGAAGTCCTTGAACCCTAAGGAGTGGGAGGCAGGGAGAGTATGTGGGGGAAACATCGTATACATTTGTCCTGGTCTTATTAATTTCGCTAGGCATTCACTTCAGCCACACTGAGAGACCTGATGTCAGGCTAGATAGACCTTTTGTCTGATGCAGTAAGGTGGTCTTATGTTTTATACATATTTGTGTATGTATGTGTATAGAAAAGTTAACAGGTGTTCCTCGGGATGGTTTGCTTATCGTGTTGGATGACATTTAAAGCACATATTTTTTCTTTGTATAGAGCATCTATCTGCACGTCCTGATAAATGACATTCTCTGGTTATATTGTTCACCAAATTTCAGCTGATCAAGAATGTTAAAAGTCTAAGCCTCAGGAGGGGGATTAGCCATGCAAAAAAACCCGTCCATTGAGGTCTTCAAATCTTCAGTGCCTCTGGTCAGATGTGCTTTATCCAGGCACAATATAGAGGCAACACGATGAAATATTAGGACGTGGGGTTTTCAGGAGTGGAAGATGCAACAGTTCCTTCCGGCCTCACCTAACCTAGACAGTCTACAAGGCATAAATATCTTAATGTGAGCTAGACATCTAAAGCTCCCTCCGTAGTCTCTTGAGATGAATTGGTTTGCTCAGGATATAACTCGCCTGACCTGCTCCAGCTACTTGCTTTACCTTAAGGTGAATCCTACTCTAGAAGTGTCTATTCTCTCTACTGACTATATAAGAAGCCTCAAGGAAGTGGGTCAGATGTTAACAAGAATAAGATCAGCTTCATCCTCTGAGTCATTTCTAGGTCTAGTTTTCTAAAAGTGCCTGGGGATTCACAACTCTACCAATATCTTCTGGTTTTAAATTATAAGCTCCACAGATGTACTACTATGATTGAAGAAAAATATTGTACCATATTCAGTTATGTCATCAAAACTCTGTGAATTCAATGAGATTTCACAACTGACTAATTTATTCACCTGAATAGATGTTTTGATGAGATTAATTTATTTTAAAAATATATGTAAATGTATTTCCTATCTTGGTAAGCATATTGTCTTTTTCTTAAATTCATTGTAAAGTAAAAAGAGAACACAGAATTCTTCAAAGATGCTCTGAGAGTTATCTTGTCTGCCTGTTCAGAACTTCTTCATGGAAATTCATAAGAACTACAGAATTATTTCAAAATCAATCACAAGACATATACTGTACATTTATGTTTATTCCTATATACATTTGATAATGTTTCAGATAACCTTCATTTCCTCTATTCCTCCCTTAATGGGAGAAACAACCCCAAAAGCAGATTTTTCATAGCCCAAACCACAGAAAGGTAAATGGTAGGTAGTTTTACCGATGTCCCTTTACTTTTATAGGCTGAAATAATAAACTACCTTCAGTAGAAGACTTCTGCATAGAGAGGGCAAACCAATGCTATGAGATGCAGGTGGCAGAGTAGAGTCCACAACAGCAGTGATCTTTTTTTGCACCCCCAAGGAAGGCAAACAGTGCTGTAGAGCTGTGGCAGAAGTCGCCTCAGGTGGGAAACGTGATGCTGTGAGTGACAACTGCTCCCCGTCTGTCTGGAGAAAGTCTGTGCTGGTGAGTGAGTGAGGAGTGAAGGGAAGCACTGAATTTCTCAAGAGGAAGCCAGGAAGATGCACTGAGGAAATCACTCTATTGGACAAAGATGCCAGTGTGAAGTTGGCTTGCTTTTTTGGTTTTTTTGAGCTGGAGAGAAGTCTGAAAGATAATTTTGTCACTGTAAATGACGGTGCTTAAGGCAGACACTTTTTAGCATCCATAGGCATTAGAACTGAGATGTAAATGGGAACAAAGAAATATATCTAAAATCTGCTTGGATACAAAATAGTTGAGAAACCACCCTATAATTCTCTCCACTGCATGGTATGCGTTTCCTATAACGAAAGCGTCTATTGTTCATGCAGAAACTCTGCCTGCTCCAAGAAAGGGGAAAAATAAAAGTTCCACTTACATAACAAAAATGTATTTCAAAAGATTCAATTGGCCAAATTCACCTCTGGAGGAAACTGCCTTTGCCATGAGTGTATTGGCTTGGTCTGAAGCGCCTAAATCTTAAAAGCTGCTAAAAAACCACGGTTGTCTTGGCTGTCTTCCCACAAATTAAGAAGCTGATTGCAGAGTCTCTCTTAACAATATCAGACATTTGCCTCTCATCTGTGAATATCACTTAATCACTTTTCCCCAAAATGTGATTTTACAAACATGTGAATTGATGAAATTTCAAGCTGAGTATTTACTTCCGGTGAGATCACCCAGGGATTTCTCAGGAGATGTGGTTGGGAAGATCTGGCCCTGTAATTAGGATGAGAATAGTTTGGCAACAGAAAGCAGAGAGATACTTTGTTAGCAGAAGAATGTATGAAAATTGTTCAACTACCTTTGCTGCCCTTCCTTGCTACTGTTGAAACATGGAAATAGCTACCTCCAAAGTTAGTTGTGTACCTAAAGGGAGCCCTAAATAGAAGCATTAGATGCTGTGTGTAGACAGTATTCCTTTTGAATAACTCTGCCAAAAAAGCTCCCAGAACACATGCCCTTGTATTCGGTCAGACTGTGGTCATTTTCCTGAACTAAATCACACAGCTTCACTTCTGTTTGAGATACAATGCCTCTACCAGCATCTGGTGAGGCTGAAACTCTGATACTATTGCCTATCATTCTCTGCAGCGTACATATGTCTTTTAGTATATGTGCATACTATCTGCAGGTAGTATATATTTTGTGATATTTATTTTCTTTACCTTCTGCTCCTCCAAAAGAAAGAAAAGCAGTGGAAAGGAGTTATGGCTTTTAGGTGCGCTCTGTTTTTCCACATGTGCAGGATGCAGCTACACATCTAAAAGATGCTGGATACACTCAGAGAAGGGACGTGGAACCTTGTGGATGTGATCATCTGTCTCTGCAGCTTTGTCTACCTAGCTGGAAAGTGAGGCAAGCAATCTGTTGCTAACGTTAATGCTAACCAGCTGCTGCGAGCTTGCAGGGTGGGATGCTGAGATCTCCGTGTTCCCACTATGAGAAGAGTCCAGGCAACATCAGGGGCACTACAGACAAGGTTGGCTGGAAGAATGTGTGTCATATGTGTCTATCGAAAAGCTGATGAGCCCATGTCATGCCAGAGCCTTGTGTTTATCAGCATCTAAGTCCATGCAAGCAAAGCATGTTGTAGACTTGTGGCCTTGTTATGGTTTGAGAAACCCACAGCAATTTATTGTCATTTGAACAATCATTCTATCAGCTGACGACCCCTCCCCACCCAGGAAGAGGAATCGGGAAAAAACAAGGAAACCCAGTGGTTGAAATATAAACAGATTTAATAGAATAAGACTAGAAAATAACATTAATAGCACTAAAGAACCAATATTGATCCCGATACTAATATAAAACATACAAGAAATACTCAGCCCATTCTATCAGTAGGAAGCTGTGCACTCCCAGCAGTGGACAGTGAATGCTGGACACTGCGAGCGCTACGGCTTCGGGAGGAAGGGAAGGACTCAGGTCCAGCACTGGGGCAAGAAGTTCTCTGGATCACCGCCATCAAGGGAGAGAGAGCTTCACATTAAACTTTCTAATTTATATTGAATGGTATGAAATGGTATATTCATGGTATGAAATACTCTTGGCCAGCTTGGGTTAAGTGCTAAGGCCTCGCTCTTCCTCATCCCTGCACCTGGCAAGCTTGAAAACACTGAGACCTTGAAACCACACACCATAGCTGGCTATAAAGTAAATATTTTCACAAATTCAGACACTAGAGTCTTCTAAAAGTACAGTTTTCCCAAGCACTAGAAGACAAATTAGTCCTGTGTCGCTCAAACCAAGACAGGCCTAATAACCTCTGAAATATACATGCACACTGGTCCAAATAATCTTTGTGAGTAGAGTAGTTCTACCAAATTGTTGGAGTGTATCAAATGTCCAAGAACTCTGATTGTTAGTGAGTAAATGTGGAGTGCTCTTGTTAAAGCTGACCTGCAGAAAAGGACCTGGGGGTGTTGGCTGACAGCTGGCTGAATATGAGCCAGCAGTGTGCCCAGGTGGCCAAGGCAGCCAGCAGCATCCTGGCTTGTATCAGGAATAGTGTGGCCAGCAGGACTAGGGAGGTGACTGTCCCCCTGTACTCAGCACTGGTGAGGCCCCACCTCGAATACTGTGTTCAGTTTTGGGTCCCTCACTACAAGAAAGACACTGAGGTGCTGGAACGTGTCCAGAGAAGGGCAACAAAGATGGTGAGGGGTCTAGAGAACAAGTCTTATGAGGAGCGGCTGAGGGAACTGGGGTTGTTTAGCCTGGAGAAAAGGAGGCCGAGAGACCTTATTACTCTCTACAACTACCTGAGAGGAGGTTGTAGCGAGGTGGGGGTTGGTCTCTTCTCCCAAGTAACAAGTGATAGGATGAGAGGAAATGGCCTCAAGCTATGCCAGGGGAGTTTTACACTGGATATTAGGAAAAATTTCTTCACAGAAAGGGTTATCAAGCGTTGGAACAGATTGCCCAGGGAAGCGGTGGACTTGCCATCCCTGGAGACAGGTAGGCGTGGTGTTTAGGGACATGGTTTAGTGGTGGTTTTGGCAGTGTCAGGTTATGATTGGACTCAATGATTTTAAAGGTCTCTTCCAACCTAGACAATTTTATTATTCTGTGGCCAAACACCATTTGGGGGATTTGCCAGACATCAGCCCTGAGTAGCACTCTGGAGGCTGCAGTCTTTTGGTGTTCAGCTGGTACACAGGAGTAAGGGAAGGGTAACTGGTATCTATTGCAAAGCTTTGGTATCCTCGTGTGAGGAGCAGTATGTGCATAGCTCCACTAACCCTTCTGTATTTCATGATAATTTCATTTATTGTCTCACTGCATTTGCTTTTATTAAAGCAGTTCACAGAGGTGTCGTTCCTTGGTTTAGTTCAGTAACAAAACTGAGTACCTTATCACTTGCTATGGAAGAGGAAAACAGATGTCTCAGGCTGTTTTCTTATACTGTCTGGTTTTTATTGTCTTCATATGTCAGCTTTAGTCAACAAGGGAAAAAGTACTCTTAAAGTGCAAATGAGAATATTGCCATTCCTTGGGCTTGTTCAAAACTCGAGGTGCCAGAAGTTTCTTAAAGAATATACCCTGTGTAATCGCTTCTGTGAAACTGCACTTCACTCACATCCATCAGGATTAAACCAGATTTATGTTGAGACCAGCCTGTAGAATACATTATGTCTCTGGAAAAGACATATACATGCAGATTTACAGCAGCCAGCACTGGGAGCTGAGTAACAAAAAGTCACTCTTCCTCTTCGTTTGGGAGGTATTTAATCGTCAGAGACTATCCTGCTCCCATGGAGTTCAAAAGAAGTAGGAAAGGATGCCTCAGGCTTTCAAAAATAGTCCGCCTTAAAAATAATATCAAAATGTCCACGGTATGAGATATATGAGAAAGAGAAGCAGTATCGTGGGGTTCTTGCTGCATGGTAGCTGAGGAACATTAGGTATTCATGAAAAAGCAAACAGCCCAACACTGCGTAAAACTCCTTTGACAGTTTTAGCTAAGTAGCGTCTGCCTACCTTTCTTCTAAAAACCCACATTTCCGTGAGTTTCTTCGGATCCACCACCTGCAGAGCAAATAAATGTGTTGGTTTAAAGGGCTGGTTTAAATGATGGAAATAGTTGTCTAGGGGCAACCTTTATTACTGATTTTTTAATTTTAGTTCACTGAATTTGACTGAATGATTATTATTTTTAGGTCATGATTTGAAATTAAGCTATCATTCCAGGATAGTTTGACTAAGCTGATCACTCTCTTTTTAAAGGAAATCTATGCAGGAGTCTAAGGAGTTAATTTAGCTCTAGATATGATAATTAGCCATTTAATATCCACTGGCATTTTCCTGCAGCTATAAACTAGTGGCTATGAATCAAGCCTGTCACTTCTTTACAGTCCTTCCCCTCTACAAAATAACAGCCCAATTTATCACCTCATTATATAAATTTTGTGCCAGCATATCTTCTCTCAATTCTGTGGAACTGCAGAATAAAAGCAAAGGCACGCAATAGCATATAAATGTCTCAAAGTCTTTAGAATTCACGGTTTTCCTAGTTTCTTGCAGTACTGAAAGTGCCATTAATTCTAGGTGAATGGTAGTCTCTACTTTGGCCCCGATTTTCCTCCACTTATTAGTTCTTATAGTAGACATAAATCAGAATATCCTCCTGGATCAGCTCTGAAATCTTCAGGCTTTTTGCTCTTCTGAGTTCACACCTGCTACCTCTTTCCAAATACTTTTCTTTGGTGGTTAGAGAATATTTCCTATTCCAATTTTCTCCTGTTAGAGTGTCTCCCAAGGGGCTCATCTTTGTTTCCTCACTTTGATTTGTCCTCCTAAGCTTCCACTTCTTTAAGTCTTGAAGATATCCCTGAATCAAAACTAAAACTTTGCCATTTTTACCTTTTCCATACAGTATTTATCTGTTTCATAAACTTTAAACTTTGCTATATGCATTCTTATAACCCATAAGTAATAATGTACAAATTGTAATACTATTCTGCCTTCAAATTCTAATATTTGCCTTTCCTTGTTAGTCTTATATCTCACAACTTGTCAGATTTTTTTACTTTGCACCTATTTCAAGGAAGGATCCAAGTGTGACCTAGATGGGAGAACATGCAGCGGTCTTGTAGGTGCTATCAGTGTGGAGGTAATGACAGAGAGAAAGATAATACACTTGTGGCAAGTCTGCCCTAACTCCTCTAACCTCTAGTAATAACAAAATAATTTATCTGAAAAAAAAAAAAAAATTCATGTGCTTCTACTTCCAAAGAACATTTTCCTCTTCTTAAGGACAGTATTCCCAACCTGGATTTTGTTCCAAAGTCAGGGTAACATATTTTTCTTCATGTATTACAGTAAATTTATGAAAGTTTCACCTTCAGAAAAGTTTGTTGCCTCCTTTTTTTTGACTGATGGGCAGTCAAAGACCTTTCTGCTCCAGCTCACAGTTTCTCCTCTGAGATTTGCCTGTGCTCCCTGCAGACACACGAACAATCCCCAGGGAACTCAGCAACAAAATAACTATCAAAAGTTTCTCCTAGATGTCTTGGTCCTAAAGCATTCTATATGCTATTGCATATGTGCATATGCCTTATGTGGGAGGGGTGACAAGCTGTCTTTACTGCCTGTCTGTTTGCGACATGAAGGTTAAAGGCTCCACAGTTCATTAGCGGTTCCTACTGAGAAACCTTTCTCTCTTTTTTCAATCAAACCAAAAAACTCCCTCTTTGTATTCATTATAAACCCTGCACTCCAATTCTACTTCATCCCGACTTCTGCTTAATGTGCTTGAGGTAAAAGGATCCCACAGTCCATTTGGTAAATTACTGTAAATGTTCTGCAAGAGCCCTCTGACAGTGTACACAGGGCAATTAGCAGCTCTCTTTTTTCCAGAAGGGTTACGTACAAACAACTAGGGCTGTAACTGCTTGTGACACCCTCGCAAGGCTGTGTAGAACACAGCGCTTGATTAAGGCTGTAATTTAATACTGGGACTGCTGCTGCTGCCCGTGAGGCTGTTTCCCTGGCTTTTTCAGTGCTGCAGAACCTCTCCCGGCCTTCCCAGGGAAACTAAGTCATAAGGTGTGATCATCATTGGTTTTAATGCCACTTGTATTGCCTAATCATTTTCGCTGTTTATGATCTTAGGAAGATGCTATTAAAAGAGTACATGGCTTTATCCGGCAGGTTCCATGCGCAAGAAGAGAGTTTTTAGACTGCATGTCTCATTGGGTTGCATCATTTTGGTGCAAGGTCTATTGTCTCTGTATTTGTAATCACACTTTGCACCTGCTGCATTTGGATAATTCAATTCCATACCTGGTAACTACTGAAAATTAACATGGATATGCTATATTTAAAGATTAAGTCTCCAAAGTCACAGGCCAGAGAGCTGAAGAGAGAAGAGCAGTTTTTCTTGCTCTGTCTCTCCAGCTGTTGTGTGTTGCCATGCGTTGGATTTCCAGCTCCACAAAGATCAGTCTCACGCTCTTGTAGTGTTCGATGGGCTCCAGATATCAGGAAAGAAAAAGCAACAAGTGAGCTCTCTTCCAAGAAGGTGCCAAACCTTTGGTGATCTTCTTTGGTTCAGAACATATCAAACGCTCCTCAGCATCATTAGCAGTAATTAAGGATTCTGTCTGGAGAAAACAGTTTATAGTGTTTTGCACTTTTTCCATGACAATAAGCGTCCTCAAGCCCCTGAGGGGGAAAGCAGGGGAGGAAAAGTGCAGCTGAACTGCAAAGGAGAGGTTCCCAGAAGTGCTCATTGTTGGCTCCATCACCATCCCACCGAACTCTGAGTCGAACAGACTTCACAGAGGCAGGGTTAGACCCACAGCCCCCACCTTGGCTGTTTGTCTTCACTCACGTGGCACCTCAGGAACCTGCATAAAGCTGCAAGTTGTACAAACCCACCTTTCTTCTGCTGTCAGAGCCGCGTGACCCAGCAGACGGCGGCCAAAGCAGATCTGTCCCAGCTCCCAGCTCCTGTACGCTGCTGCAGGAGGGACATGCCTCAGAAGAGCCAGAGGGAGAGTGACCATCCCTAACCACCATCTTGGTGATGCTTTATCTGCCCGGCTGGGAGGTATCTCACCAGGAAAAGGCTGCAGACCCCAGCACACTCAAGGGCCAGCCCACCCTATGATGTATACTATTTAAAGTGCGATGGACTTTAGCATCATGGGAATGCTGACAGTGTAGTTTGCAATATATAACCTCTTCCTTTTTAAAAGCTTCAGACTTTTTCTGATATCCTCTTAACCAAATAGTAAGTGTCCTCGTTGGATTTAGTAAGTGGCTGTTCCAATGCCACTCGTCACTCACAGTCACTGCATGGGGTTGGGGAGAATTTGTAAATTCAGTTGCAAATTTCTCACAAAGTGTGTTTCAGTTGGAAACAGTTGTTTGCTCAAATGAATGGCTCTCCACAAGAGCAAATGAATTTTATTGTACATTTCAGAAAACACATGAATTTCAAAGCTTTTGGTAATGAGTTGGGTGTTGATTTTGCTTTATCTGAACATTTTGTGTTTCATTTCAAAATTAATTTTACTTTGTTATAAGATCTTAGCTGAAATGTTTAAAAGTTAAAACAACCATTGAATATTTCCATGTTTTGAGAATTATTATGGTAATTTTATGTCATAAGACATTTGGAACATCTTTCTATTTTGTATTGTTCAGAATAACTTTCCCCAAATCTGTGAATTCCTCATGAAGGAAACATTCCAACTCCCCTCCAATTTTTGAATTAATGCTGACAGTTCTTGTTAGTCATGAAGCAGGATGAAGAACAGAATGAAAGAGAAACATATATTTCAGTTGAAACATTCAGTTAGGAAGTCACAGAAAAACAAAAAACACCATCTCACAATGCAAGGCTTTCTTTTACCATTACAAGTCTGAAGACATTTTTATTTTTTAGGCTATTTCCTAGGTGAGGAAAAGGAAAAAAAGGCAAAATGGAAGACACAAAGTTTATACAAATATTAAAACTTCTTTAAAAAATAAGTTAGTTTTATACATTAAGCGAATATGAATTACAAACCAGGACTGACATATCTATCATCTGTCAAGGCTCACCGACACAGTGTAAGAAACAATCTTCCTTCATCTGTTGAGTGAAAAAGAGGTTTTAATCGGAAATCAAATAGAAAGAAAGAGCGGGACTGATGTGTTGTCAAACTGTGGGTCCTACCTGCGCACTGAGGGCATTAGTGCAAGTTGCAGCACAACCTCCCACTCTTCTGGTGGGCAGCTCTTGCCCTCAGGGAAATCGTGAGAGATATTTGTACCTCCACTTATTAAGCTTCAAAATTGACACGATATCACGATATTTGCAACCCTAAAGCAGGCATTACTGCACCAGCTTATCTTCAGATTTGGAAGGGTTTTAGCAGGACTTATCATATCTTTATCTATATCTGTATCACGGAATCACGGAATCACGGAATCACGGAATTTTCAGAGTTGGAAGGGACCTCTAGTGATCATCTAGTCCAACTCCCCTGCTGATGCAGGAATGCCTAGAGCACATTACTCAGGACTGCATCCAGGCAGGTCTGGAAAATCTCCAGAGAAGGGGACTCCACAACCTCCCTGGGCAGCCTGTGCCAGTGCTCTGTCACCCTCACCGTAAAGAGGTTTTTCCTTATGTTTGAATGGAACTTCCTATGTTCCAACTTGTGCCCGTTGCCCCTCGTCCTGTCACTGGGAACCACTAAAAAGAGTCTGCCTCCATCCTCCTCCAACCCACCCTTTAGATACTTAGAAGCAAGAATAAGGTCTCCCCTCAGCCTTCTCTTCTCCAGGCTAAAGAGTCCCAGCTCTCTCAGCCTTTCCTCATAAGGGAGGTGCTCCAATCCCCCAGTCATCTTTGTTGCCCTA
>VYXH01008185.1:688611-716595 GCA_013397275.1 Burhinus bistriatus
CTCCGCCTTCTCTGTGTTGTCCACCATTAGGACACCCATCTCATTCATCAGTGGGCCCACGTTTTCCCTATTCTTCCTTTTTCTATTGATATACTGAAAGAACCTCTTCTTATTATCTTTAACTGCAGTGGCCAAGCTGAGTTCTGCTTGGGCTTCGGCCCTTCTAATTTTCCCCCTGCATAGCTTCACTACATCTTGGTATTCCTCGTAAGTTGCCAACCCCCTTTTCCAAAGAAGGTAAACTTTCCTTTTGTTCCTGAGGTCCAGCCAAAGCTCTCTAGTTAGCCAGGCTGGTCTTCTTCCCTGTCAGCTCATTTTTTGGGACATGGGGATGGCCTTCTCCTGTGCTTTTAAGAGTTCCTGCTTAAAGTATGACCAGCGTTCCTGGGCACCTTTGCCCTTCAGGACTGTCTCCCAAGGGACACTCTCAACCATGCTCCTCAACAGGCTAAAGTCTGCCCTTCTNAGGCTAAAGTCTGCCCTTCGGAAGTCCAAGGTGGCAGTTCTGCTGGCTCCCTGCCTTGCTTCTCCAAGAATTGAAAACTCTACCATTTTGTGATCATATCTATATCTATATCTATAGCTATAGCTATAGCTATATCTATATCCATATCCATATCCATAACAAATAAAAGTTTAGCTTTTGGACTAATCAGTGGAGAAAAAATGAAAAGTTGTTCTTTGTGTTATGCCTAAACATCCCAGTCCCATAAACCCAAAGTTAGTGATCACCTTTTTTTGGTTTTTTTTTTTGTTCATATTTAAACTGACAGGCAAAAGCAAGGCTTCTATGTTTTTCTCATCTTTTTTGATGTGAGATATAAATGTATAGAATTGTGATTTTGTTACCTGAAAGTAAATATACTGCAAATTGTTCAGTTCGTAAGTGACGGAAATCTTGGGTTTTCTGTTTAATATGCTTGTACTATAGAGATAATCTGGGAAAGCTGCCTGGAAAAGGAGTAAAGAAGGTGATTACCTAAAGTTTAGGGTGAAACCTTAATTTTTTCTGCCTGTGAACACAGTAAAACTGTGGAGCTGTCACTTTTACCTCTTGATAAGGGTGAAGTTGCATAGAGTTTCTCCTGGCCTCCAAACCTTCATGTTAAGATGTACTTGTGGTTGGTTGCTCTTCCATGGTGTTCCAATGCAATGAGACCTCGGGTGAGGAAGAGAACTGGCTCAGGTATTGCAAACTGCCAGATCAGAGCTGGTTTGGCTTTTCATATCTGGCTTGCACTTATAGCAGCCAACTATTCAGCATGTTCTCTGCAAACTTTTCTTTGCAGAAACTTATGTTTTCAATCCATTTGTGTAGCGAAGGTAGGGCCTAATCCATTTAGCATCCTCCACATTGCTCATGAAGAGGTGAGCAAATAGTAGGGTCAGTTTGGTGTCTAAAGCTGTACCCAAGTTATGGCCAATGCATCGTGTTTGAAAGTGAATTCACCAAAGATGGGGGAAAATTATTTCAATTGTTTCAGTGACATGACTGATCTGTAAGCCTTAATGTAAGTCTTGTTATTGTAATGGGGTAATATGTCATGGTGACTTCTCAGTCATTTCGTGTTTTGGCATGAATATTTTGCTAGGGTCAGTCATCCTGTCTCTTTTCTGGGTTAAATCTTGCTGGTTTACTTCAGTAGTAGTAGGGGTTATCTTGCAGAGTGGTGAAGTATATTTTGAGATTATTTTCTCATAGCCCATGGGAGCACGTGGTGATCTGTTGCTGGATTTGATCTGCAGTGAACTAATTGAAGTGAAGGTGGTAGTGTCTTACCTTGGTGTCTTCTTGCAGATTTGTAAATCAGCTTTAGCACTGTACATGGCAGCCACAGGGCTGCATGTGGTAACTCCTCCGGCAATGAAGTGTTTCTCACATAACCTTAGGCAATTGATGCTGCTGCTGTTCTTTTTTCTTTATGCTGTAGCATCTCCCTGTCATAACTGTCACAGCTTCCCTGCTGAAAATTGAAAGAAGCCCTAAATCTTATAAAATCATGATTTGTTTAAGTAACTCAGCTGAAGCTTGAATCTTAGACTTTACAATGCATGATATGGAAACTAAGGCTTCTTTATGCTTCAAATCCATCAGAATAAATTCTGAAAGGCAGAAATGGGAGATACCAACAAAACAGACATTTTCTCATTTTCCTTATACATATAACTCTGTATCTAATTCCCTTGTTTCTTATAGAAGTTCAGATTTTTTTTCCACAAGCATAAATCCCAGAACTTCATGGGTGTTTTTATCAATATACGAAGCTGAATTAAAGTGAGTTCTTACCATGCAGAGGAGAGGAATTGATAGCTCCAAACTATTTGGATCACCTGAATCAGAACTGTAGGGGAGGAAGTCTCTGAGGGACCATTTCAATATTTGGGTACTATTGCTGTTTCTTCCAGGTATAAATGTTAAAATAGAAAGACAGCAACCATGAATGAATGTTAACTTACATATTAGCACTTACTTACATGGTATTAAATTTTCAAAAAGAATCTGGGCAAAATTTCCCTGCCTGCAGGCCACGGGCAGACTGCCCAGTTGAGAGACACACAGAGACCAGGAGAGCGATGTAGAGTCCCTGGGCTGTGTGGAGACACAGAGCTGTGCTGTGTTGGTTTTCAGTTGAAGTTAAGGTGGTGTCCATCCCTCAGCCAGCCTCGGCAGGATATTGCAGGCTGCCCTACTGTGTTGTGTTTCCAGGATAGGCTGCACAAAAAATATAGCTTCAGCCCATACTTCAGGAAGCATGTGGCTCCTGGGTCACTTTGGGCTCCTTGCAGGAGGCACCTCTTCTTGATTAGCCTTTCATGGCTAGAAAGGCATCTGTGGAAAATTTCTCAGTGGTAAGAGTGTCATGGGGGTGAGGGTAGCAGCTACCCCTGCTGCTGCTCCTAGCATACAGATGAGCCCACAGGTACGGTGGAAGTGTCAGCGAGGGTGCTGGTGGAAGAAGTGAGCATCAGATCACAGACTGCTCCAGTTGTGTTGTCACACACCTCCTTGGGGATGTCATCCAGGGCAGCTCCCATCCTCATGCGTGGTCCTTCCCCTGACCAAGCCGGTCAAGGCAGCCTGGAGACGGCTCTCCTGGCACAACTCCACCTCTGCATGGTGCCCCATGCCCAGTGTAATGGGGAAACAGGCCCCTTCAGTCCAAGCAGCTCTGCCGTTTGCTTCTTTTTGCAAAATGCTATGCAATAAGAACAGGAAGATGAAACATAAAAAAAAAGCTGTATTTCAGCTCTGCAGTTCCGAAGGTCTGCTGGCATCAGCCCTTCAGGGACTCTGCAAGGTATCCTGCAGAGGAGGGGACATGGAGAAACAGTGGGTCCGCAATTTTATGCAAGTACTTCTTCTAAGGCAGGGAATTATTTTTGACAATTGCTTACACTGTTCATAAGGCATACATAGACCACACTTCCCCGGTTTGCTTAGAAAAGAGAGACAGGTTGAAAGAGGTGAAGACACAGCTTTTTGAATGCTGCAGTGGAAGGATAGTGTGGGATAAGCGTGCCTAAGAAAATACTACTACCATGGTGTACACCTTCCACGAAACCTTCCCAGGTGCAGCCTGGTGGAGGACACCAAAGCGCAGTTTGGACTGCAAACTCCTACACAGGTGATCAATGAGCACTGAGATGAGAGGGATGGAGGATAGATGAGGAAGTAGGTAGGCATTTGGGATATGGTAGCCAAAGGTGGGGGCATGGGCACTAGGTCACTTCAAAGCATATTCTCCCCATCTTCAGCATGTGCTTTGGGGACTCTCCAGCTACTCTTGGCTCTGAGTGTGTCAGGGCTTGATAAGAGTCCCTAAGGAGTACCTGAATTGCTGTGCCCTCTTTCGGGGAGGCTGAAAGTTTTGATGCTCCAGTATCACACACAGAACTTGACTTCCAAGCACTTGATTCATATGTTTAGACTGCAGCAAATTTGTGTGAGTGCCTTGCTACCATACTAGGAGACAGCTAATGGAGTTGGTTGAATAAACATAAACATTTTATGAGGACATAAAAATCAATTGTATAAAATGATACATCAGAGTAACAGCACCACACAAGATGCCTTCTCTTGTGGTAGAGCTGTGAAACAGAGCATCTGCCACAGTGCTAGCTGAAGTCACTTTGTTTTGGCAGGTAAGGGCAAATCACACTTAGAAATCTTTTAAGCGTACACCCAATGCACACATGGAAAGAAAATTGCCTTTGAGTGAGAATAGCAGAATAGCTTTTCCCACTGTAACTAACGCAGTGGAACAGTAGTAAAAAGTAAAAAAGTAGTAACAAGAAAGATAGGCAAGTTCTGCCACTCTTCAGGCAGAGAAAGTACTTTGGCAAATACTGAACATGTGGCATTGTTCTTCTGCCGAGCAACATGTGTGCAGTTCTGGGCCCCACAATTTAAGAGGGATGTGAAGGTCCTTGAATGCATCCAGAGGAAAGCAACAAATCTGGTGAAAGGGCTGGAAAGAATGCCCTATGAGGAATGGCTAAGGACTTTGGATTTGTCTAGCTTGGAGGAAAAGGAGGTTGAGAGGTGACCTCATGGCTCTCTACAGCTTCCTGAGGAGGGGACATGGAGAGGTAGGTGCTGAGCTCTTCTCCTGGGTATTCAGTGATAGGACGCATGGGAATGGTTCAGGGCTGCAACAGGGGAGGTTTAGACTGGACATATAGGAAGCATTTCTTTACTGAGAGGGTGGTCAAACAATGGAACAGGGTTCCTAGAGAGGTGGTCGATGCCCCAAGCCTGTCAGTGTTTAAAAGACATTTGGACAATGCCCTTAATAACATGCTTTAACTTTTGGTCAGCCCTGAAATGGCCAGGCTGTTGGATTAGATGGTGATTGTACGTCCCTTCCAACTGAAAATATTCTATTCTATTCTATTCTATCCTATCCTATCCTATCCTATTCTATTCTATTCTATTCTATTCTATTCTATTCTGTTCTGTTCTGTTCTGTTCAAACATCCCACCATGCTTCTGTTGCTCACCGTGGGAATGCTGCTTCTGGGTGAGAAATAATTTGGTGTGACTGTTCACTCAATTCCAGCTCTGGTTTTTGGCTAACACACAGCTCACGGTTTGGCCTGATGTGTGCTGGGAGCATTGCCATTATGTCAAAGCAAGAGCAACACACAGGACATGAGGGACAGGAAGAGATAAAGGTCATTATGCAGCCGTTATCACCTGCAGCTTGCTGTCTCCTGCAGCTGTCGTCCTTGTGTATTAATTGCTTGTCAGTTTCTTCAGAATCCACTAACTTCTGGAAATGGTGTAGACCAAAAGTCCAAGGTGGAAGGGATGAATACATCAGCTTACCCAAAAAGTTTCTGAAGCAGATTCAACAGCAGCAGCCAGATTGCTGAGGCTTTCCTGCTTCCCAGTATGATACAGCGGACACCCATGCTGTGACAGAGGAGGACGTATGGGCACCCTCACCATTAATTAAATAACCATTTCACTCATAGATGCAGGCATTACAAATTACAAGTTATGAATTAGAGTTAGAAACCTTATGAATTAAGTGATGAATTAGTGAATTTACATGTTAGGCCATTGTTTGATTTGTTTGTTTTCTTTCCTAATGAACTCATAAAATAAAGTTTAATTTATGGAGTACATTGTCCTGTAAAGTTGAAAGATCCAAACGGACTGTGACATCTGGGCATGTTAAGCCAAAGATGAAATGTGAAGGGACCACCTTTTCCAGTTACGTTGATTAATATCATTTGATTCTGTGGAAGCAATATAGGAAGAAGAATATAGTGTCAGTAAGGCAGCTTCATATCATGTCTTAAATCAAATATGTCTACTCGACTCATTCACCACTAACTTTTAAAGATTAACTCCATAGAATTCCCCAGGAGAAATAAAACATCGTTAGAGACAAGAAGAGAGAAATGGATGGGCTGAATACCTCGGCTCCAAGGAAATATTTTCCCAACAACAAAACCTGTGAGTAGGCGGAGCAGCCTTTGGAAAGTCATGCTCCTTTAATGTACATCCCCTGCTTATCTGACTCATCAGCTTCCAATATCTGTCTTTCAAAAGTGAGTTTTCATGTTATGCTGCTTTTTTGTGTGTATGTGTTATTATAGACAACTGCTTCAATTTCTTTGTCCTCAGCTTGGTAAGAAAATGAAACAGAAAGGAGCAGAAAGGAGCAGAGAGAAACAAGGTTAGAGTGGAAAAGTAGGGACTAAGAGGGTCCAGAACTGAAAATAAGCAGAGGGAATATAACAGTAGGAGAATTAACAGGTGAACATTAAAATGTTCAGATGAGTTAGATAAACACTTGGATAAAACCTCAGTTAAAAAAGCTCACTGAATTTCTTGGAAAGTTTGCCTCAAATTCTCCTAATAATATCTCTCTTTCTGCTTCTTCAAAAATTCCTGCTCCAATGGAGAGCAAAACATCCTTTCTCTGTTATGTCAGATGGCACTCTGGGGCTTCCTTTTCTAGACTTGCATAGGGGAAGAGACTACACAGGCTTAAGATAGTCATGGAATGAAAAGCAACATACTTAGAGATTTCAAATTTGATATACGTAGATGTTATGTGTTGATTTTTATCTTATTATTGTTTACTGAACTAAAAACTATTAAAAACAGAAGAGAAGGTTTTTACTGAAATTTTACAACTTCACTGAAACACAGCATGCTGCTCGTAGCATCCTCGCTGAACTCAAAAATCTGTTCATGCCTAATAAAGGAAAGTCAAACTTGATGGAAACGGTGAATGACATATGTGTGCTGCATCACATTTTTGGATGTGTGCAATGTTAAAATAAACATGAATGAATCCACCATGTAATGAATATACCACCCCCCAACACATACTGCTGGGAAAGCTATCTTGAAGAATTCAAGGATAACCCCATAGGAAGATCTGTCTGGAGGAAGAAGGTCTGGCTAACAGTAATGAGATCCATCTAAGAGAGAGATAATTACACTTTTCCAGAAGGGATTTTTACTACTTGAAACAGTCAGTGATCCAAGCAAACAGATGCAATACCCCCCTCATCCTCAGTGGGAATATTGTCCCAGCACCTGGGCAGCCTCTTCTTCTGGCTCAGGTTGCCTGGCCATCCAGTTCCAGCTTCCACGTCACCTGTCTCCAGTGGACGCCAAGCCAACATGCTCACCAATGCTCTCCCCTCAACAAGGCATTTGTTTCAAGCATGTGTCAATCCTCCCATCAGTGCCTGGCCACTGACATGAACTCCCAGATCCAAAGCACTGATTGCAGAAACTTCCTTCTAAAGAGACGAGCTGGTACATCACATTCCTCAGGAAATCTGAATTGGGACTACTTGACAAATAAGACCACCTCTTACACTTGGTAGCCTAAAAGCACTTCTGATCATGCCCCAGGAGCACTGCCTCCTTTAGGGATGCAGTGGATGAAGTAGGCCTAATTTCAATTTAAATACAGAAATGTATTAATAATCATTCCATGTTTAAAAAAGATCATTTATAGCCAGTTCATGTGTTGTACCAAAAGTATGTAAAAGCACATAATGTAATCAAAATGTCTTGGGGTTTTTTTGTTTGGTTGGGGTTTTTTTGGGTTTTTTCATTTTATGGATGGTTCTCCTAAATGTCACACTGAAACACTTTCTTTGGGAGTTTGCAGTATTGCTGAAGGCGTTACCACCCTTTGGTTCAAGCGATGACAGGTCAGGGTTTTGATCCAGTATTTCTTTAGTGAAGTCCAAAAATTTGTTTTGGATCTCACTGTTACAGCTGCAATTTCAGTTGCAATTGACAAACTATTTCACTACTAACACCACTTTTTTTTTTCATTTTATGGATGTCAGAAAATGATCATAATCCTTGGGACGTGGGCTGTATCACCCACCACTATCCTCTTTACTTTCTCATAAGTAACCCAGGAGCTACCCTAGATACTGGTAGATGGAGGATACCTCTTCCTTAGTGACCCTCAGAATTACCAGTCCTAACTGGATCCTGCTAGTCAACAGAGGTGTGTCCTGGCCACCTTCAGAAGATGATCTGAAGTGCTCAACACAGTTAATATAGTTCAGCAGCCTGGACTAAAGACTCGTGTGACTCAATGGCGTACAATGCTTTGTTATTTGCATGTCTCTGATTTTACACTCCATACAAGGCTGGTCATAGTAATCATATATAAATATTGGCTTATATAATTCAAATGCAAATATTACAGCCCCATGCTGCAAAGGCTGTAAGTAAAAGAAGTAAAAAAAACCTTACACACGCATTTTCAATTGTTATGTTAAAGAGGCCTCTATCACTCTCTGTTATCCAGCTGTCAGGGTACTCATCTACTTTTCTAACCATAAAACTGGCAATGCTCTGTCATTAAGTGGTATTTCCTCAAATGCACAGGTTTTGGACATAAGTTGTCCGTTATAAAATCTGTTCTTGAGATCTTTCTTAAGCTTCATTCAGCTTCAGATCTCCTCCCCTTTAAAGTATGCACTTTAGGGTGAACTGAATGTCCCCAGGCCCCATTTACTCTATTGACTACATTTCCATCAACCGTAATGGTTACTTAGACACCTAAAATGCCGGCAGACACCTAAATCCAGATGTCTTAGTCTCCAGCTGAATCTGTCCCCTTCTATTCTAAAGATAAATGAACCAGTTAATACCATGGTTGTATTAAGACTGAATATGGTGATAATTGCATGTTTTATCAGCTGTGGTTTTTTATTGTGATGTTTCTTATTTTTTTAAGTAGTAACACATTAGAATGGTTTATAGAAATAATGACTTTAAAGAGAAAAATAATTTCTAAAGGACATTGAATCCATCTACTGAAGAAAAGTATGAGTGCTGGTGAGGGTATCACACTTTTGATGTATTGCTTCCAATCGAAGACAAGTCAAGTATATGCAGTAGGTAGACAGGCAGGCAGTTACTATCTGGTTGACACAATTAATGTGTATACCTTTTTATGAACAAATCCTGAGCAAACAAGTTAATCCCTCTTCAATTTTACTAATGCAGCACAATCTCCTCCCTTGGGAAAAAAAATGCATCCATAGTTCTACCAAAAATATTTGCATGTTACCTATTCCTTACCCTCATGACAACTTTAAATGTGTGTGACATTCTAGACAAAAACAATTTCAACTACAAACAAAACCAAAACAAAACCTCAACCAGTTTGCAACTATTGCAGCATTTAAATCTTTCCTTGGTCTTAACATCTTAGATTTGTGACAGTTTATCTCTTATATCCTATATCTCCAAAAACTGATATAACTGTAAGGAGAACTGTTGTGATAGACAGCTTTTTTGTTGGTCTACGCTTGAACTGCGGCAGGTGGAAACCTCTTACACGCAGCAGAGTTAAGGGACCTTCTCCTAAGAAAGCCCAGATGAGGGCTAGAGCAGAGCTCCTGGAGCAGCTGGAGTAGCTCTGCAGTAGCTTTGTCAGGTGAAGCCCCAGGTAATGAACTTGGGTGCCTGGAACAGGAGCACAGACCATACCTGTCCGCAGCCCTCACTATCAGCATCAAGTACAGCCCTAAAGAGGAAAAACTTCTTTAGTCAATTTGGTTTGGGGAATGACTTCCAGTATTTTTTACAATTTATAATTATTAAGTCCTTAGTACGGAATTGCACACAAAACCCTAGAAGAGCTAAAGCAAAGGGAAGACTAATTAGTCATGGCACCCTGTGATGTATTGTAAAAATATAAAATCCACAGAGAAAGAAATCAAATTAATGAAAGATTAATGTTGTTACAGGCAGCTCTATTATATGATGTATCTACTTACTTTTATTGAGAGTCTAGAAATATCTGAAAGAAAAGGCTAGTGAATCATTCATTAATTCTTTTAAAGGGTTCAGTGATGAGCCTGTGACCTATCTTGGCGAGCCTACATTTATTTTCAGATATTTGCTTTTTACATATTTTAATGGTGAGTGTGACTTTGAAGGACAGGGAGAGTCAGAATCTGTCTTTGTTTCTGCCATTTGTTTTTACCAATGAGACATCGAGAAACCTAACAAACTTCTTGGCAAAGCTGGTAAGTGGTTCTGCCTCCCAGTTTGACACAGTGTCTTGCTGCTAGAAATCTTCGCTATCTAGTGACTTCACAGTTTATATTTTCACAATTCAGTTTCTAAATGCAGGAGAACACATCCTACCCTCCGTATTGGTAAAGAAAGATCTTGATAACTGTCCAGCTCGCTACCCTGCTCCTTGGAGGCTCTCGGTCACCTGCATGGGAACAAAGAAGCTCAGCCCATGTTACTGGTGTTGCAGCAGCACCAGGAAGCGGGCCAGCCAGAGCACAAATATCCCCTTGCACTCTGCATAATTCCAGAAAAAAGCAGTTACATCCCACTCCAAGGAACAGAGGAGATGCAACCACATGGAGAGGTCTGGAGGGGAGACATGAACAGACAGACATCAGGAAGGGGGTGATCTCAGCACAGTGGCCGTCGCTTTACCTAACCTCCCTCACCCACCAGCAGACCACGCTTTAAGACCGTCCTTGCACAATAGATAAGGAGAAATGTCCAGAAGACAATTCCTCTCACCTGGCCTAGATTACTATTTTAGACTGAATTAAACCTCTGGTCCTTTCATGTAACTGGGGTTTTCAGTTTTGATGTTCTTAGGCTACTTGAGGTATGACTGATGGAGATGCAATTGAAAGGGCTAAACCTTGGAGCCAGAGGGATCTTGCAGGAAGGGATATGGGAGAAGAGGAGGGAAGATGGACAAGGAGAAAATTCAGGGTAATCAAAGTACATGCGCAAGAGTCATCTGAAGAATGTCTTTCAGCATGAAATACATCCACAAGTACTTTTTGTCGACGTTCCAGCTGTCAGTTATATTTCTCTCTTCATTTACACAACAGGGAGCAAAAGTACACATTTTCTAATTGCCTGGCATGTGCTCACTAAAAAGCTGGATTTTATTTGTAGAAAAAACAAGGCATGGCATTTATATTCAGATCCACATTTCCTTTAAACGCTTACAATGTCAGCTCCTGATGTGTTTCCCTGTCCACACCTGGCAATAAGCAGAGATCATTATCAACATGCAGAAAGCCCCAGATATAAGGGATGGGATTCATAAAAAGTTTATGCAGCACATTTTCTTAAACCTCCAGGGAAAATACTGTGTAACGTAAACAGACAAAGCTAGTGAAGTGCACCTCCTCCTGTGGGAGGGACCCTCAGGCGGTCTGCAGAGCCCGCACTGCACAGCGGCAGGGGATGTGTTTTGCTGCTTAGCCAAGGACACAGAAATAACCTCTACTTTGTCAGAAATCCCACTCTGTCTTAAGTATCTTTGTGGGCTATACTGACAGATTCCGCTGACAAAGTCACAATGCAGCAAACAGCATGAGAAGCCTTTGACTTCAGAGAGGGAGTTCCCAAGTCACCCTGTCACAAACCGAACCAGTCATTCCCAGGACGGCAGATCCTCCAGCAAGGCTGTGAGGAAAGAAGGGTCTGGAGAATGTGTTGGCATCGTTTGTCCCAGTCTTGCTCATTGAAATTGAGGCTGGTTCCCATGGTATTTTAGCAACTGTCTTCAGTGTCTTGCAGAGCTGTTGAACCTCTTGTAGGTTTGGGGTGGGGCTTTTTTGATTTGGGCTTGGTGGTTTTTTTTAGTGCTTCCTGTCATAATAGAGTTCTGGAAAAATACTTTGCTCAAGAAAGCTAAAATTTGTCATGAAATTCCAGGATTTAGGTCTTATTACACTGGGGAAGACCATAAAAATAGCATCTGGATTTTATTCTTCTCCTTCAGCAGGTTGTTGCCCAGTGTGATTGGTACAAGCACATGAGGGGAACAGTATCGCTTCATCTCAGCACCAGAAAGAAACGGTGCAAGAGGGAAGAAAATCAAACCCAACAGAAGTGCTGAAAACCTATGTCCCCTACCCAAAGCAGGTCTAATTTATCCCCAGTTCACCTAGCTCTTAGTACTGGGTTTTCCTTAGTGGCATAGGTACTGGGTCTCTTTGTCTGTGTTACGCTTCTTACCCTGCTAAAGCAGCCACCCAACAAGCGAGCACTCGATCCTTGTTCCTTCTCTGCTTTGCCCTTTTGGGGTGAATAAGCAGGAGGGCAATCTGAAGATATCCTCCCCCTTTTGCAAATTGATGCATCAAACTTCTGCTTGAATTATCTTCTCTCAAATCCATAGTAAGCATGTTAAGAACCAGGTGGAGCATATCATATTGTAAACCGTTACAGGCAGCTGCCCAGATTATTTATGAAAGATCAGGCCCAAGCATCTTATTATTCTGTTATATTCTCCAAGATGTCATATGCATTCATCAGTCTTTTTATTGCAAGTCATTAATTCAATTGCAGAAAGTGATGAACTGCATTTATTTAGAACAGTTTGGGAATAGACAATGATGTTTTTCACCTGCACTATTAACTTCCTTATGTGTATTGAAATATACTTGAACTCAGATCAAGCATCTAAGTGGAACTTCATTTTTCAGAAAAACGTTTTTTCTCTATAACCTGATAAATTCAATTGTTTGGGGTAAAATCTGTCTTCTGTTACTATATAATGGCAGTACTTCTATTCTCCTTATATTTCTGTGAAAATGAAGGCATTAGCAAATTTGTAACTGGCTTAAATTGACTGGAAAAATCGTATGGGATGTTCAAGAAGAGGTTAGATTACAGATTAGTTAATGAATGTCTTGCAATTTCATATGCAGAGAGAAATATAAACTGGGCGCTCATTAATCAGGAAAGAAGAACTGGAGTTTATCATAAGTAACGGCTGTTTAATATTCCTTACACATCACATAAATGTAAACTGGGATCTGCATGTATCTATTTACCTGTCTGTCAACCTATCTTCAGACGGCAAAATGAATCTAGCAGAGGACACCTACATTTACACTGTACACAAAATGAAATAATGTCTGGGATCCCACCCAAATATGGAAGGACTCCAGGATTTTGGCTCGGCAGGATGGATCTTGCCAGCTAATCCATACAGTTATAATCAGACAAGGGACCGCTGCAGCCTCGCACCTTCCAGGGCACAGGCAGTGCATCCAGCTGCACCTTCTTGCAGTTTTTACTATCTATTTATCTTCCAGCAGAAGAGGTTGGAGAGGGCCGGGACAGGGGCTTGCAGACTCCAGGTCAGACAGGTCCTCTCTGGGGATCCCCAATGCTTTGCATCTTCCCCAAGGAGCAGAGGTGCTGAGGGCTCCTCATCCACTGAGTGATGGGTTTCTCCGGGCTTCATAAAACTGAGGACCCTTGGGGGTCCCTCAGGTGACCAAAAGCCACCTTTGCAGTTTTCAGGGAGCTGCAGCAGCTGCTGAGCAGGTACCTGTGCCTCGTCTCGGCCCCTGCCATTGGGGGTTCCTGGCTCTGGGTGGTGGCAGAGACCTCATGGAGAGGTAAACCTGCTGTGTTTTCAGGAGTGACGCCTGGGCAGTAAATAGCAACCAAATGGCAGGTTCTAGACACCAGGTGTCGTATCCCTCTTGGGAGAAAAATACAAGTTACTAAGGGCACCCCCAGAAACCTTCTAGTACTTTGACCACAGTGGGACAAACCTGGCTTCGTTATCTACCGTGGAGAACGTGTTAGAGGGGAAGCTGACTTTGAAGGAGTTTATCAGAGCTATGAGGTAGAAAATTGGCCTGCTCATTAATCCTTTCTAATTGAAAAAATTTCCCTCCCCAGATACAGTATTTCTCTGCTCCCTATAAAATTCCTCTCTCTGAGGTACTGTTATTCTGGATATACCTTTCCCCTACTGGGAACTGCCTTGAGTACTTTCTTTAATATTTCTCTTAGGCTCCTTTCTAGCAGATGATCTTCCAGATGGTTTCTCAAGTGACCACACCATGCATTTTAGCCACATGAAGCAGCTGGAAACAGCAGACACCAATGAGAAAAATATCCCAAGAGCTGACCCAAACAACAGGAAGGGAGACTCTATTCCAAATACCCAGTGAAGAAATCAAACAAGATTTCTTCTTGCTTGAAGAAAGCAAATCAAGCTGGATGTGAATATCTGTTCCCAACAGGGTGGCAGCTCTCACAGCCTTTATGGATTCAGAGCTATTAGGACGACTACCCCTTGCCCACCCAGCAGAAGCTGGTGGATGTCATGTCAGTTTGCATTTGCCCTTGATTTACCTGTTACTGGCCATGCCCATTCTGCTATAACTTTACTGTCTTCTTCCCAGGAGCAGTACGACAGCAGGCAGCAGCAGCCCCAAGGCCAAGTGCATCCAAACACCTCTCCTGGCTCTGGTGAAAAGGAGGATGGTTCCTGCAGTAAGCTCCATGCTACAGACATATTGCCATGACCTCTTACAACCAGAAGAGCTCTGTGACCTGATGTTAGTACTACCAACAGAGACAAAACTCTGTCTCTGAAAATGGAAAACTCTATGTTCTTGGATTACCCAAAGACAGGGATTTTGAGCATTTCTGCTGTTTAGATTTTGTAAAAATTTCTCTAGGTGCTGAGATAGGAAACATCACTGCGGTGCAAGGTATTATTTTTCTCTCCCTGGTTTTTGCCAGACAGCATAAACTGCCAATGAAGAGCCCACACAGATTCACTAGCTTGTTTTCATTTTAATAGCATTTTTGGCCTCCTCTCTTACAAGTCAGACTTAACTTTACAATTCTCAAGTAATTGCTGTGTACACAAATTCAGGTAAATGTTCTTGCAGAACTTTAACTCCTCCTCGTTATTGGTAAGCTGCAGGAATGAGGCCCTGTTTGACAGCACATGAAAGGCCAAGTCTGGTAGTATTTTGTTATGAGACATGCTTTGTGAAAGTAAGTATAAAAGCTGACTGAAGTAATATTCTCAAGATTATTTATTACTTTTCTCTAAAAAGAAAGAAAGAAACCGGGTCTCCCTGGAGACTCATTTAACACGAAATAATTCCAGCAGAAGTTGTTAGAGAGTAGGTTCACTTTTAATGGGAAGCTGGAGAAAAATTAGCAACCTGGTTTTTACAGCTTCATCCCTCCATCCTCTGTCCAAAATGTGGATAAGCTCCACACCTCTGCCATTACCCAGCGGAAGGTGGGTGAAGACACTTCATAGAGTGTAGAGGATAAGAAATGCAATTTACTATGCAGAGCAATTGGGAATGTAGTCTGACATCAAACAATAACAGGGGTGTTATTTCCTGGCAAACAGAACTAGAAATGTAGATTTTAAAAAAATCCTTAGCTGAGATTTTCCTGAACTCCCAGCAGAAAGGTAAAGTTACATCTGAAGAGCTAAAAGTTTTTCCTTCATCAAGAAAAATAACCCATGGGTTTTTATTTAATAATAAGGGACAAAGAACATATCCCAACAGTAGAATTACATTTGCCAGTGAGCTACCATTTAACGTATGTACTGGTCCTACATGCTGTGCTTAGCTTACACACAGTCAAGCCCTGGGATGAATTACTCAAGAAAGTTCAGCTGTTAAAAAATTTTGAAGAACTGGGAATATCAAAAGACGTGGTGCAGAACTATGAGTAAGATTCACTGACAACAATTACAGCTTTGTTATCCTATTCATTTAGGAAACAACCCATCTCTGGCTATTTTGAAAACAATACCTGATAACTGAATTCCATTTTTGTATTGCAAAATAGTAGGATTCTGTTCTTTATTTCATAAAAGTTGCCTTCTTCATATATATTTTCCTATTTCCTCCTCAGAAGAGAACTGCATTACCATTCCTTCATCTTAGGAATGCACAGGCATCAAGATAGTGATGGCAACCTGGTAATAACTAAAACTTCTCAAACAGATTCAGAACCATCTAAACATTGGAACAAAAAGCTCTGCTTCTACAGATGGTGGATTATTCAGGGATTACGTAAAATCCAGTACTTAAGCAGACACTTAGAGTTCCAGTGATTTTTTGTTTAACTAACATTTTTGGTGCAGTTACTTTTCCTCTGTACCCCTAAAACAATGTGAGTGATGCCAGAATGTCATGGATCTCTACTTTCAACTAAAGTCAGGAGGTCTGAATACACAAAGTGTTCTTGCCATCACTCAAAGCAACTTTTGCATCTGGTTAAATGCATGATTCAAATTGCCAAGTGTTAAGAGCTTGTTTCCCATCTAGTCAGTAGAGAGAGGTAAATAATTCCAAAGAACTAATTACAGCAACTGAGTAAACAGTATGAGTGGTTCCCCAGTGTCACTAGCTCAATTAACGAAGAAAAATTGCTTCTGTAGAAATAAGTTTCTAGATTGATTTATAAACTAAACATTAAATACTGCCACTTTACAAGTTATTCATGATGCTAAGTATTTGCACCTTGGCACATGCTTTTCTCTAGACTTAACAAAATAAGAAAGAGAAAGCAAGTTGATATTCAGAAAAACACACAGGGGAAAGAAATCTTGGCTGAAACTATTTAAAAGCACAGTATGGGCACTGTGACCCTGTTCTGTTCCTGATGAGATCCAAGATTGCTTTATTAGTTAGACCTGAAAATTAGTAGCTATGGGTACTTTAGAGAGCAAAAATTTGCAGTACTGTTTTAAATTGAAAGTATTGGATAACTTCATTTAGGAGTGCTTGGTAGCTTTCTCCTGGATCATTAAATAGGGAAAAGAACCTCTCTCCAATGGGTCTGAGTGCAATTAGAAATGTAATCCCCTATGAAATACACTGGGAGGTGCAGGGACAAAAGCTCAGTGAAACAGGAGCACAGCATCTGAGGTGCCAGGGACAGGTGGAGCACAGCCTGGTTAAAAACATCTGGGCAGTCTGCAGCCTTTCGGATAACAGTTAAATTTCTGGTTTACTGGCAAAGTCTGAAATCAGTCAAGAATGGGAGCTTGTAATGAGAGCAAGAGGTTGTACAGGAAGACCAGAGGTAAAAAAAACTGGGAGGAGTGGCTGATACACCAGAGGGTCGTACTGCCATCCAGAGGAACCTCAACATGCTGGAGAAATGGGCTGACAGGGATCTCATGAAGCTTAGCAAAGGGAAATGCAGTTCTGCACCAGGTGGAGAATAATCCCGTGAACCATTACGGGCTGAAGGCTGTCTGACTGGAAACCAGAAAGGAACTTGGGGGTCCTGGGAACCTGGGGGTCCCAGTGGGCACCAAATTGGCCATGAACCAGCAATACACCCTCACAGCAAAGATGATCAATAACATCTTGGGCTGCATGAGGAGAAGCATTGCCAGCAGGTCAAGGGAGCTGATCCTCCCTGCTAAGCACTGGTGAGACACACCTGAAGTGCTGGGTTAAGGTCAGGGCTCCCCAGCACGTGGGAGACAGGGACAAGAGGCAGTAGCCACAAATGAAAACCCTTGAAATTTCATCTTAACATAAGAAAAAAATTTGTTACTTTGAGAGTGGCCAAACACTGGCACAGGTTGTGGAGTCTCCATCCCTGGAGATATTCAGACCCTGAGTGGACACAGTCCTGGGCAACCTGCTCTAGCTGACCCTGCTTTAGCAGTGGTGTTGGACTACATGATAGCCAGAGGTCCCTTCCAACCTCAACAATTCTGTGAACCCTTTTGTCATACCATGTAATATGGTAAGTTTAGGAAAATGATAGGATTTCATTCGAATGCAGAGCAATTTGTCTTGTTTAAAGTGACAGTCATGCTGGACACTATGTGCCAGTCTGTGTGAGATACCAACTTCCATGAACCAGGTTTAAAAACAATATTGCAGATTGCAAATGTACCAGATGATCTAATAAAAGATATTACTGCTACCCAAAAACATGGTCTAGCTCATCTCTGCACAGTCACTATTCAAAATTAAATGACAGTTCTGCAGCAGGAGTTTTTTTATTTGGGGATAAATCTTTTTAATTGTTCCCTACCTATTCTTGTTTTTGTATGGCTGTTAATGTTTTTATATGACGGCAAGTAGATGAGACATATTGTTCTTCATTAGTAATAAAATGTATTACAAGAGAGGTACGTTTGCAAAGAGCTGTGCTGGGAACTGGGTGTTCTTCCTCAACTGGAAAGGGAGAATTCCTCAAACTACAGCCGTTGGGGCATTACAGAAATTACTTCAATTCTCCTGGTTATAATTTACATAAATTATAAAATAAAAATGGAAAACTGAACTAAAAAAGAGTAACTCATATGAAGGAGAGTGATAGACCGCACTGTTTTGGTTATGATATTTCTCAAACCAATGTGGGATCTGGTATAGTATTTTCTGAAATTATTTGCAAATCATTAGCAAGCTATCCAGCTAAGGGAGCAAACCTTTACATTTAGGATTGTAAGATAAACAGCACTATTACAGCACAAGTATTTTTCTTTTGTACCTCCAACCCCTTGCACTACCCCGAGGAGGTACAGAGATTGAACAAGTTCCAGCAGAGGGAGATGGGTGTGTTTAGCCTTGAAAAGAGAAGGCTTAGCGGCTATCCGGCTGCCGTCATCAACTATCAACATTGAGGTTTTAAAGAAAACAGTCAGGCTTTTCCCAGGATGCACAGCAGAAAGGCAAGAGGTGATGGTCTCAGGTTGTAGCAAGGGAAATTACAACCAGACGTAAGGAAAATATGCCCGCTCTAAGGGTGGTGAAGCACAGGTCTGGCCTGCCCAGGGGGTGGTGGGATCTCCATCCTTGGAAATTCAAAACTCAGGCAGACAAGGTGCTGAACAGCCTGATCTAAATTTGAAGCGAGCTCTGCTTTGATCACTGACTTGAACTAAGCGATCCCCAAATGGCCCTTCCAGCCTGAACTATTCTATGGTTCTACTGTGTAATTCCAAATATTTCTCCTAGATCCCAATCCAATAAATCTCTTAAAATAAATCTAGTAGAGACACTAGAGGAATATCATTGATTTCCTTGCTTAATCTAGTCATGGAAGATACTGATAATATGAAAATTATTGACAGGTGGGAAAAAAAAGATAATAGCAGTAGTTGCAGCTCTGTTATTTGGGAGATATGTTTTAGTGTTCTTCCTTTGTCCTTTTTCAAATGCAAGCTCTTGGAATTTACACAGTGTTATTTAAAATGACACTTTAGTGGGTTTTTTTTATTCTGTTGCCTATTATCACAATAAGACTATCAAGTCAAGAACTATTATTTACACAAAATACATGACAAGAGAAAATGGTGTACTCTATGTTCCTCACTTAGATATTTTTATCCCCAATACCTCTTTCTTCAAGATGCTATTGAAACTAGAAGATAAACATGTTGGATAATGCTAAAAGATACGAATAGGAACAAGGCATTGGATCTGAAATTTTATGGAAAAAAGCCCTTTATGATACAGAGATTCCTGGACGGATCAAGGCTTGAGAACTCACCTGGGAAACAATGTTTTGAAAAGCAGCTACCAGGTAGTCACCCTCTTGCTTGAAGTCAGAACCAAAAAAAAAAGGCTTTTACAGACAAAAAAGTCCTTTTTCTGAGAAGATGGAAGATTGAAAGCACCTCTGCTATGGCTGAGGAACAAATGAATAGAGAAAAAAGTAGTTACAGAAGCCATTAGAAGGTGAGATCAATAATATTAATACTAGTCCAGAATCAGACTGGTAAATGAGAGAAATACACTGAGAGGAAAACCACAATAAAACCCCAAAAGTCATGAACTTCGCTTGACTCTGGTAAATATTTCTGTCAGTCTTTTAAGGCCTGTGGCAACTCTTGCAGAAACAAATAGAAAATTAAAAGCAGCTATCGGTTTCTTGCATAATTAAAAAACTAATTGTAATTTCTTCTGGTATTTTATTATTGCCATAGATTAGGCTGCCTGTAGTACTAATTGATCAGAGTCCTGCTGACCACAGAGAAAATCAAAACAGCTTATCTGAAGCTCTGATTAATAAAAAAATTCCTCCCTTTTTGTGAAAGTGTTGCCTACCTTTTCAAATGAAAATTAAAAACCTGAATTTCATGCCTTGGAGTCTTTCATACAAATGGTTGTTACTGCTTACATATCCACCGTGGGCAAACTGGAACAACATGAGGGAGGACTCATCTGGGGCAATTAATTTTTCTGCCAGTGATTTAAGCCTGGTGTGCAGTAGGAGCCATTCTTTCTACTCCTTCTCCGAGGCATCCCAGTTTTCAAGGGAGCATGTGTCCAACATATTCTTTAAAAAATGGGTCAAATCATCCCAATGTGACATCGATGCACTGCTGTTTAGAAATATTAATGGAGGAAGAGGATCAGATGGAAGCAGCTGGATGTCTAGGTCAGAAGGAGGCCGAAATCTAATCTAATCCCATCATCCAGAACAGTGGTGTCCTCATGACAGCCGCAGACTGATTAGTCTTGTTCCTCAAAACTGGGAAGACTGGGAATGGGGAGAATGGGCAAGCTCACACCACCAATAGACAGAGACTGAATAACTATTACTTGGGGAAAAACTGGCATGCTGCTCTAGTGAGAAACACACGTGTTGCTGGCTGTCTTGTCAGGGGAAAAGACTGGAGATGGTAATTGGAAATTGAACCTTTCAAAGAAGCACAAATCCTGCAACCCGAGGCCCCTGACCTCTCCAAAGGCTCAACCCCAGACCTGTCATCCCTCCAGTATCCAGCCACAGACGTCTTGTCCTACTCATCGGCTAGGCTGTCTTGAAGCTTGCTAGTGGATTGCACACAGAGAAGAGAGGGGACACTCACACAGCAGATACCTAGGGATAGAGCTTAATAAGGAGGTGGGACAGACTGCAGTGCTCAGTCACAGGGCCTGGCCAGGCGCACATACTGAGCAGTGCCTGGTTACACACTGTTATTCACTGGTTATCCCCTTAACCCTTTTTTCCACACATTTGTTCCTTCCCTCTCCACCTTAATGCCTCCCTTTGGTTCTTCCCCTAAATCCTGCATAATAAGTTTAAAACAGTCCCACAATCCCCCTCAACTCTTAATAAGATTGTGCTTTCCCATAAGACAAGTGGTAATCTTTCAGGTCTATCTATCTGTGAGTTTGATTTATTTCTTTTCCTGTTTCTTGACCTTGTCTTTTATGCTGAATAACCATTAACCAGCTATCCTTACAAGATAAACCTTAAAAGAACAGAGTCTTAAGGTTAAATGAGCTACAGACTGTCTAGTAATTTCTGTTAACTAACGCATATGCATGGTTTGGGAGATGATTTTTTGAAGGAGCCCAGCACTAGCAGCTCCTCTGGCTTGAACCCCAGCCAGGGATGCTGAACACAGGGAGACCCAAGACCTTCTGTCTTCAGGTGCTGCTGGTGAAATCCCAGGGCTTCACTCCAAAACTCTCTGAGCACAATTGCTGCAGGGCCCCAACTCCTCTGGTAATGACCTGGTTTGCCACAGGCACTTTGAGTGTGACTCGTCTCATGAAATCCACAAGGTTGGACAACTTGCCTGAACTAATAACGAAGCTCCCTCCAGAGTGAATAAAGACAGAAAGGAAAACCCAGAAAATGAGTCGTCTCACTTTTCCTACCCACCTGCCCCAGGATGAAACAAAACCCCCTTCTGGAGATTTCTTTCTCTCTGTTGACTACAGAGGAGTCAAGGCAATTAACCTTGTATAAACACCTCGCTTTCCAATAGCATGGTTGGCTGTGATAAGTTTCACCTCTATGTTGAGAGGTGGAACTTATCTACATGATTCAGAATTTCTTGTGTGACTGTAATCAAAACTCCCATCTCTCTGTGCCTAATGGCCCCTTTGGAGCCTCTTTGCTCTCAAGGGACTATCTGTTACTAACATCATGCACAGTACTGGGCACGATGAGGTCAGCAAGGGGTCTCAGCAAGGAAACCCACATGCTTTCTCCTCCTTTTCAAGATGTCATGCAGCCGGCCAGCAGCAGGTAAGGCAGCCAGCTGTTCAATGTGCTCAAAGCCACGAGAACATGCTGATTTCTACACAAATACCATTATTATTATTGGTATTATTATGCAAGTAGTTGATCTATTAGTAATATTTTTGTATCCTAGAAAATGCATGCATTTAAATGCCTTTAAAAACACCAAGTGGAAAGGTAAGACAAATGAAACGGGGAAAACAATACTCTGTAACATGTGGTGTACTTGTATCCCAGCAAATGGCACGTTACTCCTGGAAACCTCCCACGCTGTGGCATCTCAGTGCTGAAAAGCCAGCTCCAAGCTCACTCTTCAGTGTGGGGAACGCCACCAAGCTCTTCCATGAGGGGTGAGCACAAGCCAAAACACCCTGGAGGGGGCTCTGGTTGGGAAGCTGCTCCTCACATATGTAACCGTTAAGTTGAATATTGTTCGTCATACAGGGAGAAAGCTCCTCTTAAATTATTTGTTCTCTCCTCAAAGGGAAGGCAAAATCTTCATCTCATCTTCCTCATAAAATTTTAGACACTTGATTATTGCTAGAAATATTGAAGGATTTTAAATATGGAAATGTCAGCAAAGGAAGTTCAACCAAGTCAAAAAGTAAGGATGAGAACGAAGTACATGCTTTTCTTGTAGATTAAGAAAAATGCAGACAATCTTTACATTGAAATGCTGGATTGGAGTTTTTGAAATATTGCAAGGATGGTTTCTAAGGCTTTGGCTTCCTCGAGGAAATCAGCTCAAAATGTGACCAAGCCTGGATAAAATCCTAATCTACATACCCTCCAAAGGAATTACTTAGATTTTCAGTGCCTGAAGGGTGTGTCCTTTCCTAGCAGGCTCACAGTTCTCATCAGTGAGCGTGTTCCTTTCCCACAGATCATTGTGGTTTCCAGCTGGTCAGGGGTGGGCAGACATTCCTGTCCTGTGCTCTATGCAGCTCCCTTGGTAATGTCCAGGCTGGATAGAAGAAAAGACTGACTGATTTTTGTATGGAAGGAACAGAAAGATATACTAGGAAAGAAGAAATACACTTTGAAATGGGGTCAGATGAAATTAAAGCTTGTGAAGAAAAGCTGAAATCAGTATAAGGATACCTGATTTGAAGGGTTTATGCCAAAATGTGACAGGTTAGTTCTATACCAATCGCCATTCATAGGGGACAGTTAAAGACAAGTCTGTGTCAGACAGAGCTCAAAAAGGTTGGATTTGTGATGCAGAAGTCATGAAAGACAGAACCCAGTGATTTTCAGGAAACATCAGCGGGAAGACCAAAAGAGCGATGAGGAAATTACAATATGAGATGATGCAGAGATCTACAAGATGAAGAAGATCAAATCAGACATTGATCAAAAAGTGTCTAATGTCCATCTTTTAGTGTAAGTCTAAAACAGATAGATTGAAGGAAGATTTTTTCTTCCAAAAGAATTGTGAATGATTTTGTTTTAAGGTCAGACAAAACAAACAAATTAAAACAAACATACAAAAAAAGCTTTGAATCCAGCCTGTGTTCATTGCCCGTGTGGTATAAACAGCTATTTTTGATGCCAGGGATTCAGTTTCTAGTTTTAATGTGTGCATGTTCAATCCAAAACCCAAGGATATTTTCATCAAGTAAAACAGGGCTGCTTCTGCAGAAAGTTGAACAGGTGCCTGAATTAGGGAAGATTTGGGACAAAGACCAGTTCCTACAAGTTTTGGGGTTATGCTATGATTTTTCCATCAATCTCATTATTAATCAGTATATAGGAAGAATTCCTCTCAGGAGTCCTGTTAAATTTGTGTTTCACCGACTTTGTGTGACACGAGCTATGTCTGTGTGCTTACATGGCAAAGTGCTACACACTGGGATTAAAGGAGACAAGATCAGGATTTAGTATCTTCTTTCTTCGATTTAAATTTTATTGTCAGAGTTTTCATAGAATAGTTTGGGTTGGAAAGGACCTTTAAAGGTCATCTGGTCCAACCTCCCTGCAATGAGCAGGAACATCAGAGGCCCATCCAACCTGACCTTGAATGTTTCCAAGGATGGCGGATCTATCAGCTCTCTGGGCAATCTGCTCCAGTCTTTCACCACCCTTGTAGTAAAAAAATTATTCCTTATATCTGGTCTAAATCTACCCTCTTTTACTTTAAAGCCACTACTCCTTGTCCTATCACAACAGGCCCTGCTAGAAAGTTAGTCCCCATCTTTCTAATAAGCCTCCTTTCAGTACTGAAAGGCTGCAATAAGGTCTCCCCAGAACCTTCTCTTCTCCAGGCTGAACAACCCCAACACTCTCAGCGTGTTCTCACAGGAGAGGTGCTCTAACCCTCTGATCGTCTTTGTGGCCCTCCTCTGGATCCACTCCAACAGGCCCATGTACCTGACAGAAGTCAATTATCTCAGATCCTATAAGTAGCAATTCCAGTAAAGACCCTTTGAGCTCTTCTGGATTGCAGTGGACTGTGGTCAGTACTTCCTCTAAGTCAGGACGCTGTCTCAGGTGAAAACTAGAGACCAGGGTGAGATAATCCTTCTCCAGCCTCAATTACCGCCCGTTGAGGAATGCTGATGCATTGGGAGTATTTACTCTAACTCGGAAGGGAAATTTTAACTATAGGCTAGCCTCTCTTTCATCCACCTCTCCATTTATATGTTCAGATGCATTAGCTTTATGGATGTGGATGTTCTTCCATTTTCCGTGCACATGTAGGAGTTAAAAGGAGTACCAGCCAACTTAATAAGTCGTGCGATATTAAGAGATCTTCGATCCCATCGGTTATAAACTGTGGTGTGTGCGTGTTTGTGTAAGTGTGTGTGTGTGCGCTCATATGCTTTGTTTATATGTATATACATTAACCTGAAACCTGCTTTGCTCTCATATGTGTACTTATTGGTTTGGGATAACTTACAGTAAGTTAGTGTGAATCTTGTCATCTTCGAATCTGTAATCAAGTCGCTGTTCATTTATTTAGTTAAATCACTTTGTAAATCTTTAAATCAGTTAATGATTAAGCACTGCTAAAACTCAATCTCTTGATCTGCCTCAAATCACAAATAAACTGAACTGCTGCTAAATCGTAACTGAGTCTGATACTTCCATCCCGCAACAGGGGCAGAGAAACGTAGGGTGTCCGGAGCTGGAGAAGCTGGTAGAAGACGTCAACGAGGGAAATTTGGGGAGGGTGTAGAAACGGAGGAGGAGGCGATAGTGGGAATTCCCTTTATTAAGAAAAATACTGAAACTTGATGAAGACCTATTGGGTTGAAAAGGACTGGAATCAGCTATATGAGAAAAATAATATTAGAGGGAGAGCAGGGCAAGAAGGAAAGGAGTGGGATTTGAGCATGGAAGAGAAAAATGGGTCTTTATGTAGCTAACGTCTGGGAGGAGTGATAAATGCAGGGACCAAAAACCTGATCCGCAGTGAGAAGGCAGAGAAGGAGAGAGGGCATGAGAAGCTGGAAGGCTGGAGTGGGCACTGGCAGATGGCTGGACCACATCAGTTATGTGTTTGTGCAGAGCAAGTGCTCCCACATAATGAGGGCTCAGCAGTTTACCAAGCATTGATTCTGATTTTTTGTTTTCTTTTTCAGTCAAACAAGATGAATTTTTACCATCCCCCCAAAAAAGACAAAAATATAGAGCCTTCTGAACAGGTTCCATGGATTTGCCATAATTTTGTTCTTGTTGAGCTAAGAACACTTTTTTCATTGTCTCCTGGGATTTAATCGTTTATTTATTTATTTGGTTGATTGGTTTGTTTTGTTCATGTGCTGTAGACATCCGGTACTTGAAATATGAACAGCCTGCCCTGCTTGTAATTCACAAGATAAATTTTGTTGCAGTTTCCTTCTGCTAGACTGGGTAAAGCCCAACTTAAGTAGTTTTAGAAGGAAAGTTTTGAGCAGCCCCTGTAGTTTTATATCTCTCAACTAAAGCTTTGAGAGCTTTGGTGTTTTTTACATCATTTAAACTTTTTCTTTTGTGGGTATTATTTCTGAAAATCACATGTTCCAAGGTAAATAAAGTTCCATTTATAGAAGTGGAAACAAATCAGATTTTGGAGATCACTGTCACATCAGTTTTTGTGTGTGCACTTCTCATGGCTAAAGCTGCTTGTTACACCCTTGCTGGGACCCTCTGAGAGCTCTTAGCACCCGCTTTCAAAAAGGACCTGTTTTCTGTTCACTGTGCTGAACATTGTCCTACATTGCACAAAATCCACCAGGGAAAACTGGGATATTCAGCTCCAATTTCTGTCAGAGCTGCAGACACCAACACAATGCAATTATGTTTGCAGACACCCTCCTTGCAGAAGGTGCACACCTCTTGTCTCATTTCATTGCCATTCTACAGGAACCTTGGCTAAGGATTTTGGGAATTCAGCCCTTCTGCTGTCAAATACTATTCCATCTCATATCAAATGCACCGCTTCTGGCAGGACTGCTTGTATGCCTGAGCTTAAAACTAGCTCTACAACTGTTTCAGCAAGTTAAATTTGACAGCGGAAGTGTCCATGTACAATGAGCACTCCAGAAGCAGAGGTTCAGAGAAAGAGGATTCAAGCACATTCAAGACTCCTCTTCCTTTGGGCAAAATGCCTGGGCTTCTTAAGACTTCTACGAAAATGTAGAGTTTGAGTCCCAGATTTTGTGGGTGCCATCAGTTGCTTGGCTAGCCTTCCTCTGAACTCCAGAGAAGTAGGAATATTTTTTTTTTCATCAAATAGCAGAAACTCACAGGGATACTCTGGAATCTGCTTCCCACGTGAACTTCCAAGCATCCTCTGCTTCCATACTGACATTTGCTCAGTGAGACCCAAGAGGGCCCAAGCAGGAGCTGACTCCAGCACATATCATTAAGGGGAAGTCTTAGGATGCTCTCATGACAAGTCCTCCAATGTACCAATCCTTTTGTTATTGCAAATTCAGACATAAAATACAGCTGAAGAGAATTGCTGATATATTATTATAAGGAGGTGGCAGAAACCTTATAGTATGTGTGATAAGTGTGTTAAACTGACTCTGCTTGAGATGACGTCAACATATCTGTCCATAGGTAATACAAATAGTACAAAGCCAATTTGAGTTGGGCCTCTCATGTCGCTGAGAAATAAAGCATGCTGGCTTAGCCATAGCGTTGAAATGCTGCAGTGCTTCATAGAGTGTGCAGGTCCTGTGAACATTCATTTTGGTTCTATGCTACTTAATTTACATCATTTCAGAGGCAATTAATTTTTTTCATAAATCCTTTCTGATCTAGTCGGTGCCCGGTGCTAAGTCTTGTTCTTCCAGAATACTGAGCTCAGCAACACTCAAAATATTGGAAAATCAAGAAATATAGCCCTGCAATGCACAGCCACACTGCCTTTACTCTGCTTCCTTCCTATCCAATTAAGGCCAGCTATAACCAGTGAGAATTATTTGAAAGCAGACTATGGGTTTACTGATGGGCAAAGTAATTACGGTGTGGTGTAATACCTGCAAGATCAATGGGGTCAAAGGCTCATGCCCTTTAGCACAGTCAGACTCTTGAAGGGTTAAAAGGTTGAACATAAGGTGAACAGGTAGATCCTGTTCAACCAACCCTGTTCAATGGAAAGTATAAATGTGTCTTCTATGGGTATACTGGGACAGTATACTGTCTGAGTAGAGTTAGGGTTGTAGCGATGCGGCCTCTTATGCTGTGGTTCTATTTCTCAGATACCAAAGGCCAACTCGGTGAGGCAGGCTTTAAACTGAAAGACTTGGGGGGTGGGGTCCAAGGTGGCAATGCTCACACCAACTGGGCAATAAACCAGACCAAACAGAGGGGTGACAAATATTCTGTAGCTGACTCCCAAGATGAGATCCAGAAGGCCAACCACCTCAAGGGCATGTATGGCTGTGGTGGATCCTCTTGCTCCCCTCCAGAGAAACCTGTATGCTCGATTACCTCTCTGAAATGCCTGTACACCAGTGCACGCAGCATGGGGAATAAACAGGAAGGGCTTCTTCAAGTACATCAATAGCAAAAGGAAGACTAGGGAAAATGTGGGCCTGCTGCTGAATGAGGTAGATGCCCTGGTAACGGAGGATGCAGAGAAGGCGGAGTTACTGAATGCCTTCTTTGCTTCAGTCTTTACTGCTAAGGTTGTCCCTCAGGAATCCCAGACCCTGAAGGTAAGAGAGAGAGCCTGGAGAAAGGAAGACTCTCCCTTG
>VYXH01008185.1:717110-765877 GCA_013397275.1 Burhinus bistriatus
CTGACCTGCTGGAAAGCAGCTCTGCAGAGAGGGACCTGGGAGTCCTGGTGGACAACAAGTTGACCATAAGCCAGCAATGTGCCCTTGTGGCCAAGACGGCCAATGTTCTCCTGGGGTGCATCAGAAAGAACATGGGAGCAGGTCGAGGGAGCTCATCTTCCCCATCTACTCTGCCCTGGTGAGGCCACATCTGGAGTGCTGTGTCCAGTTCCGGGCTCCCCAGTTCAAGAAGGACAAGGAACTGTCGAAGAGAGTCCAGCAGAGGACTACAAAGATGATCAAGGGAATGAAAAACCTCTCTTATGAGGAAAGGCTGAGAAACTTGGGTCTGTTTAGCCTGGAGAAGAGAAGGCTGAGAGGGGGATCTCATCAATGTTTATAAATATCTAAAGGGTGGGTGTCAAAAGGATGGGGCCAGACTCTTTTCAGTGGTGCCCAGTGACAGGACAAGGGGCAACAGGCACAAGCTGGAACACAGGAAATTCCATCTGAACATGAGGAAAAACTTCTCTACTTTGAGGGTGGCAGAGCACTGGAACAGGCTTCCCAGGGAGGTGGTGGAGCTTCCTTCTCTGGAGATACTCAAAACCTGCCTGGGTGCATTCTTGTCTAACCTGCTCTAGGTGAACCTGCTTTGGCAGGGGGGTTGGACTAGATGATCTCCAAGGGTCCCTTCTGACCCCTACCATTCTGTGATTCTGTGAAATGTTTGAGTTGTTCTTAAAAAAACACTGTAAAAGGGCATACACTATCACAGCACAACCTCATTGCTGCATTAAAATATTTTGTTGTTGGATTTCTTAGAGCCATTTTTTTAGATGCAAGAGAAGTATTTTCCTGCAGGGATGAATGTGCACATGCACAGTTATTCTAGTGCAAAGATCTGAGATACTAGTGTAGTGCAGTAATTGTAAAAAATACCTATGGGTTGTCTTCCCCTCTACATTTTATTAGTGTGAGATGAATAGCAGAAGGAAATAGGGAAATGATACTAATCAACACATTAAACTGTGTTGTCAGCCAGTCCTTAGAGCATTCACGGATGTACCTTTTTGCAGTTATTTATATCACTCAAAAAAGAACAGCAGTGACTGCAGAAAACTTGACTTCAGTTACCTGGTATTTGAAACTTTTGTACTGGGGCCATAATTTCAGCCCTGACAGACAAATTTCAGGCTTCTCCGCTGTTTCTAACTGCAGTGCTTTTTGCTCTGTCAGAGAGTGCCCTGCCTGCCGGTGCAGGAGTCTCTGAGTTTGTGCAGTCCCCAGGGCTGGTGAATGGCAAAGGCAGGCACCCCCTCTCCCCATTGATGCCTGTCATTCATAGTTCCCCCGCCACCTGCAGCATTAGTATACTTTCCAATATCCTTGAAGAAACAAAGGTGAGCAGAGATATTGAATGTACATAAATATTCATGTATTTGCATCAATTCAGGTGTTATGCAGGAGGATCCCGCACCCTTCACAGGCCTGTGGCATGGGGGGATAATTGCACACATCTGAAGATGTCCAAGACCTGGGATACCAGTGTGCTACTCCTCCCACAGCTTTGCTCGTTAATGGGCACCAATTTTTTCTTGGTTTCCTGGAGCAATGGAAGCCAGTGAAGCTGGGAAGCCAGGAGAAGACAGTAGGGATAGAGACACATTGCAGATAGCTTGGGAGGAGGCAGAGCCCAATGAAAGCACCAGAAAGGGAGGACTGTTGTAGAAAAGTCAGTGAGCAGAAGACTCCTAGGTCCAGTGCAGTCTGCTTTGAGGCAGGATTGACTTTACCTTTGCCAACCCCAAGCACATACTTTAGCTAACGCGTTCTTAAAACCTATAAAGCAGGACTTTCTGTAACTTTCTGGTTAGCTTGTGCCCACTCCCTCACTATCTTGCTAGAAGGTTTTTCTCATATCCATCCTAAATCTTTCTGAATGGTAAAGAGATTTCTGCTGTGCTGTGAAGGAGAACACCTTAACATACCTTTCTCTTTCCAGCACATTATAACATCTTTGTGTACCATTTTCTCATTCATGTGTCTGCTCAGATTTCCATTTTCCAGACAAAATGATCTCATGTCCTTCCTCTTTCCTACATAAATTGTCTCTGTAAATCTCTTCACACTCTTGGAAGTCTCTTCTGGACTTTTTCTCATTTCCCCGTCATTCTACTGGATAACACCCTTTAGATGTCATGTACTATGTATGACTCCAAGAAGACAGTGACCTCCACTTTAGACTTCTACAGCCGTGAGTATGATGTAATCTTACTAACAATTTTTGTTCATATATTCCTGAATAAAATTTCCATTTTTTTCCATCACTTCATCCTATAGCTATGTATGGTTCCTTCCTGCAATACTGACACTCAGCCAGATACGTCCCATTGTACATGAAAGTCTTCTGCCTAAATTTAGCGCTTTGCACTTGACTTTATTGCATTTCATCTTACTGAAAAACACTTTACATTCCTGTCCTTCCTTGCGATTTCTCTTTCCTCCGGTTGGTGTCATTCTCAAATCTGATGATCACACACTCTGTTCCACCATCTCAGCTGTTAAGCACAATCTTGAAACTACTAATGACTCTGACCCCCGTATGACCACACTTCAATGCCCTTGAAGAGTGACAGTGAATCTTTGATTAACCCTCATGAAGAGGCCTTCATCAGTCAGCCACGCACCCTCTTTTAGTGATTGCATCTGCAGGACATTTGTCTACTGTGGTTATAAGAACCTTAAATGAAATAACACCAAGAGCCTCACTAAAATCAAAATGAATCATACCAACCCCCTTCAGCCACAGCGCTGGCTACCCTGCCAAAGAAAAGAAGTAGGCTGGTTTGATGGGATGCATTATTTACAAGTCTATGCTGGCTGTTTTTATTTCTTATTATCCTCCAGATCCATTCTTTCAGTGGATCGAAGTTGAGCTGATGGGTATGTGATTTCCTGGGTTCATCTTTTATCTGCTTTTTAAAGGTAAGCCTGTTGTTTTCCCTCTTGCACTCCTCTTCATCAGACAGCTTGAATATATCTCTTGTCAAAACTAATTCTCTCTCTCTTCTTTCCTGTTCCTGTATCTCCCTTAGGTGAAAGTCAGTAATTCAATGATTGCAGTTAACTTTTTTTCACAAAGCTGAGGCCAAGAAAGTATGTAATATTTCTGCATTTTTGCATGAATTTTCTTTTTTTCTTTTTTTAGTGGTAGACCTAGGCTTTCTTTTAATCCAGTTAGCACATCTCTTTCTTGGTTCCCTTTATTTCCTTGCAATCTGCACCTCACTTTTAACCTTATCCTCTTTGATTCCAACTCTACGCCTTGTGCCCACACCTTTTACTATCCCTCTGTTCTGTTTTTCCATATTTTTGAGGATACGTATTTGATTTTCAAGTCCTTCGAGAACTCCTGAGACAACTGTATTGGTCTGTTTCTAATTCTCCTGTTTCTTCCTTTGCATTGATACAGCTTGCCACTTTGCTTTTTACATAATCTCTTTTAATAGCTGTCAGTCTTCACCACTTCTTTGTATTTAAAGCTGTTGGCTTGTTTAGTTCTTCCTACCAATTTCCTAGTTTCTTAGTATGCTTTTTTGAGTCTGTAACTTATTCTGGTGCTTTTTCCTAACCCATTTCTTAGACTAATGAATTTTATCATGTGAAATCACTTTCATGGAAATTGTCTTCCACTCTTAAAAATTCTTATCTATTCTCAATTCCTCCCACTCAAAACTAAGCTGAACCAACCAAAAAACTGAGAACCTCCACTGGCAACAGACTCTGCCTTGCAGCCATTTTTGGCTAGGTATTCAGATGAGCACCACTTTTTGTGGTAGATACATACGATGACATTGTTCCCATCTCCTCCATTTATCTTCACCCAGAGATGAACAACAAGCCTGTAGCCATCCTGCCCCAGTTGCCAGGCAGCTCTGGATGATGCTGTCAGTGAAACGGACTTTCTTGGGGGCCTCTCAGGAGAACTGATGAAAACATTCATGATCCCTGCCGCATTCCTTCAGCCCTACTTCCCAAGGTAGTCATCAACTCGGGTGCATTTGGGTCCAACATGGAGGTTTGCCAGCCTCTGAGCAGATACTGTCCTGTGGTAGTCAATGCTTGGTGGGTTGGAGGTGTCCCAGTGCCTTTCAGCTGGTGTCTGCAGTTTGACAGCACACCTGCCAGGACAGAAGACCTGGCAGCAGAAAGGTCTCTCTCCCACATGGTGCCCTCCTCTCAATACAGCAGCTATAAGCCACCCAGCCAGGGCAGAGACAAGTGCCTAAGCATTGGTCACAAAGCACTGGGGTTGCTTTTCTTCACCGTGACTCATAGCCACATAATACTCTTTCAACAAAGAAGTGTTCAAGGAGCATTCAACACTTCCTTGGAATTGCTGAAGGTCAGGTTGGAGAGGGCTTTGAGCAACCTGATCTAGTGAAAAATGTCCCTACCCATGGCAGGGGGAGTTGAACTAGATGATCTTTGAAGGTCCCTTCCAACCCAAAGCATTCTGTGATTCTAACAAGACTGACTGGCGCAAACAGTGGACCCTGTTTCTGACAGAAGGTGCCCATCAACCTAGTTCTTTCTCTTTTAATTTTGGCACCTGGCATACACAATCTCAGAGATCAGATATAGTGTCAAATATAAATGTTTATATTCCTTTCAAAGGTGAATACAAGGAAAACTTTACTCAGGACTGGAAGGGGCGCTCTGGGATAGTCCCATGGAAATGAGCTGTTTAATACCACACATAAACTGACCAATCTCCACCTCAAAACTATTTTAATTAATAAATTGCTCCAAAACCTCATTCCTCATTTCCACATTATACCAAAATTATATAGTTTTAAAGTACTTCACATTTATTTTTCGCCTTTCAGGAGACAGTATGCTAGATAGGATAATGACACAAACCGGTTGACTTTTACGATCACATGTTCATTATTTCAACTGATTGCACAGGATTAGAAAGTGTCTGTATGGTCTGATTGCAGCATATTTCCTTTCAAGAGCAGTGAGATTTTGCTTTTGTTAAAAACATACACACACAGATAGAAATTGTGCTAACACCTGCAACTTCAATACCTTTGAAAAATAATCAAACCCTTAAGTTTCTCTTTTGTTTAGAATGAAAATGGTTCATTGATTTATAAAAAAAAACATTTTAGTAACAGCTTCTACAAGTAAGTACAACATTTTATCCTTTCACCATTCATTTCTGCTGTCACACCGACTTCTTTTACTTCCAGCTTTTACTGAGATACAATGCTCTCTGTTAAGCCTTTGTGATGGCTATGATTGAGCTGCTGGTTGTGCACTGCTTCCAGCTCTCAGATTTCTTACACATCATCCAGCTGCAGGAACTGATATCAGAATCTCTGAAAATGCAATGCAAAACAGTTATGCAGCCTTGCAAGGACCACAGACCTCCAGTGTTCCCTCTCCCAGCCCCAGGCTTCTCAAAGTGTTCTCAAAGTTTCAGAAGCATGTGGACTTATTAGCCACTAGTGTCCTGCTTCATCGCTGGGGTCTTCTAGATGCTTTCATGTTCTTGTTCATGGTACTTTCTCTGTCCCTTTTCTTTTATCCTACTCTTGTCCATACTACCACTTTTAATATTTCATATAAAAATGTAATGATATTTCACTTCCAAGAACAAAATATAAAATATTCTCTGGGGGCCAGAAGTCAGGGGTCCGCACTGGTGTTAATTGTAACAAGTTTTTTTGTTTATTACCTTATCCTGAGTTAAACTAGACGCTGTTAGAAGAAAAAGCATATAAAGGAAGGAGAAGGGCACGTGTCTAATTCTGCCAGCAGGCTGACAGTAACTCTCAAACAACCGGCATCCTAGGGAGAATGCTTCATGTTGACACCAGCCCACGGAAAGCTGCTCACCCTTGCTCAGCCCTTCCCGTGTGCCTCCCTGTGTCATCTGCCCCTGTCCTTGCCAGCTTCCCTTTGTCACCCACCTTGTGGCATCTCCCATATCTCCTAACCCAAACTACCAGTCTGCCAGCTCCCTTCTGGTCAGCCTCAGTGTGTCCCCATTTTTTCCGTCCCTTTCTTTGCAAAACCACTCCTTTGCTTAGCTCTTATCCAATACACATCCCCATCCTGACTCCACAGATCTCTTTCCACCCCAGTGCTTCTCACTCCCAACTGCTGAGTCTCCCTCCCAGTGCTGCTGCTTCTACACAGCTGTGTCTTACAGACCTATCACTTAGGCTGCTACACCTATGTTTTATTTTATTTATTGTCTCTTTCACAAGAAAGTGTATCCTCCAGGAGAAAAGGCAGAATATTTGTTCTTGTTAAGTCTGTACGCAGGATTAGTCCATTAGCAACATAACGTTCATACTACGTCTTGCATCAGAGACTGGGTGTCAGCTGTCCCCTTGAACTGTTTCTTACTTCAGTCTGTGGGGGAGCTGGAGCTATATAGAGCTTTTGGAGCTTTACATTTTAATGATTTCTCATGCTTAATGCTGATGTTCTTGGAGACAACTGTAAACAGAAAGAAACACACAACAGCCAAGAACATGTTCATTGCATCCCCCCCTCTATTTCCAGTGAAGCAGCCAGTGTATCAAATATGCTAACAAGAATCCTAGTTGGTGTGTTATCTTTTTGCAAAAGAAACTGGCAAATAGTATATTGCTTCAAGACTCACAATTATGGTATTAGGGATTCACCATCATACCCCGTTTCCCAAGCTTCCCTTTTTGCCAAGGCTCTCCTGGTCCTCCCTATCATGAGAGTGTGATGGAGGAAGCCTCCCGCAGGAGCAATGAAGTAAGACCATCTGTTTGCAGCCCCCTCTGGCTGCATCAAAAGGGTCATTGTATTTGTTTGGGGAATAGGCTGAAAGAAGTGGGGAACTAGCTCCTCTTCCCATGGCCGTGGTAAGTTTTCACTTTGAAAGAAAGTTGAGCTGTTTTGCTTGGTTGCAGTAAGGCTAAATAATTGTGAGGGTTGCTCTGTGTGTTTTAGGAATATGAAATTTGTTATCCTGAAGAAACAAACAAACATATTTCAGGAGATCACAACTAGCTCACATTAATGCTGGTAAAGTGTTGTCAGTGCTCAGGCACCGTTAGAAACACAGCCTGGCGTTAGAGGAGCATTTCTCTCAGGAGAAAGAGCATTGACCTCAGGGCATTTACTGCAGTCACTTGCAATATCTCCTTGGGGACACCGGCACGGCCGCAGCCTTCAGCGCAACAAATGGCAGAAGCGTTTCAGCCCGATGCAATGCCTTTCTGAGTCTGGCAGGAGAGCCCCTCCTCCAGCAGTCACATGCAGGACAGGGAATTCATTGCCAGCATGCAAAAGGAGCGGAGGAAATGTGCAGGGATGCTGGTAGCTGGGGTAAGGTGGCATGAGGTGTCCATTGCGACAGGAGTGTGAAGAGGGCAACAAACAGTGGGAGTCAAAGCAGATTCACAAAAGCTATAATTTTTGCAAACAACCCACATTGACTTTCCAAATTGTAAAATGTGTCAAAAATGGGCAGAAGAAAGAAAGTAGAAGATTGCTGCCCTGTGTCATCCAGTGGCTTTAATTCTATTTTTAGGTCAATCTCCTATTATTTTGATTTCTGACCTATGTTTTTTGAAGTTGTGAGAGCTGATGCTCTGAGACTGTTGCTAGGTTTGCACCAGTGTCCCAGGCAAGCCCAGCTGCACACGCATTGGAGATGGAAAGCAGGACTTCAGAATCCAGTGGCCTGCGTTCAGAGCTAGAATTGCTATATGGGCAACAGAAAAACACCATTGGCTACCACAGCTTTTTATTTTATATCCTTTGGATGTCTCTGTGGAAATATAATACTGACTAGGCTTTGTAGAATGAGAATAGTTAGGCCATTAATTAGACTTCGCTGCAAGAAAGTTAGAATTACCAGAGAAGCCTAAGCGTGTTTGGTTACCAGATCTGAAGAAACATGAACAGAAATTTTATCCTCTTCATCACCTTTGAAAAACCCAGCCAATAGGAAGATGCTGAAGATAGCCTAGCATCTTGCCATTAGAGACAGATGGTTGGAAGAACCTATATCCTGTTAACAACGTCATCATCTTCTGTATAAGACAGCCGGTCCAGCTGGAACAGTTGCCTCCAATTAAAGTGAGATAGGAAAGCATCATCTCACAATCGGCAAATGCTTTGTGTAACCAGGTTCAGGCAGGAGATTATTACTGTGATGAAAATATATGTGTTTATGTTTAGCCATTTGAAAATGACCTATGCCTTCTCAATCAACAATAAGTAAATCAGTACAAAAAGCCCTGAGATTTACAAAAAAAAATAGTGGTTTTACTGCATGTAACAGAAAATAACATTTACATAGGTATCCATTTTGTTTAATTGCATACAACCTGATTTGACATGTTAAATCTGTGGGCTTGATTTGAAAAGACAATAGATACTTGTGATTACCTGGTAAAAATGGACCAAAGTTACCTTAGCAAATAATTAACCATAGATTCCGTTATGAATACATTTATGAGGATAACTAGATGAAAAAACCTCTGCAATAAAAGTTAAAGCACATATGCTGGAGTATAATTGAGACACCTGCATGTTGCGTTAATGTCGGTTTTTGCTTTCAGATAAGTAATTTGTACTGACTGTTCCATTATTATGTTGCTAGACCAAGAAGTCATGCTCTAAGCTTAAATGGACCTTGGGCAGAATATCAACAGAAACAACATTATGATAGCACGATTACTGTCCTTAAAATGCAATATTTTACAGCTCTGACAAATGAGCTGCCACTGTAAACAAAGTCAAGAGTTACATTGACTTAGCATGATAGATTTTGTTCTGTTTGGAAAAAAAAAAAAGGATTTCCATAAACCTTAAAGAAGGAAAAGATGCTGGATTTTTTAAACCTCTCGAGATTGTTAGAGACAAACAGAGCTTCCATCCATGAAATATACATTACAAAATTGTCAAGGTAGCTCTTGAACATACAACTAGGGGTAAAGGAGGTAGAGCTGTTGCATATATTTCTCTAGTAAGAAGTAGTGCCAAAAGCCTTTTGCAAAAGCTTTGAAGTTTCTTTCAATACTGTTTTGCAGCACTAACTGTGATGTCGTGCATAAGTTTTAGTTAGTTGGTTTACATGAACCCTAGATATTAATGACTATGCACAGCTAGATCTTAAAAACTGCTTGTCTTCTCCCTCCTTCCCCCTCGAGGTGAATACACTGGTGAGGAGGCGCAATACTGGTGACTTGATAAATTCCATTTCCTCATTCTTGAACGGTCAGAGAGAGGGAATATATTCTGAAACTTTTCTTAATACCTGTTGCATATAGAGTAGGAGACAGCTGGTACTAAGAAAAAATAAGGAGAATATAAGAAGTCATATAATACCTAAAATAAGAATAGTATAAGTAAGTATAAAAGTATATGGTATATATAGTATTTAATAGTATATAGTATGTATAAAAGAAGGATAATATAGTTTCTAGCCAGTTCGTTCAGCTTTTGCCTCTAGCAATATCAGCTTGTTTTCTACACTAACGTTAACCCATGGATTTTTCTTATTTATTTATTTTTAGTTCAAAAGAATTGAAAAGGGGCATGTATCTAATAAGATAACAAAGGGAATCTCAGTTTTCATACGCACTGGAACAAATCCTTCTCTTATTCACACACAAGAACCTGCTAAGTATGATGAACGAGGGTTGCCTTAAGGCATTATAATCTGAGAAGGGTGATTAAAAATCCTCACTGGTTTTTAATCCAGATCATGAATATGACCTCAGGAGATGTTGTATACAACATGAAATGGCTGTATATAGAGTGGGTGTCTTATTCCTCAGTAACTGGCCAAAGTCCAGCAGCAGCACTCATCTCTTGGAGGACTTGGCAGAGGGCAAAGCACTAAAGGGAGGTTGATCCGAGCCTGTAGAGCGTGGGGCAGAGATGGCCCTGGCCTGACTCAGGGAGATCTTACCAATGTGTATAAATACCTGATGGGAGGGAATGAGAAGAGGGAGCCAGGCTCTTTTCAGTGGTGCTCAGTGACAGGACCAGAGGCAATGGGCACAAACTGAAACACATGAAGTTTCATCTGATCATAAAAAAAAAAATGTTGTTACTGTGAGGTTGACTGAGCACCAGCACAAGTTGTCTTCAGAGGCTGTGCAGTCTCCTTCCTTGGAGACACTTGAACACGCTCCTGGGCAACTAGCTCTAGTTGACCCTGCTTGAGGAGAGGGATGGAACAGAGATGCCTGCCAGCTTCAGCTGTTCTGTGGCTTGGTGACCGTCACCTACACTCAGGAAAACAGGCTGCATCCACATCCCCAGCACTTGCCTGTGGCTCCTCTGGGCTGTGTGTGCCGCCCCTGTGGCCCCAAGACAAAATTATTGGTTTTCACATGGGACAGGGGAAGATATCCATATTCAAGTGTCCACAGTATTATGAGGGCTGCCTTGCAGCTCAAAAGAGAGAACTTTTAAAAGCATGAAGCTGAAGGTACATACTACATGCCTCAGGACATGAGTGCTTGAGCAGCCAAATCCTGCTGGGATAGTGCTGGAGTAGGCATAAGAGAGGAGTCAAACTTGGTGCTATGCTGCCTTTGGAAACTGGTGTCTTTACTGAGCTGTCCCAAGGCCACATCTGAGCTTTGTCTAAATCAAAGCACTGCGTGGTCCAAGTCAAAGCAAGGGAGCAAGCTAATGAGGATGTGGAGTGTCAGGGATTTAGTCCTTGACTAACCTGATCTCCTTTTGTGACCAGGTGACCCACCTGGTGGATTGAGAGAAAGGCTGTGGATGTAGTCAACCTAGACTTGGAGTTAAATCCAGTTGGCAGCCAGTCACAAGTGGTGTTCCCCGGGGCTCAGTGTTGGGCCAGTTCTGTTTAACATCTTTGTCAAGAATCTGGATGAGGGGCTCGAGCGCACCCTCAGTAAGTTTGCAGATGACACCAAGCTCGGTGGGAGTGTCAACCTGATTGAGGGTAGGAAGGCCCTACAGAGGGATCTGGACAGGCTGGATAGATGGGACGAGGCCAATGGTATGAGGTTCAACAAGGCCAAGTGCTGGGTCCTGCACTTGGGTCACAACAATCCCGTACAATGCTACAGGCCTGGGGAAGAGTGGCTGGAAAGCTGCCTGGCAGAAAAGGACCTGCAGGGTGTTGGTCAAGAGCCAGCTAAATATAAGCCAGCAGTGTGCCCAGGTGGCCAACAAGGCCAATAGCATCCTGGCTTGTATCAGGAATAGTGTGGCCAGCAGGACTAGGGAAGTGATTGTCCCGCTGTACTCACCACTGGTGAGGCCTTACCTCGAATACTGTGTTCAGTTTTGGACCTCTCACAACAGGAGGGACATTGAGGTGCTGGACCGTGTTCTAAGAACAGCAACAAAGCTGGTGAAGGATCTAGAGCACAAGTCTTATGAGGAGCAGCTGAGGGAACTGGGGTTGTTTAGCCCAGAGAAAAGGAGGCTGAGGGGAGACCTTATTGCTCTCTCCAACTACCTGAAAGGAGGTTGAAGAGAGGGGGGGGTTGGTCTCTTCTCCCAAGTATCCAGTGATAGGACAAGAGGAAATGGCCTCAAGTTGCACCGGGGGAGGTTTACATTGGATATTAGGAAACATTTCTTCACCAAAAGGGTTATCAAACATTGGAACAAGCTGCCCAGGGAAATGGTTGAGTCACCGTACCTGAAGGTATTTAAAAGACGTGTAGGTGTGGTGCTTAGGTAGACTTGGCAGTGCTAGGTTTGTGGTTGGACTTGATGATGTTAAAGGTCTTTTCCAGCCTAATGATTCTCTTTTCTCTTCTCTTCTCTTCTCTTCTCTTCTCTTCTCTTCTCTTCTCTTCTCTTCTCTTCTCTTCTCTTCTCTTCTCTTTTCTCTTCTCTTCTATTCTATTCTAATGACTTCAGTCCCTGCCATAGATGTACATTGTGGGATGTTAAGTGTCTCTCCTCAAGGCCGGATGGGAATTTTAAGCTTCCGACAGCTGGTGTCTGGTGAAGGAGACCTAGAGCTTTTCCTCCTTAAAATCACATTCCTCCTGCTTTCCTTTCCTGGATAATATGCTTGAGGCATGCATTTATTTGCTTGCCATTCCTCACCAGCCCACGGTTAGCAGTAACGATCGCTTTGTGGTCTTCTATCCTCTCTTTGGACCTGTGGTCCTTCCTCTCTCCTCCCTACATCTCTTAACAGAAACAACTTTCGGGTCTGTCACCTGCTGGTGCATGGGAAGATTAACGCTGAAGCCATGCAGGACCACTCATTGCAACACTTGGGCAGCTTGGGACATAGAAACGCCATTGACTGCTCTGCTCATATACAGAAGCATCTGTTTAGATCTGAAGAGCAATCACTCATTTGGCTTCTGAAAGGCTTTGCCTCCAAATTCTCTCGCTCATACCACACATGTTCACTGCAAAAGCAGCTGTGATGTGCTCCAGCTGGGCAACAGCAACTTATTACCTGTCCCAGTAGGCAGCCTAGTCTCTTATATTTTCATCCCTGCTACTGGATTAGAGTGTGATCAGACAGGCTGCAAAGACGCTGTCTTTTGGGTCAGAGCTTCATACACTGCAAGGTTTCATCACTCGACTCCGCAGTAAGTTTTGGGCAAGCACCTAAGAAAGAGGTGGTGACATTTTCTGTGCTTGTCAGGTGAAAGTGATCCCAGATATGGTGACAGGGATGGCCAAAAAGGTAGGCTGCCCTCATCACTGAGCACATTCCCACAGAGGATTTATGGGAAATCCTCCCAGGGAACAACATCAAGGCAGAGGCCATGCATCTTCAGAAACTCATGCCAGACTTGCTTAGCAGAAGTTGCTCAGGTAGTTGTCTTATAACACTGCTGTAAAATGGGATGAAATGGTTATCTAAAATCAGTTTTAGATCAGCTCATTCAAAGAGTTTAGATTTTTGTTTCTACCTTTGATCACCTTTACCTCTTTGTAGTATAGACTGCCTGCATTTTGAAAGCTGATTTGGACTAGAAGAAAAATTAGAAAGTATTAAAGCAAAACATGGTGAAACTTCTCTTCCAAAATGTTCTAAAATGGCTGTATTTATCAAAGAAAGACCCTCTCCTGTTCCTACTTCCACTCTCAATAACCCGGCATTTTCAGTGTAGAGCATTTAATCATAAAACTCCTGACAGAGAAAGAGCCTTTTCAAATGGAGCAAACACCTGACAGTGACAGGATCTGATGAGTTAACAGGAGACCATATGGGGGTCACTGTTGCAATTTTGCAATTGATTCGTGTTTGATTGTGTTAGCTTGGAAAAAAAAAAAAAGCAGATGCTAACATGCTTTTGCAAAATTTTTTACCAGCCTCCTTTGAAAAAGAAATGAAAGCATTGTGGACTCTTGCAGGGGCACTGACAGTGCTGCAGAAAATAGGATGGAGATATGAATGCAGAAATCTTTGCTTTTAACATCCTCACTGTGCGCTTTCAAGGTTATAGGTGGAGAGAACACATCTCTCGACAAGCTGAACTGCCAGTAGACAGATTTGGTTTGTTGGTTACCATTTAGCAACATTAGAATTCAAATGCTCTGGGTACTTCCCAGAGGAGACCCTGCAGACCCCCATAATGTTGCTGCAACTTCAGATATTTGTGTCCACTAGAAAATGGCTTAAGATCACCGATTTAAATACTGCCATATAGTGCATGTGACTGAACAGATGTCAGAAGATAATTAACCACCTGAACCAGATGTCACCTAAAAGAGACGCTCCTATTTATTAGTTTCTTGATTTTTTTTTTCCTTAATGTTTAATGAGCACAGTAGGAGAAGTGATAAAATTAAAAGCTCTGGGAGAATCAAGGCTTTGTGGGAAGTTCTCCAGCTTGATTCCGTAATGAGGCTATTCTCTCCCAGAAGTACACATTAGGATCACTTCTGTAAGACTAGGCTGATGAATAAGCAGATGTTTTTGTTTTGCACTTGGTTTTGAATTAATCTCTTGTACAGTGCAGAGAGCTGTCAGAGTTTCCACAGTTAAGAGCTACTCCCAGCATGGTTTAGGCAAAGGCAATCTTATGTCGCTAGAGCAAAAGCATGACTCTACAGCGCTTATCACACCCTGCGATGTCAGTGCCCACTTTGCCTTGCACAATACAAACCCCAAATGCCTCAGGATGCCTGCACTTGTGACCAACAACATCCTCTCCTGGTCCAATTTGAAACCATGTTTTCTTTTCTTAGTTTAAGGAGTCAGTATAAAATCTGGCTGCATTTTTTCCTGTTCTCTGTTGAAAACAAGCATAACATCTGCTGGAAGTCTTTCTGCTATTGGAGTAATCCACTTCTGGCATGGAGGGCCCAAATTTCTTTCCAAGCAAGAGCATATTATTCACCATGTATAGCCAGGAAGCACAGTATTTTGTACCTGAAGAAAAGAGGGGACATTTAGCTAAGAGTAAGACCTCAAGGCAATAGTTGTGAATGCAAGAACAGAGAGAAAAATACAGCATTTTCATTATATTGTTTTTGTCTGTTTAAAAATGTGAAGCAGAGTATCTGGACTTACACAGTAAGTAGAGAAAACTAAAATTTAATGGTGAAAATGAAGAAAATATTCAGTATACATGTGTCAGTCCAAATGACATGGAAGCCAAAAATGTAATAGTTAATATTTTGCAGACACTGAATAGTAAAATAATCAGCTAGTTGCATGTCCTGCCCAAATGCCAAAAAAACCAGAGCATTTGATGTTACTGAGCAGACTCACAGAAGCTATTCCTGTTCACACTGCGAGGAACTAAGGAATGATTGCAAGGGTATCTAAAACCATACTAAATAATGCTAAGGTATCTCACCTGAATCTGCTTCCTTACAATGTTAAAGCAGAGGCAGCTCTGTTGTCATCATTAGATCCCACAACTGAACATGCTGTTGAAAACCTGAGATTCTCACAATTTTGGAAGACCTATTTGCAAAGGCTGTGATCACATAACATGAAGAGAGTTGTCAGTCACTCACCACATCATCCATTACACAGAACATCTACTCTTAGCTTTCTTTACAATTATTTTTTATTATTTTTTTTACACCTACTGTAGCAAAGTTCTCATTTTTCCAGTCCAGAAGAACACTCAGAACTTGCATATTAAGCATCACCTCAAAGAACAGGGAAAAGAAATGGGAGCACTACTGATTGCTCAGGTTTCAAACGACAAGATTTTTCTCTTCTTTCATTCGTTTGAATAATGAAGAGTTTTATAATGGAAAAATGTAATTTTACTCCAGTATCAAAGTTCTAAAGCTCTGACACATTTTTGTTTGGTCCAAGAACATGAGTTTTCAGAAGCTGCATGGTCCGGAGATAACAGGTACCTTCTGAGGAGTTCTCCAGTCTTCTGACAAGATCAGATATATGTTCTCCCGAAAAAGGGAACCTAAAATCAAGGTGCACTTCAGCTATTCACTGCCACTCGTAATGCTGCTTTTTCCTACCCCGTGACCACTGTACCTCTCTGGTGGGAGCAGAGGCAGTACTGGGAACAGTAATGAAGTGTTGACAATCAAGGTATCTCATTAACTTACCGATCCCTAGAAATGACGGATGTCTTACACTCTGCTACATGGCATGCCCTGAAAGACATGGGATAGACAATCAAACACGAACACTTGATTGCTCAGGGGCTCCAGGCTGTCGTGAGCGCTGCTGCCTCCTACATCTCCTGGTCTCCTGACACCCCTGCACATGCACCTGTTCTGCATCTTTACCCTCCTAATGGCCCCTGGACCTTTATTAAAGCAAAATCCTTTCCCTGCATAATAGCATATATGACAAGCAGTCTGCACCGATCTAGAATCACCTCCTGAGCACCTGCAGCTCCCTCTGATGACAGAAGGGAGAAGGCTAGGGAAAAATTCTGGTTAACCTCTCAAACCACAGCAGGTTTCAGGAAGAACTGCTGTTCCAGCAGAGATTAATGGGCTCAGGTGATGAAAAGATAAGTGTATATTTTCCTCAGCTGGAATTAAATCTGGAAGAAATAAGGTTCTACAAAGAGTGGAGAAATCACAGGTGACACTGATTATAGCAACAAAAGAAGAAGAAAACATAATAAAATCTGAGACCATTTATCAGTTGATAGTGAAGGGATTGCAACTTACAGCAGAGAGAGACAAATTCTTTTCTCCTTATGCAAAAAGACACAACCATAGAAAAAGTCTCCAGTGATGAATTCCTTGGAGACAGTCAGCCCAGACTGAAAATCATTTCTGAAGTACTCAGTTCCTACCATTGCGATGCCTAATGATATGGACATTTGACAATACAATCTTTTCTGATCTTGAGACTGTGTGTGTGAGCTGGGAAAAGAAACTATTTCTCTTTCTTCAATGCTGGAGTTTATGACAGAATAAAGTGCAGTATGTGCTTACAGAATACTTTTGGCTCCCCATACTTACGTTATGCCCCAACATCATTATGTGTAGAAAAAGAATAAACACTTCATGATCAACTCACTGAGTAAGAAAACTGTGAGAAGTGCCTAGTTGCTCTCCCAGTGCATACCCGCACATGGTGTGGATACCGGTATTTAAACAAATTAACATGTCATACTGGGATCCTCATCTGTGGCATCCCTTGCAGATGTCCCCAGTCATGCCTGCATCAACCACAGACTGTCTGTCCCTGATGCTCCAGTTTATTTACTTCATTCAACTCATTTTATCTACCCGAATATATGAGGTTTTGAGGTAGCTACCAACCCAGCAGCCTTATAGCAGCCATCAATGGACAGACGGACAGGACTTTTCAGCATCCTGCCAATTTCTAGCCAAGTAGTTGAAATTTATCCAGTTATTGTGGACCTAATCTTGGTCTCACCACCAAAGACGGAAAATCTCCCATTGGCTTGAGTGGGAGTGCAATGAGATCAATAACTGAGCCCAATCTGGAGCAGGATTTTCTTTTGGAGGAAGCAGAGAGCTGCACAGTGCTGGAAGCCTTCCCCCAAAATCACCAGGAGTGCCCTGGAGGGACAGGAGGAGCTGCGCTTTCTGGTGCGTGTCTGTTATCTCACGCAATGTGGCAAGAAGAGTTATCCGCCCACAGCTGTACTGACTCTTGACAATGAAATTATTTAATTCACAAGGCATTCAGTACCTGCAACAACAACAAAATGGCATGCATTCGAGATATGTAAATTAAATTACTTGCTTTTGTACACAGAATTTCAGTCATTAAAGGGAGAGATAATGACTTGCAATATGTTTTTGAGAAGAAACACACAATGATAATCTTATTTACTTTACACTTTAATTTCCTAACATGCACGTGTGCATGGAGGACTTGTTTGTGCACTTGTCAGTTATCAAAGAAATGTCAGACTATGGTTAATTTAATATTGTTGCACCTTAGGCTCAAGCAGATGGCTGAAGCTCAGGAACTAGCAGAGTTGCCTGCATTAAGAAGAGAAATCCGTGACGTGCACAAGGTAGATTTTTGCTGTAAAGTTGATTACATACACAGATATACAGGTACGCACACACATATATGGAAAGTAGAGAGAATACGAAAAGTGGGCTGAAATTGGCAATGATTCTTTTCTTTCCAGAAGAAAATATTCTATTTGCAATCACTTTGAGCTGAATTGCATTGTCTGACTGACCTGAAACATTTTATTTTAAGTCATATAACACTATATATTGCATTTCTCCATTGTGATGCGTTGTCCAAGGAGAGCCACACTTCCAGAGCTCTGCTTCTTAAAAGAGCTGTAAGTCCCATGACAGATATAACAATTCTCTGATGGAGCAATGCAGTGCCTCCTAGGATACATGCATTGGAGAAGCAAAGGGGTTATCACACCTCCGGAGCTCCAGTGCCCTGGAGAGGACCAGTTCCCGCACCCAGGAATACACCACCCTTGACAGGGAAACACCAACTCTTGCAGGGTGACCTGCAGCACTGTTTTCAGCCAGTTCAGTGTCAGACACTTCAGCGTGGCAACGTTGTGTCTTAATCAAAAAGTCCAAAATGAAATAGTTTTACCATGACTCTTTAAAAAATCTTTCAGGTAAGTGTCTCTCCTGAAATATGTCAGTGTGTAGTACTTTTGTCCCAGTGGGTGATTAAATTAAATGCACCAATGTAGGAATTCCCCAGGGAACAAAATACCTTCTTTTTCTCTGCTGGAAGGAAAAGTGTACATAAAATTTCTGTTCTCCCTGCCCCCTAAACAGCAACTATTATATTTTTCATTTCAAAATGGGCCTCTCCAGGGAGCACTGCACCCAGGAGGCACGGCAGAAAGTGATGCGACTGCTCCCTCACCTGAGCCTCGGGCCAGGTCCTTGAGACCGGGCTGCCTTTGTCAAAGGCGATAGCTGCTGTTTTCTTGTAAGCCACGGCTGGGGTAGGATGTCTCCTCCCTGCCTCAGCCACCACACAGGGGTTAGAGCCCTCGCTCAACCAGCCCAGGGTCAGGTCATCCCACTGCTCCTGGGCACTGCAAAAGGGTCGACTGCTGCTATTTCGAAGCCAGGTGACATTTTGAAGATAGGTGGCATTTGAGTCCTTTTGTAGGTCTAACATTAGAGTTTCCTCACACGTACAGAAACTGCAAATAGCCTTGTCCTCCCTGGGATTTGTTCTCGTGCCGGCTGCACTGTTATTTAGGATGAAGTAAGGATACATCATTTTTTCCATCTCGTGAAGGCCAGTCACAATATTGTGCTGAGAGCAGCAGAAAACGCCCTTCAGAATAACAACATAAAATCTTATTAACGGCTTCTAAAATGTTCTCGTGCAGCCTGCCCTGGTTTCCTTTTTTGTGACTGCCATAAACATCTGTCCAGCTCTGTAGCAGAGCAATGACAGAAACTGAACCATTGCTTCAAAAAGTTATAAAATTTCAGTCCTGTTTGGATTCACAATCAGGCTTTAAAATTTCTTTTAGTGATACAGTTTGTGGCTTTTCCTTACAATTGTAAGGAAAGGTTATGTATGAAAGTACCGTATGTACCTTCTGATCAGCAAAGTGTCCACAACTGCAGACAGAATGGAGGTGCAGGGGACAGACTGACACACACAAAAAACATGCCCCAGCCAGACACCTCGACCTAGCAGCCTCCCCTTCCAGACGACCTCCTAAATGGTTGGTATCATCCTTGCAATGAACAGTGAGGCAAAATATACAGTCTTAGGAGCACACAGCTTTGTCAGCAGCTCCCATCAAGTGCTATAGTTAGACAAATGTCCTCAGAAGAAATATGCCGTTACTCGTTGTACACGATATACACACAAGGTTGAGTCATTTCTTTCATTGCAAAACTGAGACGTAACACTAATGACTTGCTGAAGCGTCTCCAGAGGTACCCCACAAATGTGGACACTGGTCTACTGCTCCATGTTAGTACAGCCCCCCTGCGCCCAGGGTGGTCCCAGCAGTGCTCTATTACTTTACAGCTGATCGGACTGACAGGACAAGACCGGCCCAAATCTGTAGGATTAGAAACTCATGTCTTCCAAGAAACACGAGAAGAACAGACTGTTTGTTCGCTTCAGTCTCTTCCTTAAAGCTGTTCTCCAGAATGTGGAGGCTGGAAAATTGCCGAAGGTGGAAGAAATCTGCGTCAGCTGACAGCTGATGAACTTCTTGTTCAGAGACATGGGGCCAAAATCTGTGAGGACTTATGCCACTGAGCAAGTCATATGGAGCCAAATCCATGGATGGCAGAGTGGGGCTGGGTGTCTGGGCAGAAATTAGCTAGAAAAAGTGTGGTGGAGGCTGTTCTGCTTCACTTTGGTCTGTAAGTGACATGATCAGGAACAGAGGATTAGCAGCTAACCACATGCATTTCCTCTGGGCCCCTCAGGACTGAAGTCCTGCATAGGGTGCTGGCAAGCACAGGTCCCAGCTCATGGTACACCTCCCTCTGCCCACCTTTCATGAAGAGTTTCACCAAGACAGTCCTGCAGTGCTGCATTGTATCTCCACTCTTCTCTGACAGTGGCAAAAGCTCACCCTGAGATTCACTCAGGGAGAGTTTGGGTGCTACAGGCTGAGGTCCAAATATCTCTCCAAACCAGGTCTGCTTATTTACCTGCAGTCCCTTCAGCTGTTGCTGCCATGTTTTGCACAGGCACTGCCTGGGCATTGGTATGGTAGGGGATCCTCAGTCCCTGATTACAGACAAAGGGCCACAGTCTCTGCTGGCACTTACCACCAATCATCAATGGACCGAATATTGTGTGCCATACCATATGGACTTAATGGGCTAAGGCGTACTTCACCTTAAGTGTACTGCTCTGGGGATCACTTTATACAGCCCTAAATATCATCTACACCAACATACCCTCAGTAAGTTTGCAGATGACACCAAGTTCGGTGGGAGTGTTAACCCGATTGAGGGTAAGAAGGGATCTAGACAGGCTGGATAGATGGGACGAGGCCAATGGTATGAGGTTCAACAAGGCCAAGTGCTGGGTCCTGCACTTGGGTCACAACAATCCCATACAATGCTACAGGCCTGGGGAAGAGTGGCTGGAAAGCTGCCTGGCAGAAAAGGACCTGCAGGGTGTTGGTCAAGAGCCAGCTAAATATAAGCCAGCAGTGTGCCCAGGTGGCCAACAAGGCCAATAGCATCCTGGCTTGTATCAGGAATAGTGTGGCCAGCAGGACTAGGGAAGTGATTGTCCCGCTGTACTCACCACTGGTGAGGCCTTACCTCGAATACTGTGTTCGGTTTTGGACCTCTCACAACAGGAGGGACATTGAGGTGCTGGACCGTGTTCTAAGAACAGCAACAAAGCTGGTGAAGGATCTAGAGCACAAGTCTTATGAGGAGCAACTGAGGGAACTGGGGTTGTTTAGCCCAGAGAAAAGGAGGCTGAGGGGAGACCTTATTGCTCTCTCCAACTACCTGAAAGGAGGTTGAAGAGAGGTGGGGGTTGGTCTCTTCTCCCAAGTATCCAGTGATAGGACAAGAGGAAATGGCCTCAAGTTGCACCAGGGGAGGTTTACATTGGATATTAGGAAACATTTCTTCACCAAAAGGGTTATCAAACATTGGAACAAGCTGCCCAGGGAAATGGTTGAGTCACCGTACCTGAAGGTATTTAAAAGACGTGTAGGTGTGGTGCTTAGGAGATATGGTTTAGTGGTAGACTTGGCAGTGCTAGGTTTATGGTTGGACTTGATGGTCTTAAAGGTCTCTTCCAACCAAAATGATTCCCTGATTCTATATTTGGTCTCTCGACCTCATGTCTTCCTTCCTCCATTTCAGTTTCAGTTCCTTCTTCTCATTCTACCATTCAAGAATGAGTTTCAGGAAATAACATTTAAGCATAATCTTTGTCTCCTCACCTGTACAAGCCACTAGGGCTGGTCTTATTCTTGAGGCTTGGGCTTGCATCCTTTGGGCTCTTTTTCTCAAAATTTGACAAATATTTGCACTAAAAAAGGCAAACAGCAAAGTCAGGACCCTGAATTTTAGGAAAGCAGAATTCCAGCTGTTCAAGGAATTAGTCAATAGGACCTCCTGGGAAACTGCCTGCAAGGATGAGGGAGCAGAACAGAGCTGGCAGATCTTTAAGGATGCCTTCCATAGAGTGCAAGAGCTCTCGATCCCCAGATGTAAGAAATCAGGAAAGAAGGCCAAAAGATCAGCAATGCTGAGTCAAGACCTGCTGGTCAAAGCAAAGGGCAAGAAGGAAATACAGAGGCAGTGGAAGCAGAGACGGGTACCCTGGGAAGAGTATAGGGACACTGCCCATTTGTGTAGGCATGGGGTCAGGAAGGCTAAGGAGCAGCTGGAGCTGAACTAGGCAAGGGACGCAAAGAATAATAAGAAGGGTTTCTACAGGTAGGTCAGCCAGAAAAGCAAGGTCAAAGAAGGCGTACCCCCCCGATGAGCAAGACTGGCAAACCGGTAATAATGAGCAAGGAGAAGGCTGAGCTACATTTTTGCCTCAGTCTTCACTGGCAAACTCTCTTCCCACACCTCTCGAGTGGATGGACTGCAAGACTGGGACTGGGGAAGCAAAGTCCCTCCCACTGTAAGAGAAGGCCACGTTCATGACCACCTGAGGAACCTGAACATACAGAAGTCTATGGGACCTGGTGAGATGTATCCCAGAGTCCTGAGGGAACTTGCCGATATACTTGCCAAGCCACTCTCCATGATGTTTGAAAAGTCATGGCAGTCAGGTGAAGTCCTCCGTGAGTGGAAAAAGGGAAATGTTGCACCCATTTTTAACAAGGGTAGAAAGGAGAACCCGGGGAACTACTGACCTGTCAGCCTCACCTCTGTGCCTGGGAAGATTGTGGAACAGATCCTCCTAGAAGCTATGCTAAGGCACATGGAGGACAGGGAGGTGATTCGAGACAGCCAGCATGGCTTCACCAAGGGCAAATCCTGCCTGACTAACCTCATGACCTCCTCGTAGTCACGAGGGAGTGACTACATCAGTGGACAAGGGAAGAGCTACGGATGTCGTCTATCTGGACTTCTGTAAGGCCTTGGACACAGTCCTTGACCACATTCTTCTCTCTAAATTGGAGAGATATAGATTTGATGGGTGGACTGTTCGGTGGATGAGGAATTGGATGGATGGTCGCATCCAGAGGGTANGCCTGTTGGAGTGGATCCAGAGGAGGGCCGCAAAGATGATCAGAGGGTTAGAGCACCTCTCCTGTAAGAACATGCTGAGAGTCTTGGGGTTGTTCAGCCTGGAGAAGAGAAGGTTCTGGGGAGATCTTATCGCAGCCTTTCAGTACTGAAAGGGGGCGTATTAGAAAGACGGGGACTAATTTTCTGGCAGGGCCTGTTGTGATAGGACAAGGAGTAGTGGTTTTAAAGTAAAAGAGGGTAGATTTAGACCAGATATAAGGAATAATTTTTTTACGACGAGGGTGGTGAAAGACTGGAGCAGATTGCCCAGAGAGCTGATAGATCCGCCATCCTTGGAAACATTCAAGGTCAGGTTGGATGGGGCTCTGATGTTCCTGCTCATTGCAGGGAGGTTGGACCAGATGACCTTTAAAGGTCCTTTCCAACCCAAACTATTCTATGAAAACTCTGACAATAAAATTTAAATCGAAGAAAGAAGATACTGAATCCTGATCCTGTCTCCTTTAATCCCAGTGTGTAGCACTTTGCCATGTAAGCACACAGACATAGCTCGTGTCACACAAAGTCGGTGAAACACAAATTTAACAGGACTCCTGAGAGGAATTCTTCCTATATACTAATTAATAATGAGATTGATGGAAAAATCACAGCATAACCCCAAAACTTGTAGGAACTGGTCTTTGTCCCAAATCTTCCCTAATTCAGGCACCTGTTCAACTTTCTACAGAAGTAGCCCTGTTTTACTTGATGAAAATATGCTTGGGTTTTGAATTGAACATGCACACATTAAAACTAGAAACTGAATCCCTGGCATCAAAAATAGCTGTTTATACCACATGGGCAATGAACACAGGCTGGATTCAAAGCTTTTTTTGTATGTTTGTTTTAATTTGTTTGTTTTGTCTGACCTTAAAACAAAATTATTCACAATTCTTTTGGAAGAAATAAAAAATCAGCACAAATTCAATATATTTAGCACTCCATCGGATTGGAGAACTGTTTTCTTTAACTACTGTAGGAGGAAAAAACACATGCTTCAGCCCACACTTCTCATGCAGTTAATAATTTAGGATTTTTGGATTGGCAAAGTGATCTTAAGTCAATGGAAAAACAATGTTATATGGTTAATATAATTAATGAAACAGAGATCTGCCTCCTCCATGGGCCCCAAAACAAAAGGAAATGATGACTCCTTGTGACAAGTAACCGCTGAGCCCTCTGGCAGGAGGAGAAGAAGGAAGCATGAAGAAATGTCCACTTTCCTCCAAGTGAGTCCATGACCGGACCATTGGTGTGTGAAAGAATGACCTCTCCCATCTCTGTCTGCCCTGCATAAAGAAAGGGTCTCCTAACTCCCTTTCAGTAGCTAGAGACAAGCCTAATGGAGAGAAGGCAATTTATAACCTTTTCTCTAAGTGGATTTAAATCCACTGCCTTTTGAGAGGTTTCAAAACCTTCATGTTCTCCATTTTAAATCTTTGGGCAGGAGTGGGAAGACAACAGATCTTGGTGATGGGTCTCTGAGGTCAATGACAATTTCTTTCCTTGGGCAGCACATCAGAGAAAGCAGAGGAGAGTTATTTTCCTTTATCAAGGAATTTCCTGTTCATTTTTCAAGAGCAAATAATTGATTCGGGAAAGATTTCTGTTAAAAACCTCTCAATGATTAATAAAGACTTAACCAAAGAACAGAATATTCACAATGAATAACAGATGAAAAACAAAATATTTCATTAAATTTTCTGAATGCTTCCACGTTGCAGGATTTCAAAATGGAACATTTATTTTTACATTTCCCGAGATTTTCCTAAAATTTTTAGTGCTTTCTAGCTTGTTGCAAACACTTTTTTAATCTTTTGTTTACTGAAAGAGGTCTTCTCTGCGAAATGCAAGTCAATACTAGGATTTCATTAAACGTTTTGGTTAAAATTTTGTCAAAGACAAAAACAGGAGAAAACTAAATAAAAAAAAAAATTTTACAAGGTAATCATTTGTGTAAATAAAGCACTTTTCAAAGTGACTGCTTTTAACAGTAGCAATATCAGGAGACTTTTGACCTTGTCTATTCACAATCAAGTTTCAAATGCATCTGAAACAGAATTAGCCAAATTACATTAGGCTGAAAAATAGCAACCAGAAGGCTATGTGAAATTAAATAGAACTTATTTTCATTGTAAGACTCAACTGAAATAATTGTATTATTTGCTGTTTAAAAAGTCCAAGAAGTTTTCACAGTAATTGTACTATGTTCTCAATTTTTTCCCTTTTGCACAAAGGAAAACAACAGATTTTTAAAACACTGGCAGCAATAAGAGTGTTGTCATCAGATCAGTCAAGATATGAAAAAATCATCTTCTGTTTTGTAAATGCACTGTATCTCTCTTAAACTCCCCACTGTGCAGACCTGGTGTGGAGGCTGGGTCAAGGACATTCAAGCAGAAGGATGCTAAGTGTCATTATCCCTGTACACATAACCTTACCACAAAATTGAACTCCAGCTAGCTGAGTGAGAAACAGCGATGCTGGTGGTCCCCATTATGACATTTTTGTAGCGATAAATGGTTGCTTATCTGACCATGTGAGTCATCTAGTAGGAGACCACAGAGATATTTATTAGCTTTCGTTTTATTCAATTTCTGTATCAAAACAAATAAAACCCACATCAGTGCAATCTGCAGCTATAGCACCTTTCCCCTGGGGCTTTGGCATGGTAAGAGCAGGGAGTGATGCTGTTTACTCCATGAAAGTACAGGTCACCTGAGATCATAGAATCACGGAATGGTTTGGGTTGGAAGGGACCTTAAAGATCATCTAGTTCCAACCCCTCTGCCATGGGCAGGGACACCTTCCACTAGACCAGGTTGCTCAAAGCCTTATCCAACCTGGCTTTGAACACTTCCAGGGATGGGGCCTCCACAACGTCTCTGGGCAGCCTGTTCCAGTGTCTCACCACCCTCAGAGTAAAAAAAAAAAAAAAGATAAGGGCTTATGGCATGCTGATATCCAACAGAGGGACAGGTGCTTTTACAGCTTCCAGCGGCCGTATTACCTGCCTGAAATTTGCTGCTTGGATTGATGCCATAAGCAGAGCAGAGGTATTTGCTGGGAACAAGGCAGTGCTTTCTAGACTAAGAGCAGAAAAAAGAAAGTTGTCTGTGTATCTTTTGCATGGCAGAGCAGACCTGCCACCACCACCTCCTGCATTTAATTTGGTGCCCAGTTGGGAAGCCTGCCAGCCTGCATGCCTGGAGTGGCAGGTAGGATGTGTCATGCAACTCTGTCCAACCTGTATCTGCTTTACTTTGGAGTCTGTTCTGCTTCAGCTTAATTGAAGTCAGGTCTCCTTGTTATCCTTCACAAGCAGTTTTAGCGCTGTCTGTACTTGCTTTTTAAAGACAGAGATCTGACATATTTTTGAGAATATATGTTTATTTACTCATTTGAAAGATTGATTTTAAAATTGCAGAGACTTTTCCACTAACGGAAGATGAGTTATTCGGTCAGTGGGAGCTTGTAATTCAAGCAGAGCATAAATGGAGAAATGTTTGTGAATATGACCCTTAGATTACATTGCTTGGCATAATTGTATTTCAACATTTTTTTCTCCTCTGAGGAACCAGGCTAAAGTCCTGATTTTGCTCCAATAAGGGGTTTGCTGTTGATTTTACCAGGCACAGTATCAAGGTCCAGGTATGCTGTTATGTTTCAATCATTTGTTGAATGGTAGGTCAAAGTCTTTTAAATTTGGGGTTGCTTTTTCTAGGTCAAAAAAACATGTTGATCAGAAAACTTTTTGTAGCCTGGAGGACATCTGAGTTAAAGCTTGTGACAGGTGAACCAGAAGCAAGACTAAGTAGCCACAGACAGAGATGGTAAGGCTTTGAATGATAGTTTGAAAACTATCCTCATGAAAAAACACTTCTGTGTATTGGTGTACTTCCTGCAGTTTTCCAGAGCATGATGAAGGAATTGCAAGCTACAACATTTGTTTTGACTTAAAACTCTCTGCAGCACATTTTACATCACATGGTAAAGGGTCTTATATCCCAAATGACAACTTCCATCCCTACCATCCCATACAAAGGTTCAGAGAAGGAGTAACTGGAATACTGGTCCATAGGGAACTCCAGCCAACATGTTGATCCCAGCAGTGCTGAGGCAGGTGAGCACACAGCAGGGGGAGATGGAGCTAGATAGGGTTGTTCAAAATCCTCCTTCCCTTTGTTGTTAATGGGAGGGGCGGGATGCTACATACCCTTTTAAAGATTGGGACCTCAGCATATCATGCTGGCACCATGATCTAGAAGATGACAGTGGGATTTCACCTTTGACACCCAGCAGGGCTGTGTCCTAAGCTGTATGCATCACCGCTGGCTCGTACTGCTGCTTTAAGCTGTGAGAGAACATCAGAAGTTAAAACCTGACCTTCAGGTGAAACAAATGGAGCCTTTCAGCAAAAGATGCAGTAACATATCCACAAATAGTTACATTTAGTCCCTAAGGTTTCCTGTGTTTCACTCCCTGCAAGAGCGAGTGTCTTGAGGTTGTATTTAGTTTAAAAGGTTTGTCTCATTATTAAATGAATCTCATCTGCTGATACTTCTAATGCAAATTACTTTTTTATTTTTCCTGATGAAGGCAAATTATAAGAAGTCAGGCAGAATGTCCTTTTCTGTCATCTTACAACCTATGTTAACAAAAGATTACTTTCTGGAAGTTTTTTTGATTGAAAAATAGAAGAACAGATTAAATCCCACATAAATGTTATGACTCATGGAAAACAAATAAGGGTATCTTTTTACCGACTGTCATTTCAGGCCTCAGGTTACAAAAGTTATTGCTAATTTTTATTAAACCTACATGCATGACCACAGTCATGGTTGGGTTATAATAGCAAAAATGTAAACAGGAAGGTTTATCTTGCAAATACTGTAGCATAGGGCTCATGCCCCACCTGTGCCTTCCTGCTAAGGAACTGCTTAATGTCTTTGCTAATAAAAACACTTGGCTCCCAGGAAGGATTCTTTCTTCTCTGTAACTAGCAACAAAATTTAATGCATTATGAATACCTTTTTATGTCTTTATTGTCGTAGGAAAAGAGAAATCACAGGCACCGAATTAGTGAAGTTAAAATAGACTGATTCAGAAAATTGCTTCCTTTTTTCTGCTGACTTTTCCTCTTTTCATACTTTATGCTGTCTCTGTTGTAGTACCATGGATTCACAGATCACCCATGGACCCACCACCAAGATGTTTAAAATCTAAGATACAGAGCCCTTTATCTAATTATCTCTGCCACATAACATCAGATGATGCCCAGACTCCCATCTTTAACTGCAAATACATTGGAAAAAAATACTGGCAACAGTGGTATAAATACAGGAAAAAGTCACAGACTCCGAAAACTTCGCCTATAAATGTTTAATTTTAGCAGGTACATATGGCAGTCTTCCAATTCCATTCACTTAAGAGGTCCCAGTTGAGCTGCTGACTGCAGCAGGAGCTTAACTGCCAGTGAGTCTCTGGACACCTATGTGGAGAAGCTAAAATTCAATGTCTGCACTTTGAACTACGTTCAACCCCCAAAGACAGATGAGATGAATCCAGCCCCTACAAATCAGGCTTTTTTTTTCTTTTTGTGACCTTATTAGATAATAATGTCAAGTTGAAATGTGCTTCTTCCACCTTTTCCTTAGATTATGGTACATCTTCTATCCTAATAGTATTTCTTAAAAAACACAGACTGGGTTTGTTCATGTTTCTCTGTATCTGGAGTACTATGGAAAGTGGGGTTATACCTTAAATCTCAGAATAAGGAGGTGTCTTCCTTATGTGTTTGAAACAAGTAAATTGTATTTATTGTTCTGACTCTTTCTGGCAAAGAAGGGCAGGAGGTAGTACCACAGACTCCAACCTATATATTGCTATATATGAATACTTGGACAAGATGGCAGTGTAGTCTGTAGTAGGTTATTAAATAGCTGCTCAGGTCTGTGCCTTCTAACTTCTGCCTCTAAATATTAAGCATACTGTTTGCATCAGTCCTCTGTTCCCACCTGGAGTTTATTCCCATTGAAAACTGATGTCTAAGACAAATGGACAGATTCTTGCCACCAGAAATCTCTCTCTCTCTCTCACCTTTGACTATAGTGGGAGTCTAGATACCAGACTGGACTAGATATCTTGCTTCAAGGTAAGTGAGGTGGACCCCATAGTAGGTACCTTCAGTTGTGACCACTGAGAAGAGCCAGCATGGGACTCAAGTTGTGCGGAAGTCCAGCTGCACTGTCATTGCAAACGATTACCCTTAGAAGACGTGTTTGACTGGACAGGGACGGTGATTTCACATATCATTAAAATCAAATTCTGCTCAGTTCTGCTGTAAATAGTACATGGCAAAACAAAGTATAAATAACCAACCCTTCACATGGATTTGAATGCCTTGCTCATTCTTTACACTTAATATAATGTCAGCAAGAATTTGTCCATTAGTGCACAGTGAAAAAATCGCACTTTTACATTTATAGAATTACAGGAGAGTTGAAGTGAACTGGTTGGATCTTATTGTAAATATATAGGTTAAAGTCTTGCAGACAAATCCTGAACTTTCCACTTGAGAATAACTGTGTTTTGAGCATTGAAGTTCTACATTGGAGGTTGCCTGCAAGACAGATTTGCAGTTCTAATTAAGGCCACTGAAAGCCAAGGCAGTAGTAAATAATAATAATAATAATATTAGCAGAAAGAAAGTTGGCTCCAGACAGTTTTAAAAGAAATTGGCAAATTAGTAAAGAAGGTAGTGATTACTCCTGATGCAAAGAAACAAATCATGCAGTATATTTGCAGCAGGAAAAAAATGAAGGGGAGACATATCAAAAGATAAAAATCGTTGTTTGAGAAAAGCAAGACCCATTACTGTACCGAAATCCACAACTCTCTGATATTCTAATTAAAAAACATTCCTTAACTTGCACACTTTCTTAGTGTACGATTTTTTTCAGTATAATCCAGTTAGGAAAAGCCTGATCCCAGGTTCCCAGTGTAACCCATGGCAAGTCATTCTCAGAAACTCTTTGGCCTGTCCATAACCAAAGAAGAAGAGTTAAAAAGCCCTTATGCTGCATCAAGTCAGCCTGGTAGGCCAAAAGTGTTCCCTTCTGCCTCACATGGCCCAAATCATCCAGATGAAGGGGTTCCTCACCTGAACAAATGCGGTGAGCTCCTACCTCAGAAGAAAACGAGCAGCAGCCTGCCTGTGATGCAAGACTGAGTCATTACCTGGCTTTAAATCCCAGTTAAAACTTTGGGTTTTTTCCTAATCACATCATAGTGGGACCCCACATCAACAAGGCTTTCCTTATGATGCTGGACTTGATCACCTGTAGTCTCCTTTTCTTCAAATCTAAAGTCTTTCAGGTATACAGCTGCATTGCAAATCAGTTAGTGGTTTTCTCCTTTAGCCTGTATGATTTATAAAAATACAAATTCATCTTTAAGTATAAACACAAAAATACTCATAGTTTTTATGAAGCTTGGTTCAAAGCTCTTTTTCTTGATGAAATCATGAGATAAAATCTGACCCCCTGCTATGAAACGTTGACATAACTTTAACTACCGGGCTCTTTATAAGTGTTACCATAGTGAACTGATTCCATTTATCTGTTTACAGTTCACTTCATATAGGGTTTCATAAGATTTCAAAGATGCAAAACCTGGGCAAGGCAGCCCAGGCTTATTCATGCAAATGGGGGACCGACATGCTTTCTCACTCAGCCTTTTTTGCACACAAGTACACTGTAAAAGAATGTGTGAATGCTCTTATCCAAGGCTCCATTTGTTTCAAGCGTCAGGAACAGTGTGAGATAGCTTAGCCTGAAAACACTGGACACAATTCTCACTTACATATTAACTAATTATAACTGTTTGGTCATTTTTGAAAGAATGACTAGTTAGGTAGTCTATATAAATAGTTTCATTTTCAGCTGCACTCACTGATGTTCATGGGAAAACTTCTTCTGGAAGTAGTCTATATGCACACATTCAAAAGATATTTGACCGTACAACTTCAGGTATGTCCTTTTAAAAACACTGGCTGATCTCTATCAGCTCTTGAAGGGGAAGTTCTCTTAAAAGTATTTTCTTCCAAAGAGTTTCTGATATAAAGCAAAGGCTGACAGTGATGGTGGAAGAATACTACCCACCTTTTAGGGTGGTTTGCGTCACAGGGCTCAAGAGCTGCCTTCACAGAGGCAGTTGCTGTTATCCATATTTTATGACTAAGGAAGCAGGTATCAGGAGTGAGGCAATTTACCGAGTCATACAGTGAAACAGCAGCCAAGCTAGCCCTGAAGTCCACATCTCCCAAGTTCTCCATCCCCACTGCATCTTAGATGCCCTCAGAAGACAGGCTTGTCTGACAGACCTAGCTGACTTGAAAATACTTCATAACAAATGACAATTTCATCAAAATTTTGATTTGAAGGGAAAAAAAAGGGAAAATGTTCAGCAATATTGAATCAAGGCATTCCAATATTTGTAGAATTTTGAGTTTTCCTTTCCTTCCTTTTGAGTTTCTTTTTTATTTTCTTTTTAAAATATGGTTAAGTAAATGCTACGTATACTGTTATAATTAAAAGAATAAAATTGAAATGAAATGTTTTGATTGACCTGAAAAAAATACTTTCATATTCTTCTCAGTACTGAAATTTGAAGTTTCAGTCCAAACTAGTATGAAAAGAAAAATCAAAATAAAAATCTCACCTCCTCCAAAAAGCAGGTCTCTGGTTTCCACAGTACTCCCTTCATTTACTTGCATTTTCTATCACCCTTTCCACAGCTGCTTTTACTAGATACCAGCACAAGAAAACCAACCTTCAGCAGAATTACCTTTACTTCTAAAATGACTTTTTGCCTGAAGGAAATATCCCAAATGCGATCTATTTTGAAAAAAATTCTCTGACTTAAAGCTGCTGATTGGCAGCATCAGAAGAGAGAAAACAAAAAAGATAGACTGATTAAAGTGGTGGGGGTTTTTCATAAAGTATTCTGCAAAGGAAATTAATTGCTATTTTGGCTGTTAGAGATCAGCAGCCTCAAACTTTGAACAGATGTGTAAGAACTGACGATAAACAGAATCAGAGAATTAAAGAAGGGGGGAAAAATAGAGTTTGGAAGGGACCTCTAGAGATTGTTTAGCGTAGTCCCTCTGCTCAAGCAGAGTCAACTGTCCTGTTGTCCAGGACCGTGTCCAGTCGGGTTTGGGACACCTCCAGGGATGGATACTTCACAGTGCCTCTGAAGCAAACATCAAGGAGGTCCCTCCTTGGTTATCAAACCCCTCAGACATCAAGCTCTGCACATCAAAAGGAAGCTGAAATTTAAATATTCCAACAATTCATGTAAATGGATAACAGGGAAACAGTCCTAAATATCTAGAAGAATTTCATCAGTCATCTTTGAGATGATTTATTTAGATTTTAGCAGATGTAGACTATTTATTTTTAGCTTTTTATAAAAACTATTTCAGAGTGCTTGTAATACTTTACGGTGTTGTCCTGTTTAGCTTTCCAGGACTGCGTCTGGGTTTAAAAAAAAGAAGCAGCAGTAATATTATTATTTTTGGAAACATGTATAAACCAGAAGGTACAACGTGTTGTGGTACCAAACCTCAGTAATACACTTAAAACCAATTTTCCAGCAGATGATTAAAAACATGTTAATCAGCATGTTGGATTTGACTGAATGCCACTTGGCTGCACATAAAATATTACTGAATGAGTTGAGTAAATTTCAGTTTATAAATATTTGTATAATCTTATGAGGACATGCAAACCCTTCACCTGCCATGGGTTTATGTTAGCCTCCCTTGTTCAACTTGTTAGAAATAACCATCAACACCAAGGATCAGCCATTCTCCTTTTTCTCTCTTTCTTATTTATTCTTTTTAATTGTAAGTTTTCTTATTTCTCCTGTTCAACAACTTCACACCCTGAGCTACATTGAAGAAATTTGCACCCGTTTAACGGTGACAGAGTGAATAGTAAACTTCACTGATGTCTGTTTGTTTTACATCAGCCCAATTTATACCTCATGGGAATGCTTTAGCTCAGCTAAGAAATATCCAAGAAAATTAGGCTAGATTGAGTTAAATCAATGGTAATAGCTGTGTTCAATCTAGTTTATATTGCTGAGTCAGAATTTGTGCCACTACCAGGGGAAGGGAACTTACTTTTTTTTCTAAATAAACAATCCAAGTTACTGATTCATTAAGGAGCTAAAATGAAACCTGTACAAGTGGTTGTTTTTATTACCCAATACCCTGCGTTAAAGCAGTCTATATCTTACATATAAAAAAATTGGGTGTTTTTCCTACTGGTATCTCTAACTGAAGTTTATCACCTTAGTCTAAAAACCTTCTGAAGACCAAACACAAGTAATTTTTACTTCCTTGTAGTTTGACAACTATGTCACATGTAGCCATTACATCAGCTAGTTACACAAGGTCAAAAGGATGTTAAAAATAAACTTGTTTGCTACTAGAAGGATATACAGAAAGATACACCAGGCCTCCAATGTGCACTCTTGTTCTCCAGCTAGTTAGAACACCTTAAGATTAGACCAATAATTATTTTCTAGATTATATCATAAATATTTTCAAGGTCATCTGTACCTGTGTTTGCATTGAAACCTTTGCTTACAGTTGCAGTGCTTTTTTTGAAGGGATTCCCCTAGTTCTCCAGATTCCTGCACATTGCTGCAATTCTGGTGCAATCATAGCAGATTTCTTTCAGAGGCACCAGCCTGGAAGATCTGCTCAGGGGGTGCCAGCGCCGCCCCCACCTGCAAGGGGGACACAAGGGTCCAAAGCAGTGACCAGCGCCATGGACAGCCTCAAGCCACATGCAAGGTGACGACTTGTCCTCCACGGGGCTGGAAAAATCTAGTCCCAAGGTAAACCCCAGAACCACCAGTGGTGTAGATGCGACTGCTCATCACCAGCTGCTTCATTCCCCTGATTCATTCATGCTGTGTTGAACTGTTTGCTAATGTAGGCACAGCCCCTGAAGGTTTCTCAGTAATTTAGGACTTGCAACCTAGGCATTCGTGGTTCTGTGAATGCCACACGTTTGCTAGCGACCACGTGACCATCAGTTTTCTGAGGTCTGGCAGGCAAGTGATAGAACTACCTCTGAAGATTTCCAGGAGGGTTGTCAGGAGCAGACTACATACATATCCCTGGTTGAACGTGAGCTCACTGCAATATCTTATCGGTCCATCCAGGTCCCTGCCTGGCATGGCACTCAGTGATCTTCCATGTGGACTGAAGTGGACATAAGATGGTATCTGTCTTTTTTCTGTTTTGTCACTGATTTTAAAGATGTACTGTCTCAATGAGGTCCTGAGAAACCGCAAGACTGAGGAGGTGAATTTTATCTTTAAAGGACTGTAGACAAGAAGTTATCCTCATTTCTCAGAGGGGCCAGGGACATGGATCTGTCACCTAATACAGACATATCTCTTATTCCTGTACCTCATCAAAGGACCTTAGCACAGGGTGAAGCACTGCGTGGTTTATCTAGGAAAAATTTTGCTCACTGTGAATTCACGTGATGTTTTTTGTTTTGTCTAAAAGTCTCAAAGTTTCTCTTTGGTGTAGCTAGTGATTGGTAGCCTCTCAATTCAGATGCAGCATATTTTGATCTGTTGTGCTTAAACACAGGGGAGGCCTTGAATATAGGGATGAAAATGTTCAAAACCCATTAGTAATTTTTAATGCTTCAGCTTTCAAAATTGCAAAACTTTTCAGTATGCTTTCATAAACCTTGACCAATTATTAAAAGTTAGAACTATTTTTCAGTAGTCTGTATCAATATTACAATATGGGCTGGTAAATATAGATGAAAAATTCATTTTTCATTTTCTTTTAGTACAGTCTATTTTTAAACCATTGAGGGATTTTTTTAAGATGTTTAGCTAAAACAGTCTTCAAATAGATTATTTTCATGAAAGTTTCATGGCAGAACTTAATGTGATGATAATGCTTTCAGAGATTTAATAAACACCTTAGATTGGATTGCTAAAGAATCTGTAATGCTGTTATTACTGAGTCCTTTTGTTTCATTAGTAAAAATACTATCTGGAATCTTAAACCAAAAAGTGGTGTTATTAAGCCCAATACCACCTTGCCAAGGATACAATGTGGGGTTTTTTCTGAAAGAAGTCTTGATGTCTATAGCATTCATTTCTTTTTTAAGTAACTACTGACAAGCTTGGTGTCTGCAAAATACCCCTCCTGAGATCTGATGTTTGATCCCAGCAAACAGGAGATTGCTATTTTCGTTCCCAAACTGAAATGTAATTGCATTATCATAAAAGTCACATTGCTGTTGGCTGTATTGCAAACACCCATGGATGTCCTCTTGACCCCAAAGGTGGCATCTAATGTAAAAGGTTTCCAGATAACTGAGATAGCTCCCTCCACTCGTGTCTGCAGGATGAAAGCAGCAAAAATCCCACCATAATTATACTCTGGCATCAGTAAAAGAATAATTCAAGGTATCTTAAAATGTTTATTTTGTTTTAAGGCCACAGTAAAATAAAGAAAATAGTTACTGATAAAAAGAAGAGACCACTCACGATCTTGGTTACCTGTGTGAAAATATAGACTCAGTCTAGTAAAACAGTGGAAGTATTTCACTGTGCAGTGCTGCAGCTGGAATCAGAACTGGGATCAAAGATTGAAAGCACGTTTTAAATATCAGAAGGAACAATAAAACCAGAAACTGTCATGTTTAGCCTGCTTTTCTAAGGAGAGGAGGCTCACACAAAGATGCTGTATATGCCTGTCTGTCTGTCCCATTCTCAGTACCCTAGAGGTCACTGATCCATTTTAAGGAGATTTCATTTCAAAGATGCTGTGTCCCTTCCCTGTGAGTTTTCCTGAAATCAGAGGAGGGAGAGAGACTACTACTGACCTGGGATTGGCACCTCTTTGGCATGCCACATCCACCTGCATGTTCAGGCGCAAGCTGCAGTCCATCAGCAAACATGGCTTCACCAGCTCTGTCCTTCGGGGACGGCTCACACACCTTACCATGTGCCAAAAGTTTTGCTGAAAACCAGGCACTCCATGAGAGTTTTGGAAGAGGAGTCCTTGCCCTGAGTAGATGTGGCACAGTGAAGACAGGCTGTCGTGCAGCTGCCTAATGTCTTTCCTCTGAGTTGTGCAGAAGAGCCGGTGGTGCTTCACGAGGGGGGTCCCTCTGCTCCTCTTCCTCTTCCGCCCAGTGATCTTCCTTGCCTGACACAAAAACTTGCTTTATAAATAAGCATGACTTAAAACAGGGATGGAGAAAGGACATTCTTGTTATTTCTGTTTTATAGCTCAGAGTCCCTGAGTTATACAGGGCCTCAAGGGAGACCTAGTGGCAGAGCTGGGAGGTAAATGCAGAACCCCAAATCACAGCCCGTGACCTACGGGGTAAACCCTCTCACAAATACCTTGCTAAATGCAGCAGGAGAGAAAATAGATTTCTAAGAAAATGGAGAAGTGCACAGAAATTTTCAGCAATACTGGACACAGCCAACAAAAATACAGTACGGCCAGAGTTCATCATGTCTTTCTGGCAGCATGTGCTAACACTCCTTAGCCAAGGTTTAACTACACACAGCCCAGGTCTTTCTTTCATCAAAGAGTTTGGGGTTCGCAGCAGCAGCGCTGAACACACTCCCTGCACACCCGCAATGCACTTCATGTCCCAGCAATAAACCACAAAAGGACTTGATAATCTCCAGGATGTCATGCTGGTTTCTAGCATCTCCCTTTCCAAATCCCTCCCTGTTTTTGCACCAGGCAGGCAGGTGTGCTGCAGGTGGCTGGAAGCCCCTATCCTCAGATACAGTGCCCAGTTCTGCAACATCCTCCAGGACTTGATTTCAGTTCCCCCATGGAAGAGCCCTGTGGCTCTGCCCTAGAACACAACTTTTTTCCCAACAGGAGGCAAACAGCAGTATTGCAGCCTCCTATCTGTAACCACAGGCAGCTGTCAGAGATTCATAGAATGGTTTGGGTTGGAAGGGACCTTAAAGATCATCTAGTTCCAACCCCCCTGCCATGGGCAAGGGACACCTCCCACTAGACCTGGTTGCTCAAAGCCTCATCCAACCTGGTTTTGAACACCTCCAGAGATGGGGCATCGAAAACTCTGGGCAGCCTGTTCCACTGTCTCATCACCCTCACAGTAAAGAAATACTTCCTAATATCTAATCTAAATCTATCTTCTTCCAGTTTAAAACTGTTATGCCTCATCTTATCACTACAGTCCCTGATAAAGAGTGTCTCTTCATCTTTCCTGTAGGCCTCCCCTAGGTACTAGAAGGCTGCTATAAGGTCTCCCCGGAGCCTTCTCTTCTGCAGGCTGAACAATCCCAACTGTCTTAGCCTGTCACCACAGGAGAGGTGGTACAGCCTTCTGATCATGTTCATAGCCCTCCTCTGGACTTGCTTCAACAGGCCCATGTCCTCCTTCTGTTAGGGCCCCCAGAGCTGAACGCAGTACTCCAGTACTCATGAGCTCCTATCCCCTGCAGCTGAGGTTCAGAAATCATTTCCACACAGACCTGCCAGGGCGTCTTAGTCCTGCTGCTTAGTGATTTAAATTGGGAAGACACCAGCATCTCTGCTGTGGTGGCAGGGCTACACCCACAGGTGGAGATGTCGCCACTGCACAGAGCAGGTCCCATCCTTGCTATTCTGCTCAGATGGCTAGCAGTACTTCAGGCAACGTGCAGACGGTTCTGCTAATAGATATATAGCTTCCTCTGTGGCTGCTAATAGATATATTTCTGTCATACATACGGCTGCCTCTGACTCCTGCAAGAATGGAAATTAGTTTATTTCCCAGGCCAGACACCAGAGGATTACAATTTATCAGCAGACTGCAGGGTCACTTGCTCCATATGATTAAATTTAGGCACTTTTCTGCTACGCTGTAGCCAACAATTGCTTACCCAAAATACTTTTTGTATTGAACAGGCTTTGTTCTGTGTTTTTTTTTTCAGTTCAAAGAACCGATGTCCTTTTCCAGTTTGGGTTCAGTTACTGCCCTCACCATAGTGTCTGCTGCCCTGGCTGACCTCTTCCCTCCCTGCCTGGCGAGGAGCAAAGCATCCCAGTCTCATACTTGCTTCTCCTCCTGGGGGCTGCTGCCCTGGGCCTCGAGCAGGGATGGACAGGAGCAGCCCGAGGAGGGTAAAACTCTGCTTGAGGAAACCAGCTCCTCATCTCACATGAGAGAGTGAGGATAAAACCAGGAGCTTTTGCAAACTGGGACCAGTTTTAATGCAGTAGGCTGGTGCAAGCAGTGCTGCCTTCAGTTTCAAACAAATAAAAACAATTTCAGTACTCTCATATGTATTCATACACTTTATTTTTCTTCTCTGAAATATCTGCAAGAGCGTGCTTTTTGTTGTGATTGGGCCACAGCGTAGCTCTGGTGTTTCGCAGGAGATCAAATGTCCCTGTGCACCTCAGTGGCCTGGCTGGTTAGCACAGGTGACACATCCTACAGCCAGCACGGCACAAAGAAATACTACCGCTAGCAGCCTGTCCTTGTTTCCACACGTACAGGGACGGGTTTCTCCCAAAGGCTACAATATATCTGAGATCGTAGTCTCCAGCAGTTCTGCTCCTGCCAGAAACAACCAGCACTTCCACTTGAAAGACTGAAATCTCATCACAACCAAAATTTCTCAGAGCTCAGCAGGTGCCATAAATCCCTGCTTGTTTTACTCAGGTGGGTGGTAACATTGCTTTTAACACCTCGAGCACTACAAGCAGGATTCAACTTCACATGAGCAAAACTATGAGCTATTTCAAATCTCACTCTTTTTACATCTGGCCCTCGACTAGATGGAAATTCGTGCCCTATACTTAAGATGTAGCGTTGAATGTCTGCCTCTGCTATCACAATATTCCTGTCAAGTAAAGCATCTTTTGGCATGCTACAGCAATTATACATTTATCAGCTAAATCTGTTTCCAGTTGAGAGAAAATATAGATTTTGCTTGGGAGCTTCAGCGTATTTTAAATAACAGGGTGATTCCCTAGAATATGCAGATGAGCAATTGCCACCTTTAAATGATGCACTGTATGTTACTGCTCTCATGAATAATGTATATGTCAGCCAGCATTATAAGACAAAACAGTGCTACGTCACAGTCTGCTCCAGGTGACCTGAAGAATCTGGGATCCTTGGGAGAAGGGGAAAACATAGCAACAATCCTCACTCAGATGTCCATCACAGGGCAACGTGTCCATAGCAAGGGGGCACTCTCACCATCTAACTTGGGACATCTTCACGAAGAGGTCTGAGTTCGTGCTAGTAACTGTACGCTGCCTTTTATAATCACTGAAAAGAAATAGGCAATTACAGGGTGCAATTTCTATGGTCAATTTAACATTTACTTTATGATGAGATGATGCAATGAATCTTGTCTACTGACTCTGAAAATGTGCTTCTGTCAGCCACAGTGGGAGAAGGCTCTGAGGAAAGGGCTTGCACTGCTTTTCCAGACCATTTTTTTCCCTAAATTGTTCACTGTCCTTTCCTTCCTTGCAGACTTCAGAGAAATATCATAGAGCCAGTGGGTCAGGATTTGGTCCTTTCCAATGAAGAACAAGAGGGTGATAAACACTGCAGGTCCCATGCGGGGAGAGCTGTCAACCGCACAGGCTGTTTACCAACCCTTTGTCCTATGTTTCAAACCTTTACTATTTCCCACAGGCAGTTCTAAAACAAACAGAAAAATAATTGCCTGAGGAGTTAAATGGCTTTCCAGTTGGTAAATATACAGTTCACTACCGATGAACTTGAGTGTGGCTCAGATCCTCAGCTGCTGTAAACGGACTTTGTGGCATGAATGTCCCTATTTCGGGATCTGCACGAGTACACCCATGTCATGATCTGCATGGGTGTCCCCAGGTTGTGACCTGTGCAGATATCCCCATATCGTGACCTGACAGCAGTTCGGTCCTCCAGTGAGAGCAGGTTAGCAAGTCCTGCACATCAGAATGATTTGGCACTGAGTTTTTTCACAGATGTAAAATTCAATTCCTTCAAGGAAACCACAAACTCTTGCCTGTGGACGAAAAAGGGACAAATGGTTTTCTAGAGAACAATATTCACTGACATTTATATCATTCAGTGAGCTATTGTTTCCTGATGTAATTGCAGTAATGAGGAAGGGAAAAACTTCTTTTTCTTGGTAGAAGGTCAGAGGACCCTATTGAGGAAAACACTGTCATAAAGAAGCTATTTTACAGTCGAGTAGCCAATTATGCCAAAATGGAAATAAAAGTGTTTAAATGACAGAATAATTAGAGTTGTAATAATTATAAGCTTTAGTAAAATTTCTGAAAAGCGAAAATGTGTGAAAAACACAATTTGTAACAGATTAGCATAGTACTATAGATCAGGTCAGATTAAAAAATAACCTTTCCCATCTAAACAATAGGTCATTTTTGAACTGAAGGGACAGCGTAGGTAACATGAAAGGTCAGAATTTTTATACTAACTTAAAGAAGTACTGGTACAAGTCTGTAGGTACAAATACTGTACGTATGAGAACAAAGAGAAAGGGGTGCCAAAAAGGAGCAAAAGGGGCTGGATACCCAAATTCTACAGAAACTTCACATCTCAGCACCAAGGACCAGATTTAGAAGAGCAGCCGTCTACATTTATCAACCTTACCTGCTGACTTTCTCTGGAAACTCCAAGGTGCTCAACTTTCCGATAAAGCATACAAGGGAGTACGTACGAGCCCTCTGCAAGCTGAAGATCCTATCACAACATCCATGTCCTTCAGTCTTCCTACTGCTCTTTCTTTGTTTCATTCACTTGCATTTCCACGTCTCTCTCTCCAGACACCCTCTCTGAGGAGCGCAAACATACTGGGTGCTCCAGCTAGGGTACAATGTGAGGCATATTCAGTAAATTCAATCTGCAGAAGCCACTCAAGGCACCCAGCCTCAGGTGCTCCGCAAAACTGATGCAAGCACAAAGGCAGGGATACAACATCAGAGACCCTTTCTGAAAAAAAAAAGATACAAAAAAACCCCAGGTTGTATTTTAAAGTAATGACACAACTGCCCAGGAAAAAGTCAAAGCCAGTCCATCTCAGTCAAAAACACAGTAAAAATTTAAGATTTCCGATTGATGTGGGGTTTTTTTGTTTGTTTAGGATGAGGTTTCTACTTTGCATTGTTTACCTACTTAAAGCAGCACCGTCTCCTGCATCTCCCTTTTCTGAACACAGTCCACAGGCGGGTGACAGGACTGTTACCTGCTCAAGGCTTGGCCAGTTGGTACTATTGACATACAACAACACTGCTGCCGTTAGCAGGTCTGTCCTGCATTATTTATTCAGCCCATTAACCACAGACTGACACCATTTTGAGAGTGCAGGTGCTGCCGCAAGATCCGTCAGTGCGGCACCATCCGTGTTTGTCTTCGCAAACAGCTCCCGACAAGTCTAAATTTAGAGCACCGCCAGCCCGCCTTATCAGCTAGACACATAAAAGCTGGTATCAGTTTAATTAACATTCGCACAACACTGCTGCAGCGAGTCCTCTGAACGCGGCAGTAATGGGAATCACGTGCAGGCAGCAAATACCCAGATGTCAGAGGAAGCCCACGCTTGCCTTTTCCCGGTGTTTGCAGGGTGGTACTCACAGCCCCTGTGCTTTATGCATCCCCCGTCCCCACTCTGGGTGCTCCCCTTGAGGCCGGCGGCAGCAGCATGGGGTGACGGCCTCTCCAGCCTCCTCCCCGGTGGCTGCGGGGAGGTACGGAGTACGGCTACAACCAGCAGGGACCCTGCCGCCACCACGGTATGGGACCAGGGGCCAGCAACAATGGTGGCACCAAAGTCGCCGCGAGACCAGAGAAACACATCCCACAAGAGGAACAGAGATGATGGTCTCAGCACTAAGGAAGACCCCAGGTTTGAAGGACACATTTGTGTGTCTCCATGAGGACACATTTGCTGTGCAGAGGTAGCGTGTTGTGCCATGGGCATGCTCATCCAGCCTGGCCTCATCCAGGGCTGCAGCATCCTATGGGGAAAACAGCTGGGCTGGGGGACGGATGCGGGCAGGGGCAGTGCTTTGGCAGGGCCATGCCATGAATTACTGTTTGCTGCACTCCTGCTCAGGTTGTGGCCTCACACACAGCTCATCCCAAGGCGTCATGTGTGCTCCGAGTGGTGCCGTTATGTTAAAGCAAGAACGTCAAGCCAGCTGGACGCATGGAGAAGAGAAGGAAGGGTCACCCTGCAGCCATCACCCCCTGCAGCTGATGTCTCCTGCAGCACCATCCCCGGCAGTTTTGCAGCAGTGACTGCCGGGCAGTTTCTGCATGTTTGCTGTCTGGGTTTGTGACAGCTGAAGTAACCTGGGAATTCCGAATTGCCGAGGAGAAAGTGTTCAGCTATTTCTATGTAGGCAGGATTTTAAGCTAATAGCATGGCATTATGCATATAGCACACGAGTAAAATGATTTTCACTCTTTAATGTGCTTGGCCCAAATTTAAAACCACAGTGAACCAAACAGAAAGACACAGTGGGAAAAACCTCTGAATTTAAAAATTAATTCAGCTGGAGCACTTGCACCAGGCCTAGTGATTTAGTTCAGTACAAGTAGGCACAGATAATTCAGAGTCTGCTTTGTATTTCTCCAACTCAGAAAGCAAAAAAATATTCTAAAGCTGGTACTCTTAACAAGCTGCAATGGCGTGTCCTTGGCTTTCTGTCTTGTAATCTTGCTTACCACAAGGATTGCTTACAGTGGGGACCAAAACAAAGAACGGGGACCGTGATTTTCGAGAATTGAAAATAGCTCAACAGCCACCAGTGTTGTGGCTGTTGGTTTTCAGCAGCGACCCTCCAAGGCGCAGTAAGTAGCCTACGGAGAGAGCTGGAAACCACATCAGCGGTGTTTTCAATTACACGGTACGGTGAGGACTCTGTGTGGTCATGTGGGAGAGACATTATGGGCTGGCAGCAGTCCACAGGCCCAACCAGTTTAGAAACCGCTGATGTAATTTGTGGCATAGATAGTGTTTTTCTGCAGCCTTGAAACCTTTCAGAAAATAAATAACATTTTCTTTTACGTATACACTTTACAAAATCTTTCCATCAAGCACATGAATATGGGTTATACCAGATATGCAGTAATAGCCCTTAAGGGAGTCATCACTCAAACATCAAGTGACTTTTGACACAGCAAGCAAAGTTTTTATGCCAAAAATAGGAAGTTTAAGTAAGTTCGCATATATTCCTCATATCACACATACATTATCTTTTACCCATGAGCCTAGTAGCTGCTAAGAAAGTACCAGCATACCTGTTATATACGGTATAGTAAGTGCATGTCAGAGGAGGATGGAAAGTTTTACTCCAATTTTAGTAATCCCTTTCCCCTATACTCTGAAAATTCACTGGCTTTGGAGAGATGTTTATGTCAGCGCTGGGTTTTCAATCCATACTGCCAGGGTCCTTGCAATTTTGGATCTAGAAGTTTTCTTTTCCATCTACCTCTGATACACATATAGAGGGAAAGATTTTTTAGTATCAGTTACACAGGAAAATATAATTGTTTAATAGCTTGCCTGAAAATCCCTTGCAAATGCCAAAAGACCTCGTAATATCAGGGGAAATTTTATGTTGTTCAGAGTTTTATATAGAATAAAGTAAAAAGAGGCTCTGCAGGGAAATGCTGCTGATTTACTTTAGACTGACACAATTCTACTAAGTGCAGGACATTTAGTATTTTTTGCTCTCTTTTGGTTTAGTTATTGATTTAACTTTAAAAAGCTGTGAAAGCAGAGGCTATAGGAGATTTGAAAGCATTTTCCTTTTAAAATAAAAAAATTAGCTGCTAATACCTAGCTCTGATGAAGGACTTCAGAGGCACGGGCTTAAATTTCATTGTCTGGTTCCCAGAGGACGCTTAAATCCCTCAGTTTTGTTCTTTGGCTGTCTGGCTCGGTTAAGTGCAAGGCTGTTCAGTCTCTTTATGAAAGATGGATAAAGGAGGATAACAGTAATATCCTGGCACCCTTACCTGGGAAGTGAGATTGGCTTTAGACAGAGGTGGTTCAAGCACGCATTTCAACCTCTCAGGAAAATGCCCTAAATGTGAGAGGCTGGGTGAACCTAGGATCTGCTGGGCAACGGCTGTGGGAGTTGTGAGCATGTGGGCAAGGGCACTTGCCAGGGAACCTGGGGCTTTTCATCAACTTCATTTTATCCTGTCCTTGAATATAAAAATGGAAATATTCCAGGATACGAAACTCCACACTGGGGTGGCCCTAAAACTAAACACAACTTGTTGGTAATTTATTTTTTACCAGTCTTTCTCCTGTTTTGTGAATTCCATTTCCCTTACATCCAGTGGCATACTTTAAAATAGAGCCGTGGCTTTATATCTAAAGAAATACTTACACGTGTAAGCCTGTAGAAATACCCCAATGTTTGTGCAATGCAGGATTTTGTGCATACAAGATACGTGTTCCTACAAAGTCACTGTGCATGCTAAAAGAGTTAGCAGGCCTTTGTTGTGTCGGAAGTTCATTTTTGATTCAAAAAAAGCTCCATGAAGTGGGAAGGAATCAGCAACAGTTTCCTTATTAAAATCTCTGCTTCTTTCAGTTTCTATCATTGCTTCACCTGGCCCCAGTGGTACACATAATACAGGTGGGCCAGCTTCGTTAACAACCCCAGCATCAGCACTTTGGTGAGACACGGTTGCATCCCTTGCAACCCAAAATGCTCCTTAGAGGCCATGGAGCAAGCAGCCTGCATGAAGTCAAAGCTGCTGTGTTCAGCCCTCATCCAGCCTTAGGCCCAATGGCAAACTCAGCCTCAATAGCAGCCTTCACGTGATAAGACAATATTTGCAGAGCAAAAATAACAGCACTCACCCCCACAAATAGAAATTCATTGAAACACAGATTGTAAGTCTTACTGTAAAATGCAAAGACATTTCCTACAACTTGCAAGTACTAATTCATGAAAGATCTGCTCTTTTCATCTTTGTTAAATCCTTTGTAAGAAGTCTTATGTGTGTTCTTCAGTCTTCTGTGGATGGTACCACACTGGATGCAGGAATACACAAGGCAAACATGAGCCGCAAGGCTTTGGATAACGTGCAGATGCAGTTGATATTGGTTACGTGTTTTCATGAACCAGATTTTACAGGTGAGTTCCCTGGAAACTTTCTGGGGCCAAATGTCCATGAGGACATTTTGACAAACCTTAATCATAATAGTTCGCTGTGGTGACTAGTATCTCTGGGTTGGCTGGTGTAGGTGCAGAGTTTAGACCCTCTGTAGCACAATCCAGAAGAAAGGCCTTGGGACTTACTTTCTTGTGACTTGTAGAAATGGCGTATCACCCAGTAATTGTCCTTTTTCCCTTTTGTCTGGAACATGGGATTTCTCCTGTTTCTCTTTCCCAAGTCGTGGCCTCAAAGTCTTGCCAGTTTCTAGGTTCGCAGGAGGAAAGCTGCTGAGAAAGGATCAGGTTGAGAATGAGGTTTCATGGCGAGGCGCAGAAAAGGAATCGCCAGACCCCACTGCAGCAGTAAGTTGCGTGACCGAGGGGTATATCCCCTCCTTTTCATTTTCTGTTGTCAGCTGACTCCTCATAAGAAGAACAGTTATAAATGGTTATTCTGGCATTTTTCGAAAGGGAAATCATAGAAAGGAATACGCAAACCTCAACTTATTTTTAAAGCCTTCTTTAATAAGTACTGAATGTTCTCAGCACTCCAGGGGAAGTAGAAGGATTGGTATATGCAGCCTATATTTAGACTCTGAAACGTTACTTCCAGTGCATCCAGTAATGTGTTACAGCTTTCCAAATGGTAGAACAGCCATTGAACTCATCTAATTTCTCAGACCTTATCTAAAATTCAATAATTGTCTTCAGCTGTCTGAATTTTTACTACCTACCATTAGTCTTGCTGTGTTGAGGCTTCCCGTCACTTTAGTCAACCTGCCGTTGCCCACTGTGCAAATGCAGCAGCCAGCAATATATAAGGCTCTGATGTGGTGGCACCTGCATAAAACTGCCTCATTTCCCGAATCCAGAATGGAGGAGGTAACTGCTCCTCTGGCTGTGAAAGGCAGCAGCTCCCATTCAACCCTTCTGTTTCACAGGAAAGGATTATTGGTGATGTTTTCAGAGCCCAGATTTCAAATGTGTAAGTACCGGCAACATGTTTGGGTGTACACCTGATTTTCATCTGCAGACAGCTCCACACATGCTGGAAGGACTGAATCCTCTGTGGATACCCGTGCAGGAATATACTCTTACACAGCCATGGGGTTTGCAGCTCATCAGCTCATGCCAGTCCCACATGCAAGTTATCTGAGTTGTCCAACCAGACTGCACAGTGAGTGGAAGCGATTTTTTATGAGTCTCTATAAGAACAGCAGAACTTGGCCCTCAGATACTGGTCTCCAAATATTTATGCATCCTTCAACCATCTTAGCTTTCTTGTTAATTCTTTAGGACTCTGTTTTCTTGCTAATCCTTTTCACCTCTTCTCTATTCTCCTCCCTGTGAGTCTTAGAGTTTGCACAAACTGAAGGTGAAAATCTCAGTGTTTTCTCTAATAAAATCTATGTAATATATTCTTGCATTATTTCAGTGATCTTCTCTGCTTAGAATAATTCTAGTATTTTTGCCATTTTATCAACCACCATTCATCAGTTTTGCTAGCTGTCACATATACCGTTCTCTTGCTTCTCGTACACATCCTGTTCAACACCAGTATCTTGAGCTGTGATTAGAGCACTTTTGCAGGAGTCAAGCGTATTGCGAAAAGGTGATCCAGCTAATATTTAGCACAAACGTTCCCACCAATAGCTCTTTAAGAAATTTGGTTGCCATGAGTTCTTTCTCAGGCTAATACATGATTAATAGCAAGAAGCCAAAGATTAGGCATTAAAGATCAGGTTGCTGGCAGGGTGCATGAGGGACCATTCAATGCAACCTATATGTAGGTACATAGGCCATTTCGTATGTGTGGCACATTCGGTTCAATATACTGATGGAAAAGAGGTAAGTAGCAATATGTGCTACACAGCCTCAAGATAATACAAAATAAATCAGGATAGTCAAATATAAAGCTGACTGCAAAAATTGTCACCAGAACACTACATAAGCAGGCAATAAGCTTGCAGGTGAAATTGAGTGCAAATAAAAGCATAGTCAAGTACGAGGAGAAAATGATCTTGTCCATGCATACACACCTACAACCTCTGATTTATCCCTTATGAGCCAGGGAAGAGCTCTTGATGTCAAGGTGACTAGTTGCCTGAAAATATCACTCGGTGTTTGGAGACATTTCGAGAGGCAAGTAGACAATTAGGCCTGCGGTCAGTAGAATGGCTGCTGCAGTAGAGTAAATAATGTTTGTATATTTAGATTTTATACCTTTTATTAGTTTAGGTAGTGTAGCTAAAAGGAGTAGACAAGTGTTCAGGCATGCAAAACCTTCTCTGCATGTCAGGAAGAGAGAGCAAAATGGGAAATATCATTATGCCACCATATAAAAGCATATAAATGCATCTGCAATATTGCTTGCAGTGGTGGTCATCCCAGCTCAAAAATACAATAAATTTGAAAACTACAGAGATAAAAGATATGGAACAGCTTCTTTTGCGAGCAGAAAAATGTAGTTTTAGATTCTTCAGCACGGGAAAAAAAAAAAGTTAAACATGGGGCTCTGCTAGAAGCATACACAAGAACTGGTGCTCCAGTGAAAATAAATAGGGAAAAACAATTGATTTTTCTCACAATAGAAGAACTGTGCACATCTAATAAGATTACTGGGCAGTAGGTTTTAAGCAAACAAATGGAAGTGCTTTTTTATGCAATATTTAACTGAATTGTGGAACTCTGTGGAATAGTTTTGCACTGTTGTAAAGGAGGGGAAATCCAGAACAGATAAAATTGTAGGGATACAAGAAGATCAGAATTTTAGGCATTATATTTAGAGGTTAGTGGCTAGAAAAGGGAACAAATATCCAAAAGCCCTTGTGTGCACAGAACATTTAGCAGACTTTTGAAAATAATTTATCCCGTGAAAGCCCTTGGTTGAATTAGCAGCATGACTGCAAAGAGTTAAGACCTGCTCTGATATGATACAAGACTTAGCAAATCTGCAAACCAAGTTATGCCCTGTTTCAAAACCCTGAATTTGTCAAGTCTTTGCTCTGTGGTGAGCCAGTCGATCCTTGCACGTTTTAGACACAAAACCCCATAATCCATCTTAAACAAGCGCACATCCCCAGACACCTTTTGCATTGTTCCCCTCACTTCTACAGCTGCATTTCTGCTGTCTCCTCTGATGCACACGGTTTAGCAGCCACAGAATCAGCTACAGAATAACTTCTTTCTTGTCATTCTGGCTCTCTATCAGCTCCTCCTCAGGCTTCATTTACAGAATCATTTCCTGCCCAAATTTGGCTTTTCAAACTCTTTTTGCCAAGTGACAAACAGGCAAGAGTTTGTGACAGACACTGGCCGAGTGGGGCAGCACAGGAACACCACCCCAGAGTCACCCCAATGCACGCTGCCTTAGTTCATGTTTGAGGAGCATTGCGTACATACTTATGTCAGCCTGAGGGTTAAAGAAATTGCTTGTTCAACTGACAGAGCCGTGCCAGGAGATGGCCTTGGAGAGACACAGCAATCTTCTTCATGGCAGTTTGCTGGAAGAGCTTATGCCATTCTTTTAACCACTATAAACTCCACTGGGAAAATAGCTCCCTCACCAGCATACAGTGTGCAAAAGGGCATTTGCCATTTGAATTTGGACATTGGACTGAGGTCTCTTCTGTCTACAGCTGCACAGATGCCATTTCATGCAGGACTTGCCAAACTCATCCTTATGATGTCCCAGTGAAATTTCCTTTTTCCACATAATTCAATTCATTGCTGAATCTCATACCATTGGCCTCAGCCCGTTGATCAGCCTGTCCAGATCCCTCTGTAGAGCCATCCTACCCTCGAGCAGGTCGACACTCCCACTAAACTTGGTGTCATCTGCAAACTTACTGAGGGTGCACTCAATCCCCTCGTCTAGGTCATTGATAAAGATATTAAA
>VYXH01008185.1:766104-875323 GCA_013397275.1 Burhinus bistriatus
TCCAGGTCATTGATAAAGATATGAAACAGAACCAGCCCCAATACCGAGCCCTGGGGAACACCACTTGTGATTGGCCACCAAGTGGATTTAACTCAATTCACCACCCCTCTTTGGGTCCAACCTTCAAGCCAGTTTTTGACCCAGTGAAGAGTACACCCATCCAAGCCACGAGCAGCCAGTTTCTCCAGGAGAATATGGGAAATGGTGTCAGAGGCTTTACTAAAGTCCAGGTAGACAAGATCCACAGCCTTTCCCTCATCCACCAAGCAGGTCACCTTGTCATAGAAGGAGATCCGGTTAGTCAAGCAGATCATTGATAAAAATATTGAGCAGAACTGGCCCTAGGATTCAGCCCTGAGGAACACCACTGGTGGCTGGTCACCACCCAGATGTAGCCCCATTCACTACAACCCTTTGAGCTCTGCCATTCAGCCAGTTCTTTACCCAGTGCACCATGTACCTGCTTATCTCACAGTTGGACAATTTATCCAGACGGTTGCTGTGAGGCACAATATCAAAAGACTTACTAAAACTACACCTACCTCCTTCCCTTCATCCACTAGCTGGGTGACTTTATCATAGAAGGGTATCAAATTAGTTAAACAAGACTTTCCCCTTGAACCCATGTTGACTCAGCCTGATGATTGCATTGTTCTTTAAATGTCTTTCAACAGCACCCAGTATGACCTTCTTTGTAATTTTTCCACGAACTGAGGTTAGAATAATAGGTCTGTAGCTTCCTAGGTCTTCCCTCAGGCCCTTCTTGTAAATTGGAATAACATTGTCTAGCTTCCAGTCAGCGGAGACCTCCCCAGACTCCCAAGACCTTTGGTATATGATCAAGAGGGGTCCTGCCATAACATCTGCTAGCTTCTGCAGTACTCTGGGATGAATCCCATCAGGCTCTGTGGACTTGTGAACATTCAGCTGATACAGCTGGTCCTTTATCTTTATACACACACACTGAAATTGAGATAGATACAGAGTGTATATATACATAGTGTCTTTGTATTTATATAGTATATACAGTATATGTGTATATATAAAAATAATGCTTATCTATTGAAATATATATACAAGAAATTATAGAAGCTAGGGCCCAAGACTAACCCTTGTGGCCTGTATTACTTAATGAAAAAATATGTGAAACCATTAAAAAATGAATACCAGAGGTTCACAGATAGGCAGAATTAGCTTCCATCAAGGACAGCTGTTTCATGAAAGTAAGAATTTGGGATGACCTCTAACTAGATGCCACTTCTTATGATGCTGAGGCTCTATACATATCATTAATGAAGAGTACCTGCTGCAAAAACTCTGGAGTGAGAGCGTGTATGAACAATTTTTCTGGCCTGATAATGAGGAAAATTTCAGGTAGAAAATTATAGAATTTACCCTGTGACTTACCTTCTGATCTTCTCCTGCTGTGTGAATGAACATGGACATAGCCTGAGGCTGCAGAGAGGTTAAACAGAGCCTTAGGAAAGAGGCCTAAGCAGATCCAAAGGCTGGGGATCATGTGACTAAGCGTGCATGCCTGCAACTGAAATTCTTGCATTTGCTGACTCAGATGTCAGCAGTGAGAAACGGAGGTTGGCTCATCCCGGGTCAATATACCCAGCAGAGCAATGAGTCACCCCTGTGTGTGCCAGCTTCTCCCCATCCACTGCAAAGACTCTAGAAAACTAGCTCAGACTTGCATGTCTAGAGGGGAGAGCTTCCAAAAAATCTGGTAAGTGCACTTGAATGTGAACAGGGTGAGTAATTTCCAATGAAACACCTATGACAACACTGCTTTCACTGAGCTGCTGTCAATATGGAGCTCCCAGTGATGTGGGATAAGATACAGAACTCCAGAGGCACAATTTCTATGGGAAAAAACCCTAGATGGAGTGAGGTGGCCGATCCCAAGCATGCTGTCACACGCTGTCTTCGTATTTGTATCCATCCGAAGGTACAGGGGTTAAAAGCTTAAGAAAAAGGTTATAGTCAGCTCCAGGTAGAAGATGAGGCATATCTGTGCATCCCTCTGGCTCATAGGATCCCATCACTAGGTCTCAGCCCTGTCTCAGGATTATTGGTAAGCTCTGCTCCCCTTGAATCCCTTTCAGGTTCATTCTCATGGGTAAGCATGGCTAGTTATTTATCCCCAGAAGTACATGGAGACCTGACTCGAGCACCCACCAGCACAAACCCGTGGGGTAAGCGTGACATACCTACCTTCTGCACACACAACTCAGAGCAGCCAAGAGGCGACTGCTACAACCCTGTGCTTCTGTGTTGCCCAGCAGGTGACATTTTGGATGCTGCAAAATTTACTTGTTTAGTTTTTAGCTGCAGTAATCATACTTGACAGCTTAGGGTCTGTTTGCTCAAGCTTTTGTTCTTGACTAATGACAACAGTACAAAAGGGATTATGTTAGTGTGGCAGATTTCTGTACGTTTACCCCAGTGACGTCAGTGGAGCTCTATGGATACAGCACATGTTCAGAGCTCCCACTGAATGTGAAACAACTCACAAATACAAAAGTAAATATACTCACTGACAACCCCCGCCCCCCCATCTCAGGCCTCTGAGCTAGGAGGGCCAGCAGAAGCACATGATGAAAGCTGCCTTCACACACTGATCTTCTCAGCCTCTGCATTTTGCTCAGCAGTGATGCAACAGACATTAAGCTCACGAGCCACATAATTTTTACTTCCCATATATACTGAAGAATAATGAGCACGAAATACAAATGCATTCAAGAAAAGTTTCTTCCTTCTAAGTTCTCTCTCTGGATCAGGTTAGCGGAGCTTTTACCCTTACAGTGACTTTAATTTCTTTTCACGAAAATTCCCTGAGGTAGGACTTGCAGAAGCTTTTAGACCTGGCTTAGGTGCATGCTTAAGCTGATGCAGACATCTGTTAAAAATCACCACATATAAGCATATCCTAAGCATTCAAATGAGAAAAGAAAACTTTGTTTTCCCCACTCTTTTTCTTTCTTGATTACACATAAGTGTTCACCAATTTGCATAGTTACTTACTTACTATGAATAGAGAAGCCTCATAGAATCGTAGAATGGTTTGGGCTGGAAGGGACCTTAAAGATCATCTAGTTCCAACTCACCGGCCAGGGGCAGGGACACTTCCCACTAGACCTGGTTGCTCAAAGCCTTATCCAACCTGGCCTTGAACACTTCCAGGGATGGGGGCTCCACAACTTCCCTGGGCAACGTGTCCCAGTTCCTCAACCTCATAGTGAAGAATTTCATCCTGAGATCTAATCTAAATCTTCCTTCTTCCAGTTTGAAGCCATTGCCCCTCGTCCTGTCACCATGTGCCCTTTTATGTAGTAGCATCCCTTGGCTGGTCATGGGTAAGCCTGATAATACCCCCCTCCCCCATCAAGTCTAGTTTAAAGCTCAGTTAACAAGCCCCACTAGCTCATGAGCAAAGACCCTCTTCCTCCTTTGAGAAAGATAAACCCCATCTGACACCAGCATGCCTGGTGCTGTGTAGGCCATCCCATTATCGAAAACTCCAAAACTGCGGCGGTGACACCAGCAACAGAGTATTATCAGACTGAGTGCATCTGTTTCTTCCAGTGTCACTGCCCACAACTTGAAGGAGAGAAGAAAAAANCAAAGAGGGGGCTCGCTTGCCACCCCTAGCATGGACTTGCCTCCATTCACTGCTTTCTATTAAGCCATAGTGGCTTAATGGAAAGCAGCTTGGACGGGGGGAGAATACGGGATCCCTTTGATCTTGAGTTTTTTCTGGTGTCTGTCCCTGTTTCTCTCTCAGGGAGGTCAGAGCATGATTCCACCAGTCTATTTCTATCCTGCAGTCCCTGATGTTCCTTAGCCTTTCTAATTCCTCTCTTAGCTCTGCCATCAGGCTGAGCAGATCATCCACCTGGTCACACCTCACACATCTGTCTTCCCTACTACCATCCATTAGCAGTCTAAGGTTGTGGCATTCCCTGCAGCCTGAGACCTGGGTAGCTGCATGNGGCTGGAAGGGACCTTAAAGATCATCTAGTTCCAACTCACCGGCCAGGGGCAGGGACACTTCCCACTAGACCTGGTTGCTCAAAGCCTTATCCAACCTGGCCTTGAACACTTCCAGGGATGGGGGCTCCACAACTTCCCTGGGCAACGTGTCCCAGTTCCTCAACCTCATAGTGAAGAATTTCATCCTGAGATCTAATCTAAATCTTCCTTCTTCCAGTTTGAAGCCATTGCCCCTCGTCCTGTTACCATGTGCCCTTTTACCATCCATTAGCAGTCTAAGGTTGTGGCATTCCCTGCAGCCTGAGACCTGGGTAGCTGCATGTTTCCTTGGGACCTCTGTCTGTGTGGCTCCATCTCTTCTGGCAAGTGCAGAAGACGTAGCTTTCTGCAGGATGGAGACCATAGGTAAGTTCCCTCTCAGCAGCTGAACTCGCTTCTTGAGCTGGCAGAGCTTCCCGTGCCCTTCCTGCATGCCCTTCCCAGCGAACTGCCATGCAAACTGACGCACCATGCCCTGGCTCATGGAAATACTGAGTTGCTGTGGGACACAACATGAGTTCTATTACTGTGAATTACACACTTCGGGTAAAAGATATCGATGGGACATTTGTTTGCCTGCAACGTGTAGTAAAATGACTTCATCTTAGATCTGTTGGAAAGTTTCAAATTCCCATTTCTTGAAGCATTTCTTCAGCTTCACTCTGGAAGATTTCTTGCAAAGATATTCTAAAACAGAGAGAGTTTATGAATGGATGATGAAAAGCACAGCCAAAGTATTTGTTTTACGGGGGCAGATAAGATTATCTTTCCTAACTAATTCAAATGATAGACATTGCTGAAGACTATTTAAAACCACAGTGCAAGAGTCATAACATCATTAATTATGCTGCAAATACCAGGTGGTGTTTCAAATATGTAACAGTAATGATTAACTCTGAAACTTATCATGTTTAATTTACATCTTCAAAAGCTAACTGCAGGATTCTCAAATATAGAACATCTGGTAAACACAAAGTCTCCATAGACAGAGGCAATTTTTCCACTAACCTGTCATTATAGAAGCCAGTAACACAACCTTTTCCTTTTAAATACACCCTGACTCCTGTTCATGCCTTTCTTACCATTATTCTCTTGATAAAATGTCTAAGAATTATTACTAATTGTGTCCACAACTAATAAACTGCCTGAGAGTGGCCAAACACTGCTTATGTGGCTCCAGTACTGTTGCTGAGGTCACGTGTAGCGGATGGAGTGATGCACTTCACTTGTAGAGAGAAGCAGCGATACATTTATTGATATAAAACAGGGATTTAACGAAGTTTGATAGTAAATGTGACAGTGTTTTAACATGATTCAATGGCAAGGCATGCTTGGTTATTTACTGCATAGAGGACAGGGTCAGACAGAACTGTCAGGGAGACCATCCTGTTGAGTCATGGGGCTCAGAAAGGACACCCTTGCTTTCTAAACTCATTCTCAGAGAGGAGTCTAGGTGTGGCTGGATCCAGTCCTTGTCCCAGACTCATTCAACAGTTTATGTCTAAAAGATTACATATGCACAATCAATCCTTTATATCACTTAGCTAAGAATTCAAAGTTTAACATGCTACTAACTGCTTACCGAGGATCTGTTGTGGCAACGAATCTCTCAACCTCAAGGAGTAATCGAGAGGCGTCTCTACCCAAGGGGAGATCCTGGTGTGCAGCTAGCTGCTGTGCAGGAGAGCCCAAAGGCCCTTGGGCTGTTGATTTTTTATGAGGGTAAGATGATTGACCTATAGTCATATTTACATATTGACCAAAGTACCAGCATTTTGGTTAGGTGGACGCATTGCTCAAGGTAGCCCTTGGCTATTGTGTTGTTATCTGTCTCCCAAAAACCACGTTAAGCCAGATACAGCCATCACAACTAGATGCATCCATTATGACCACCATGGGTCGTTATTGCTTGGGCAGGGTTATGGGAGATAAAAGTTAGGTTGGTAGTGGAGCACACCGTCAGACCACGTAAGCATGAGAGAAGGTGTAAATCAGCACTTCACCTCTGCAGTGGCTGATGGTGTTGCTTTTTTCAGCATAACTGTGCCTTTTCTCATGGCCGTGTGAGAAAAGTCATGAATTTTATTTAGTGCTCACTTCACCTGCAGCTTTGCCATGCTGTGAATACACAGAAGCACTTTCAAAGGAATGTTTGTGTTAGGAACAATAAAATTCATCATTTGCTCCATGTATGTTGCAACGTTCCTGCTACCTCCTTGCTGAAGGGTAGTCAGTCCTTATTTGTCCACTCCAGAAAGGTGGTTCATGGGCAGTAATTTTCTCCCCATCAACCTCAGGGTGCCCTGGTCAGGGTGAGGCACACACTGTTGGAGAGGCATTAGCCATAAGGCATTGCAGAGACTTCTCTGCAGATACCCAGGGAGCTTGTGTGAAGCATCCCACACTGTCTCAAGTTCCATCAAAGACAAGAGAGTTATTTGTGGATGTAGCTACCATAATATTAAAACATGACTCTCAACTAGTTGAATCTGAGTGTACTCTGGGTTGAGGGAGGTGATTCTGCCCCTCTACTCTGCTCTCGTGAGGTCCCACCTGGAATACTGTGTCCAGTTCTGGAGCCCCCAACATAAGAAGGACATGGACCTGTTAGAGCGGGTCCAGCGGAGGGCCACGAAGATGATCAGAGGGTTAGAGAACCTCTGCTATGAGGACAGTCTGAAAGAGTTGGGGTTGTTCAGCCTGCAGAAGAGAAGGCTCCGGGAAGACCTTATAGCAGCCTTCCAGTATCTGAAGGGGGCTTACAAGAAAGCTGGAGAGGGACGTTTTACAAGGGTATGTAGTGATAGGATGAGGGGTAACGGCTGGAAGAGGGTAGATTTAGAATAGATACTAGGAAGAAATTTTTCACTATAAGGGTGGTAAGACACTGGAACAGGTCACCCAGGGAAGTTGTGGAGGCCCCATCCAAGGAAGTGTTTAAGGCCAGGTTGGATGAGGCTTTGAGCAACCTGATCTAGTGGGAGGTGTCCTTGCCCATGGCAGGAGGGTTGGAACTAGGTGATCTTCCAGGACTGCAAGTACCTCTGACCTGGCTGGCTTCTGGGACCACTTGATCACAGCTGAGGCCATCTTTCAAGACCAAGTAGCCACTATTTTTCCTCTACTTCTCACCACCTTCCCATCACAGCACAACTCCAAGTTATGCCCTTTCAGAGGCTGATGCACTGACTGCAAATGGTTGAGATGCACTGAAAGGCAGCCACATCCCTCTTCCCCAGAGCACATGAGCCCTCAGTGGGCTGGAAACATGGCACCCTGCCACTGGGACAACCACCTCCAGGGTTAACTCCCTTCCTCCATGCAGCCCGCTTGCCAGTGGAGGTAGAGAGGGACTGGCCAAGCAGGCGGCTACTCTAATGGCACCAGTAATAGGCAGAGACCGCGCTGTGAGATTTCACTCCAGGATGCTACACCAGGCAAGTGCACGTAAAAAAAGGCAAGGAGAAATGTGTAGAAATTACTCTCCACGCTTTACCCTGCACTCACTGCTGTTGTCAGTGGGGACTCCATCATGCTCTGTGTTGGGCCAGCAGTGCTGGCAGCAACACTGGTGACAGGAAGGGTCTGTCCCCTGAGTCATTTCAATAGGGGCTGCCAAAGAGCAGCTGGCTCCAGGCACCCTCCTTTTCTGCTTGCTGCTCCAGTCCTGTTGCACCTCCAGTGCGGTCAATATAAAATTGTATGATCTAAAGGACCTCAGCCTGCAGTAAAATAAGATTTGAAAGAAAAAGATAAAACTAATCAGGGAAATGCCTGTGTACCAGTGTATAAGAAAAACAGAGTTTCTAAGGAGACAAAATATCTTTACTAAACCAGCTGTGAAAACTGGGAAAAGTATAGGCAAGCTTTCTGAACTTATACAGCATGGATGGGCGTGACTTCAGGCAATATCACAGGGGCCTGAAATAACCCATATTTTATGGAAAAACGCAAGGAAGTAAATTCAGAGGTAAAACTGAGCTAGAGAATTAGCAGGCACAGAGGAGGCTCACCGCAGCACAGAAAGCTGTCTGTGTTTCCCCATGTGGTATGTGAGATATGCCTCCCTTGAACTGCCACTGTAATCTAGGTTCCCCATCATCTACAGCGGAAAGAGGCTTGGGTCTAAGGAATTTGGATCTCACAGATCTGGAGGGGACCAATGACCCTGCGCTTGGATGAGAGTTATATTCCCCAGCTGCCTGTCCATCAAGTGCAGAAGGCGGCAAGTAGAAGAGGAGACGTGCTGGTTGCTGCGAGGTAAAACCCAGCCCCTCCAGGAGCAGTTACAGTAAGTTCATCTCTCTGGAGTAGCCCCTGTTGAGTTTCACATTATGCAGACATTTTCTTCATGAAAGTCCCTGCATTACTGTCCACAGTGTTATTCTAATTTGATGGGACTCATTTGCCTTGCTTGATTGAGCACTTTAGAAAATTGAACTTGACATTAAATTCCCCTAAAAACACTGACACTTGGTCCAATCTCCCTTGAGGAAGTGGGTGTAGGTCACATAGGTCCAAAGCCATGGAGGGGTTTAGGATGCCTAACACTCAGTGTCAGCCTGGGTCTGTAGCACTCTGTATATACTACTAGAGCCTTTCATCTCTTCTCTAGCCTTGGGAGCCCAAGACACCTATTGCTGGACAAAAGTCACACACTTATGAGATATTCAAGCATTCACATAGATTTGTAGTCTCTGGAGTAAATCCTGCTTCCATTTCCAGCCCAGCAAAGCTGCTGAGACCCACAGCAAAGCGTGAATGCGAATGAAGACGCTCTTTGACTCACAATGATTTGTGTCTTGATAGTCAGGGAGCAAACACAACACACATTGCCCCAAATAGTTCCCAATCTGCAAAAGCAAACAAATGAAAACAGCAAGAAAGGGCTGGTGAAATGGAAATGGAATAAAAGTATTACCATGCTAATTAGAAAAAATGAAGGCCAGTGAAATTGCCTGCCTACCAGCTTAAGCCATTTTTTCCAGTAATGGTGTCTTTCCTACTCTTGTTCAGGATTATGTTCCCAAATGTGACAGCTAAGAAGCATTTTGGGGAAATCCCCAATGGAAATATAAGGTCATGCTCTCTGAAGACCACTCCTGGTCAGTCCAAAATATGCAGGCTGTGGATCTACTGGCTCTGGACTGCACCTGCCAAGTAGATCCATCTCCTCCTGCATCTGTCCACAGGCAGCAGTGATTTGGCCCAGGACCACAAGGTTTCTAGAACATGCCAGTGCATCTGTAGCAAGGGCAATGGCTGGCAATCGCTCAGCCAACTGGTCCGGTCCTCCTTTCATCCAGAAAACACTTCCATATGGAAACATTTCTGGAAAGCCAAATGCGACACAAATAGCAACTGCAGATACTAGAGCTGCTGAAAACTAATAGCCAGAAAAGGTTTCCCCACATAAAGACCACTGTTAAATTCAGGCTCCATATGTAAATGAAACACAACTGTTGGCTAAGTCTACTGTTTATTAAAAAATATCACGGTGCATTGAAGCCCTCTGAAGAATATTACTGAACTTACCACACAGACTTTCTTCATAGATTTCTTCAAGTAAAATGACATTTTAGAAGGGACTGTACAGCCAGACTAAGCAGAGAAAAAACAATATAAACATATAAGACAAAAGCAGATCTGTGTGTACATAGGAGATAAAGACAGATGTCACCCTTGTAATCATCTCGCCTAACCAGATGATGCTCTAAGTCAGTCCGAGGAGTCAGTCAACATTTTGGACTCTGGGGGTGTCTCCCTTGGAAGGTGGACCTCAGGGGGCATTTATTTGCTACATTGCTGTCTAATTATGAAGAATAGACACAGAGGCTCTATATCCCTGCATAACTGACAGCTCCAATTACCTGCTTTTTTATTAGATGTACCAAGAAAGACACTGGATTGCAGTGGGTGGCTTACTGGAGAGGGGGAGGAGAAGGCAAAGGCAGCACTGACCCTTCCCAGGGCAGTCCAGTGTTGTCTCAATGCGTGACAGGGTCTGTGCATCACCTCTTCATGCTGCTGCCACATCTAGTCCTGAAACAGAACCACACACCTTCCTTTGGCTTTCCAAATGACCCATGTTTGGGGCAGAGGCTCCCATCACTTTGACTGGCTGTGGCTTTCCGCATGTCTAACCAGCGAGGGGCAGCTGGTGTGCGAGGCAGCAGCCTCAGGCAGGATTCGCCTGTCACCCAGGTATGGCAACCACATGCACCTCTCTTGAAAATGATGTTCTTACAAAGGCAAGACCAAAAAACCAAGAATGCTGTTCAGGCAGAATAACCAAGGTGAAAGGACAACTTCAGAAATAGGAAAATAGCAAGAAAGCTAGGGAATATACCAGCAAGCAAAATGTCCACAATAGAAAATTAGGCAATCAAGGTGGCAGAGCAATGCGCTGAGGTCACAGGCATGATTGCCAAAAAGGACCACCCCACAAGCCTGGAGGGCCAAGGCCCTTGGCGGATGGGAACTGCCACGGCTCCACTCAGGCCATGCTGGGGGCTCGCCCATTCATTTGTAAACCCTACAGACTGCACATGGATGGTCATCTGACAGCATTTTTAAAGCTGAAATCCCAGTTTTCTCCACATCTTTTAGAGAGGAAGTGTCAGGCTTTATACCAGTTTGTTAAAAAAGACCAGGCAAAGCTTAAAAACTTAAGCATTGACACAGAAAGGAAATACAGCTGTTCAAGGGGCATTTGGCTGTTCAGAAATCAAGGGAAAAATTCCATGTTCTTAGTCCCTCCTTTGAAATGTGTTTCTTTTTTCCCTTGTAACTTTCTTGAAAGGGAGATAAGAGATTTTAGGTATTGTCTGCAGGTCTCCCTTTCACGCAAATACTTCCTACTTCCTACATTTATTTTCTGTTTACTGAAGCAGGATATAGTTGCAGTTATTGTTTGTTTAAACAGGATAAATATACACTATACCATGTAATACTATGTACACTATAAATGCTATACTGTAAATAACATTTTTATTATTTCCCTAGAACACATAACCATCGTACCTTGACTTCAGACCCAGGGGTTAGTTTCTAGCAACTTGCTATAATTGTGTAGAGTGAGTGTTCAATGGGGGAAGGACCCTGCAAAGGCAGGATGAGCCCACTTGTAATCATGGCTCTTAGGAGCTGATGGAGGTTTGTCTGATTGAAGTAACTCTGAGGAGCTTTAGTGGTTAGCGGGCCACTGAAAAGGCAACGCCTCTTCTCAAAGTCTGGATTTTATTATATATTTGTATTTATTATGCATTATATGTCACCATGAGTGCCAACAAATCTGCAATCACTCCTTCACACATTTCCGAAATGAGCTAACCTGCACTTTACTCCTGGAGTCCCAATATTGTAGGAAAAAGATGTAGTTTGGGAAGGAGACATAAAAAAGGCAGCAAAGCAAAACCCACAACTGTCTACCGACTCCTACGATGTTATGCAGGTCTAACTATCGTTTGCCTTTTTACCTTGGTCAAATTCTCTTTGAAAAAACAAATCCTATGAACAAAGAAATATTGCTGCGCTAGTTGCATTGGTGTACATGTCGAGAGACAGATCACATTTGTTATTGTTTAGGCTTATACATTACTTACTCTATTTCATCAATAGCTGTGCCAGTGCACGCAGGAACAAAAATAAATCCTAATGAACACTACAATGACAGAAAACAGTTGTACTGAAGTTTGGGACATGCTCCAAGCAATGAAGAATGACTGAGGGAAACCAAGCAAAACTGGCAAATGTTACTAACTGACCCAGAAATGCTCCATGAGCATGTGGAATAACCCACCTCCACTAGAAATGCACTAAAGGAAGGAATTTCAGGGCTCCTTCCTGCTCCAGACAAGTCACACAGGCATTTTGGACTTAGATTGGGACAAACTTACAGTGATTTGCAGAATCTTGCAGAGAGGCAGAGATGGTTCACTAATAAGCAGTGGACAGCAGGGTACAATTTCCCCACCACTGAAACACCCAACATTTCATCATGGGCTCCCCAGAGGCAGGATCACAGAATCACAGAATGGTAGGAGTTGGAAGGGACCTTCGGAGATCATCTAGTCCAACCCCTCTTGCTAAAGCAGATTCACCTAGAACAGGTTGCACAGGAACACATCCAGGCAGGTTTTGAATATCTCCAGAGAAGGAGACTCCACCACCTCTCTGGGAAGCCTGTTCCAGTGCTCTGCCACCCTCAAAGTAAAGATGCTTTTCCTCACATGAAATGGAATTTTCTGTGTTCCAGTATGTGTCTGTTGCCCCTTGTCCTGTCACTGGGCACTGGAAAGAGTCTGGCCCCATCCTCTTGACAACCACTCTCTAGATATTTATAAGCATTGATGAGATCCCCTCTCAGTCTTCTCTTCTCCAGGCTAAACAGGCCCAGGCTTCTCAGCCTTTCCTCATAAGAGAGATGCTTCATTCCCTTGATCATCTTTGTAGTCCTCTGCTGAACTCTCTCCAGCAGTTCCTTGTCTTTCTTGAACTGGGGAGCCCAAAAATAGACACAGTACTCCAGATGTGGCCTCACCAGGGCAGAATAAAGGGGGAGGATGAACTCCCTCGACCTGCTGGCCACACTCTTTTTAATGATATTTAAAAGATGACATTGCTTTACATTTAGGAATCCAGTTCAGTAAAGCACTTAAGCAGATACTCAATAGTAAACAGACAAATCAAGCGCATATCGCTGCACAGGAAGACTAAATCTGCTCCAGACCATGCCCTAAGGCACTCCCCTCTCAGCAGCACAAACACAACTGTTGTGCCTCCAGCTGCCAGCTCTTTCTTCTCCATCCCCATAGTTCACAGGACTTCATGTAAAGTGCAGTGCTAAAGCGTGATCATGAAAGGAATCCCTTTTGATCTTCCATCAAAAATCCATCCTGGCTCACCTTGCTTTATTGCATGCTGTCATTCCTGTGATTGCTCCTTCTGGCATAACTCCATTGTCTTAAAATAGACCATCTCTCAAAGGGCAGTCATTAGAGTCAGCAGTTTATTTTGAATGGAGAGAAGTACCAGGCATTTCAGGAGCCCCACAACTTCTTCTTTTCAGCCCCACGATCAAGACAAATCTTCTGAGCACATTTCGGTGCCAAACATCTTTCTGGCTGAACTGATGCTCCCATCATTTTCCTTTCATTTTTCCAATTAGATGAAAGCATTTTGCACAGGGTTTCCTGTAATGACATTTATTGTCACATCTTTTGTATATGGGCATTGTCCTTGTTTGAGATAAAACAACTGATTTTCTGTTCAGTAATTTTACTTTTTAATTAGGCCTCTTCTAACTGCTGAAATTAACAACATAAGCAGAAACTGTTCACTCTCAGAGTCATAAGACCCATATTTANACCTATAAGCTGTGTGGCAATGACATGAAAGTAAAACTCAGCCTGAATATTGCAGGCTTAGATAATTAATGTAGGATGACAGAGGCTTTCCTTAGGAGTCTTTCCATCTCCTATACCCTGTGCCAGGGAGTTTTGTCCACTGTGTTGTAATCTTGTTTGTCATGGCACTTCCCACAGTAGGAAATAAGTGTCCTAAGAATTAATAGGAATCTTAAGGAGATTAAGTCATTAGGGCCTTTGCTAAGTGAACACAGCATTATTCACACACTTAGAATTTAGCATGTGCTTAAATGATTTTAACAAGTGCTGCTGAAGGAAGGAGACATCTCAGCCAAAACCATGCTGCATAATTAGAGGTGAAACAACTACATGCCCCTTCCAGGGCACTGAGATAAATATGACCTGCTGTCTCACCCCAGCTTTCTATACATGTGTATGATTTCACTTTTGGCCTCCCATATGTCCGTTTTCAATGCTCCCTCTCACTCCTCAGATGCTTTTGCAGTCACTGCTGATGAATTTTGTGAAAAACAAAGTAAAGCACTTTTACTGAGGCAGAGGATTTTCCCTTCCCTGGCCTGATTTCATCTACAGTACACCCCACTACCAACCAGCACTTTAGAAGAAACCCTGCTTGGAAAGCTATTAAATACTTTTAAATACTTTTCCTTTTTAAGGTTGTTGCTGCTCAGGTAATTTTCCTTATCACTATGATGCTGACCCAGAACAGCACAGGGCAAACGGCGGGAAGGAAGCACGGACGTCAGGTCAGTACCAGGACTTTTCCATGCCCCAAGGACAAGCCCATTACATCCTTCAGCTATGCCTTGGGGAAAGTCAGTAAAAGATGTAATAGTAAAGTGTTTCCTTTTAGTTGTGAAGATAGAAACTTATTTAGCCTAGCAGGAGATTTTTAAGTGTCTGTGTTATAGCAGAGCTGTAAATACAAGCAGAAATGCTTCCACACTTGCAGATTACTTTTCCCACAGTTCAGCTCCTGTAAGTGGCACAGGAACACAGAGCAGTGACGGTCTGCTTGCTGCCGCTCTTTCTGCATGGCAAAGGGTGGATTCAGCTGAACCTCAGAAGCTACGTAGGAAAAAACAGAAGACTTCTTCAAAAGGGTTTGCAGCTTTTATATCTCTTTCCATTGTGATGACTTCTGAGCCTGGACACTTGCTTATCATTTTTCCTGTCTACTAACTCTCCTGTTTTTCCTCAGCTACTGTCAGAAGTTTGTGCCAGTGTCATTTGGCAGGCCTGGCCCTTGGAGGGAGCTGTTCCTTCTCCTGATGACAGCTGCTGTGGCCTCTTCCGCTGCCAAGGCTTTTCAAGATGTGAAGATGAGGAAACTGGCAGCAGTGTTGAACAAGATTTATTCAGCAGTTCATTATCTCAGAATCAAAGACCCACATAGGCTGGAAGGGGCCTCCGGAGGCCGCCTGCCGCAACTCCCCTGCTTAAAGCTGGGCTGGTGAGAGCAGGTTGCTCAGCAGAGCTTCAAAATCTCTGAAGATGAAGATTCAACAACCTCCCTGGGCTGCGACAGTCTACTCCACTGTTTGACCGCTCTTACAATGAATTTTTTTCCTTATATATGACCGTAATTTCTCCAGTTCCAGCTTGTGTCCACTGCATCTTCTTGTAGCCCTGTCCACTGCACTGATAAGAAGAGTTTGGCATCTTCTTCTCTATACCATCTCATGTGATGTCCCTTTGTTGGGCTCACCCCAGCATGTCCATGTCTTTCCTGTACTGGGAAGCCTAAAACCGAACCCAATACCCTGGGTGTGCCTCCTCAGTGCTGAGCAGAGGGAAAGGCACACTTCCCTTGACTTACTGACAACACTTGCTGATACAGCCCAACACACTGCTGGCTCATGTCCCAGTTGTTGTCCACCAGGACCTCCAGATCTGTTTTTGCTCCCCAGCCAGTCAGCCCCCAGCCTGCACTGGTGTACGGGGTTGTTCCTCCCTATGTGCAGGACTTCGCATTTCCCAGTGCTGAACACCATGGGATTCCTGACTGCCCATTTCTCCAGCCTGTCCAGGTCCCCCTGCACAGCAGCCTGCCCTCCAGCAAATTGACCACTCCTCTCAGTTTGATACAATCCACAAAATTGCTGAGAGTGCACTCTGTCCAATCATCCACAAAACTAGTAAAGGCACTAAAGTGTTGGTCCCAGCGATGGTCCCTGAAGGTTGTCACTAGTTGGACTTTGCACCAGTGGTCACATCCTTTGAGCCTTCATGGCCAGCCAGTTTTCCACTCACCATCCACTGATCTAGGCTGTATCTGACCAGTTTGGCTGCATGGATATTGTGGTGGAAAGGTGCTAAAGTCAAGGTAAACAGCACCCACTTCTCCACCGAGGTGGTCATCTCATCATCGAAACTAGTCAGGTTGATCAGGCGTGATTTGCCCAGTTACCTTCATGTGATCCGAAATTACTTTCAGGAGGATTTGCTTCATGATCTTCCCAGGGGTTGAGGTGAGTCCAGTAGTAAATGTAGAAAGACTCTCAAAACATTTCAGACAGAGAATAAAATATCAACTCCTGGAAAAGAAGTAATAACCTCATAAGAGTCCCGAAATACACCTGGAAAAGTGGGCTAAAAAACCCAGGGATTCTTGTACTGCCTTTACAGGAACTGGGAGTGAATGAGGGCAGCAAAGGGACAGCCATCGACATGGCGGTAGTGCGAGGGGTGCTCACTGAGAGTCTCTCCCACTTAAACTTCCAATGATAAGACGTCAGCCAGTGCTGCCACAGCAGTCCAACCTGCACCCACCTCCCCACTACGTCGGTCTGTCACCCCTGACGGTGAGGTCTCAGTCAGATCAGGAGCACCAGGTAGTCCGTGCTTAATTAAAAACCCATCTACTTTTAATGCACAAGTATTAATTTACAGCTGTTAGTGGCACAGGAGGGATCTAGGGTAAAATGTACAGTATTCAGGGTGGGTGGTGAATTATTGGACTACCTTCAGATTTTTGGAAGCTGTTCATCTGCCTGCAGTGTTTCCTTCCATGGATACTGTATTGAATATCTTTTTTTTTTTTTTTTGGCTGGAAGGACAATAAGTACTCACAATCTGTTCCTGCTCATTGTGTTTCTGGTAGCCAAAAAATACACCAAAAATACCATTCATCTGTGCATAAAGATTACTAATGGTATTGCACCGCCTGTAATATTTTATCAGAATGACATTTAAGTAAGTCAAGAAGCTCATAGAAACAAAGATATTCTAAAAGTTTATTCTCTTTGGAAACAGGTACTTTTTGCTAAAAGTTACCTGCTTTCTGGTTCTCAACTTATGAGATCAAACAACGCGATGGCAATGGGCCAGGCAGGGAACAGTCCAGTACAGGCAGCAGTGAGAAGTAAGACAACACCTTGTGGAGCTAGGCAGAGACTGACAGTTTGATGATTAATGCTAGAGACAAAGTCCCACTTCCCGTCATATATGATATACTGCCACTTTAAGCATGAATGTTATTGAATCTCCTGGATTAAAGAAGATTTTAAAAAAATGTGTGCAGGAGTAACAGATTCAATAGATGGCATTTTCATCCTGACTTGGTATTAGGGACAGAGGATGACCGAACGGTTTTCTTAGCCCTGGTTTCACAGGGAACATGGCCACGTCCCCAGCCTTGTGTACCTAGCTCCAGTATGTGTCCCTCTTCAGCCTGGACCTTCCTTCTAGCAACCTTGAGTGAAGAAGTGACATGCATTACAGTTTAAAACAGTTGCAGCAATATTCAGGAGAAATGGAGCCCTTCAAAACAGCATGCAACCATCCACCTCACTGGCATTCATTTTGGAAACGGGTCATTTTTATGAATGAACAGTGGTTCATAAAGCCTGATCCAAAGCTCACTGAAATCAAGGGGAACATTTCTTTGGGTTTCACTGGATTTGGGTCAGCTGTGTGATGGGCTAAAGGGGTTTGCACACATCCAGTGAGAGCGTGGAGTAATTAAAAGCTTATCTGCAAAAATTGGGTCTATGAGATCCTGTTCTAAAGGATTGCTGCCTGCCTTCCTAAGATAGTTTGCTGCCTGCTTTCCTGCCTGAACAATGAAATGAACCTGATGGATTAACTACTATAAGAAGTATAAATACTCTCCATGAAAAAATAAAGCCTGCCATTCCCTGATGTTTTCTGTTGCTGAATCCTCTAATAATTGAGACTGCTCTGCCAAGAAAAATTTGCAGACTCCTTGGCAATTTATTGCAGTGTCTGAAAGGCTACCCATTACCCGCTTGCTACAACCTTTAACACCAACTCACCGTGACCTCAGAAATTACATAGGGAATGAGCAGATTTGTGTGTGTTCATCTTATTAAAACTATTGCTGCAATAGAAGGACCATCTGTCCATTTAACAGGAGAATCTGCTTTAAAATTACCTAACTCTCTTCTCAGCTAAGTATGTATATAATTTGTTCTTTTTAAAAACAAAGAGAAAGGGCTTTCTCCACTCCCCTCCCCCAAAAAAAAAAAAAAAAAAAAGACTAAGGAGAGCCATTTCTGACACCATTTTGTCCTGTTTTCCCATGCTGTAGCACTGTTAGCATCAGTGGGTGTGGTTGGTCCTAATTTACCACAGTTCAGCAGAAACCAGACCTGCTGAGACCTGAGCCTGGAGTACATTTAGTGACACCTGCATTGAATGGTCCGGGCCATCCCCTAAGGATATCCCAGAATGACTCACAGGGGTTTACTAAACAAACAAAGGGGACGATAACACTGATCAAGCTAATAGAAGAAAAGCTACAAACATGAGCCCATGCTCCCATCAGAAGATGCTGCTTTGAACTTGTCAATCAGAGAAGATTTGGGCAGGATTTTCTGCTGCAGATCCCCTGGGTTTGGGGGCAGCAAGGCTGTATCTTTATTTAAAAGCCATACAGGTCAGGGTCAAATGCCCCAAAGGGCAAATAGCGCTGCACAGTTTGTATCCATCAGTGCAGAGTCTTTCTCTGCTTCCCTGAATCAAGGTGGCTTCATCCAGGGTGCCCACGGGGAACCAGTCCTGCTTTGCACCCTCCCCGTTGCATGTACCAAACCTCTTCTGGATGCACCTAAGTCTCCAGAAGGCAGCCTGTGCTACCAAAAGTCTGCTGCAGAAATGACATAAATACTGTCTATTGTGAACATGAATGGTCAGTCTGGACAAGTCTTTAAGAATAAAAGCTGCTCTGAAATATATGGTAGGCACCCACAATATGCTTTCTGGTTTCTGTTTATCTTCATTGTGTGTGGAGGTGCTTATTACCATTTGCGTACAACTTTAGCTTGTCAAACTGTAATTTGTCTGCTTCCCAAATTAAAATGGACAATGGGAATATGGCTATTTTCCCAGCTCACAGTGCAATGCCGGCCATGTGTTACAGACAGTGTCAATCCTCTAATCATGCAATAATGCAAATGGCTGGGAAGAAAAAATATAATTAGCTCATTAAGAAAATAGAAAATTTCTCCTGTCAGGCCAGACCTGATTTAGCAATTTCGTCATTCATGTCCAGCCAGGCAACACAAAGTGCAAACTTTCTTTTTATTTGATTGCAGCCCACATAAGGCATATGAAAACCTCAGATGCAAAATTAAACAACATCTAGTAGGCTACTATGTAAGTAAAGCTTGGTTCTGCTTATTACTAAGCTCTTTTTTCAGGCTTAGATCTACAATCCCAACCTCAAAGCAACATCTGGGTCGATGCAGATGCTGCCTCCTGTCAGATCGTTCCTGTGGCTGCAGCACTCACTCCGTACATCGCCTTGCTCCTTGGCCTCGCTGCTCCTCGTCCTCCCCACACCTGCCCACGGCACTGGTAGTTCAAAGGGATGCAAAACCCCCAGCTCACATCCCCACGTGGGATGAAGTAAATACAGGAAAAGCTTTTAGTAACCCCTCCATGTGTACCCTGGGTGAGTATGTCAGAATAAGCATTCTTGAGTAATATATATTTCATTTCAGTGAAACCTGAGAAATGTTAGGGCTCACCATTCCCTTTTTGAACACAGACAAAGATGTCGAGAGTAGAAAACCCACATTTCAGCTGAGTGCCACACTTGCATTTCTAAAAAACATCCAGTTATGATTCTTTTAGCTGGTCAAAATTTAAAATTTCAATATGGTCAGTAATTCTGGCATTTAAAAGGAAAAAAATCAAGCAGCTTGAAAAATATTCAACTGAGGTTCAGTTTTCTTGAGCAGTGGGGCTGTAATAAAAATCTTATGCTCGCTACTTTCCCTCCTTTTCTGCTAATAGAGATGTCTTCCTACGGAGTGTTTCAATTTCCCTGAACAGGAATTTCGTAACAGTGAATAATGGTCTGCCAGAAAATGAACAACCAATTTACCAATTTTAATAACACCAAAGCAAAAGTATCTTTCCAGCAGAGGAGCAAGGTTATTTCAGCCCTCAGCTTTCCCTGCAGAAGAGAAGGTTTTTGCACTCTTCTGTACTTTAGTGCTGCGGATGCAATGCCAGGTATTTTGATGGAAATATCTCTCTGCCGCACTAATTCTGGCAGACGTTGTGCCATCAAGGCCTGTTCAACCCTTGATCTTCACACTAATCTAACTAATCATCAGGTCAATGAGTGATAAGGAAATCTCTCACTGGGCACTTGTTTCAAAGGGAGAAATTCCAATCTTTTCTTTGCCTTCTCTCTGTGCATTAAGAATAACACTGCCACTGACCGGGCAGTGGGGGCCACTGCTTTTAATCCACTGTGCAGAGGGAGCAGAGGTGTGTGATGCAGGTATAGCTCAGGGCTCCTCTCCTCTCATTAATATTTCGCTGCTTAAGGATTAGCTGTGCTTGGTCAAATGAAAATTACCCAGTGTTAGTGAAGTACCTTCATCTGACAAGCCACCATTCACTGAATGCAAACGGGGCTATGGTAAAACTGTCAATAAAATCCTTCTGCTAATACCAGATTAAAAGCTCTGAGCATCAGGAGGCCGTGGTAAAAGACAAGAAAAATGTTTCCCACCATCCAGGGATAACAGATGAGGCACCAGATGCTGGCATAACAACTGTGGGAGTGCAATATTTCATGTAGGGAAGTGGCACATCTAGGTGGGAAGAAACCAGAGCAAGTGAATCCCCTGCCAGAAGGTTCAGCAACATCTGCAGGCCCTGGTACGTGGTGCTGAGACATCTTTCCCCATGTGAACCTGCAGCTTTCAGACCTTACCCTGCCATCTTGGTTCCTTGTGATCTTCAAAGAGCAATTGGATTGTTCATATATTTGCATCAAATTTTAGAGAAGCATTAGGGTAACATCAGGAACTGAAGGAAAAATATGTCAGTGTCTTTGGAATAAATAAATGACCCAAAGGTTTGCAGCTCACCTGCATCCCTGTATGCTTCAGGCAGGTCATTTCTTGAACAAAGCACAAAAGCTACCAGTGACTGAGTAGAAAAACCCTCCAAGAACTCCTGAGAAGATTGCCAGCTCCAAGTCACAATCCAAACTCCCAAAATCAGGAGGCAACCCTTAAAAAATTTTCGAAGTAAATAATGTTTGATTCTTTTTCTCGCTCTTCTGTGCCTTTACAGCAGATGTTGCTAAGCAGTTCTCTGCAATTCCATTGCATGTCACATAACTCCTCTCACAGTCACATCTTGGGGGTGGAGGAGTTAATTGTGTGACCACAATTTGACCACATAATCATAAGATTGAGTGAACCAGGACTTCAGGAAAAATGCTGCACGCCATTCAAGCTTCACGATAACATAAGGAGAGTTGGGAACACTGTTGTGCTATCTCTGGGCAGCAGAGCATTTGGGCAGGAATAGCTCTGCACGCCCACAGCAGGTGACAGTGTCAGCAATTTCTTTCAGAAGTAAAGAGTGATTTTTATATTACAACGGACCATGTCTGGCAACTTTTTCAACCATCCATAAACATCAACTCTTATTTCATCCTAAACTGAGTTTCAGAATGTCTTTAAGAAATGGATTCAGCTTGCCCACTGCAAAATTTCTCCAGCCTGTAGCCTATGATCCACACCATGCGAGCCATCTGTCCCAGGGACACATACAGAGCAGAGCCACCTCTGGGGGCACCTGTTCCAGCCTTTCCACAGAGTCTGCCACGTCCTCTGGGAGCATCTCTGTGGAGACCTACTTTGTTCAGTAACATCAGCTTGTCTTTCTTCTGCCCCTGATTGTTGGGGAATTTTTTATGGTACCCCTTGAGGCGGCTCCAGGAGAGGTATTCCCACCAGCCGGAAAAACCCACCCTTCTCAGGCTCTTTACAGGGAGCACTGGCCCTGCGTTTAATCAGCATTGGTACCTAGAAATGCTGAAATGTCATGGGCTGTTGTGGAGAACCAGGTCATCTCCTAGTAATCCCTCCCTGTCACCAGGAGTACAGGTGAATAGAGTAGCGCTCCGTACCTCACCACGGCTCACATCTGCAGAGGTATGAAAGGCAAAAGTTCAGAGGGGGGTTTCTAGAAATCCTCTGCCCTCTTTGAGGAATTAGATCATCTCTGTGGCTCATAACATTTTAAAATACTAGTGTGAAAGTCCTTAAAGACCAACATCATTGCATTCGCTGTCAGATCACAGCTAAGCAGAAAGCACAGCAGGCAAAGGACTCCCTGCTGAGCCCTAAAGCCACATCTCGTATTTGCAGTGAGTTTACCAAATCAAATCACAGGGTAATTTAGAGAAACTGAAAGCTGTGTAAAGTCTCGCAGGCAATACTTGCTCTCGGATGCAGCGGAGCATTTCGCATTCAGCTCCGAGTGAGGAAGGGGTGTATATGATGGCACTGCAGGCAAGGCTCCAAAAAGCAGTGCAAAGCAGGCAATAAAAGTGCACCAAAGCTCCAGGAAAAATACATCTCGTCAGCTGAGTGCCTGAGCTGAGAAATAGACTCCATTTACAAGGTACAGCCAAGTTTGGGAATGCAATTGCAGGTAAAATAGTCAGCTAGAGAAACAAATAGGCTCCTGCTTGAGAGATTTGCAAATCGCATACCCAATCTGCAGCAAGCCCAGCAAGCTAAATTTGATTTGGAACTTGCTGAAAAATCTTTAGAGAAATTATGCTTTCTTTTATTTCCCTGCGGATATACATTTTCAGTGCTCTGCCTCCCACCGTCTACCAAGAGGACAGATAAGAATGATTGTCAATGAAGTGTGATGTTGTGAGCAACATGGGAAAAGGAAGCTGCTGCCTCAAGAGTTATGTTGACGTGTGCCTGTGAATTCCCGGCAGATGTGAGCGTAACGACGGCACTCTAAGATGGTTCATTTTTGCACTAAAATTGATTGTGTACCACAACTTACAACAGAATTTTTCAAATCGGCCTCTGATTTGGGGCAAGTTCAGTTGCTTGCCTTTGATAAACATTCATACATCTCACTGATGCCATAGGTGACATTTTTCTAAGAAAAGGACTGGGTTGTTTTTCTACGACAGGTTCTGCACAGTAAAAGACCCTGATTCAGGATACATTTTGATCACCATCTACACATGCCAAAAACCAGAAACATCGAAAATGAAAAACATTAGGGAACTTTTATTAAGTTATTTTGTTTTCTAATCACTGGCTTTGGAAGAAAAATAGCAAAAGAAACTACATGATAATGTTCCTTGACAAGCGATGCTATTACCAGCAACAAGGAGATATTATTTATTGACCATAGCTAGAATGAATAAAGCTGCTTTTAAGCGACTCTGCTCTCTTCTTGCTGATACAATAATAACACTTAGAACAGCAGGTGGCTGCTCAAATCCTCCTAAGGCTACAAGAAAGAAAAGCTATGTTTTGTCACCTTTCTGTGCAAGACCATATAGGGAAATGACAAGACGATCTGTAAGGCTGTGTTACTAATGGTTAGGGACTCTTTGTTTCACGTTGAGTTTTCCTGGACCAGCTCAGTACAGTCAGCGAGAACTAAAATGGTTTGAGGGAGTGTTGTGGTTGGACTGCTGAAACACGACAGTGGCACCACCTGCTTCAGGGGAGGACCTGTGGTTTGGATTTTCAAAATTACCTATTTAAGGTCCATTAAAATCCACAGGAATTTACATTGATCATCTAAAGTTGCAGCCCCTTCTGCAGAGGTACCTTGACATTAACTTTGGCCAAGTACTCCTTACTTTTTGCTGCAATTAAATGTGGACTGATTTAGATATGGATTTGTCTGCACTTGCTGATAATATATTGTATTTTTGTTACGAATTTCTCTAGCAGCATTCTGCAAATTTAAATTAAACAAGATAGATTATTCTTTTAAATGGAAATTTCATAGTCAAGTTACCATGACAAGAAACTGAAGGTAGTGGTGCTTTCTACTTAGATCAAACGTCACATTGCCGAGCAAGGTGAAACATCCCATGGCAATGAACGCGCAAAGAGAATTTGTTATTGACATGACAGTCTCCTATTTCTTGTGCAGTTCCTAGCTCACAAGGCCACATTTTAACCATCTATGCCAAGGAAGACTGTGGGCAGAGTCCAGTGACAGCCTTTGCTCAGCAGGGGGAACAACTCCTCTTCCTCCTTGCCTCTCACAGCTGGGGTCAGAGACATCCCCTGCACTGCTCTAGATCATCGTCCAGCAGCTCCTTCTCGGAGGTGCTGGAGGCTGTGAAATCCCTCCAGGCAATGTGGGAGCCTTTTGGTGTGAAGTTATGCCCAAGGTGAAACTCCATAGGTAGTTCCTTGCTCCTCTTCATTTCTCTCCTTCCTTTCCTTCTGCTTTTTCCCCTTTCAGCTTCTACTGCCTTTCCGTCTGTATTTTTTTCTTACGGGCCTTTTAATCTTTACATAACAATTTCCCTGGAAATACCATGACAGCTTTGGCATTTTAGTCAGCAGAAATCTGTGAGGCAATAACCTTGCCTGTTAGAAACGAGAAAGCATGAAGGAGACAGATAATTTCATTTGCGTATGTCTCCATTTTGCCCAGTACTGTAATAACAGGGTCCAACATAAAGTAAATATTTTGTGCTTTCCAACCTGCTGATGCATTGTACAAAATTTACTGTTACACTGCACCAACTTTTTGGAAAAGGCTGTAAAAATAGTATTTGTCTCATTCCCAGTTAATCTCTGAGAGAAAAGTATTATGATGGACAAACAGTGTGTTATGAATCATGGTGTCTACTCATTTAATGTCTTTTGCGCTGCACATGTACACCAGGTAATTGCAGATATGCAAATATAAAAATATGGTAAAAGAAAGTTTCCTCCAAGTATACTAAATGTGAGAGGAGATAATAGCTCATTGCAGGTTGCAGAAATATCAGCTGCAAGAAGAAACAATGAAGACGAAGTCTGTGTCCAATATTAACTGTGAACCTTAAGGTCTGCCAAGTCCAGGAAGCCTGAGGCCACTTAAAATTTAATGGCACTCCCCTGAGAAAGCCTAAACGAGCCAGCTGTCCTCAGGCAACTTCCAACATGGGATGCCACCTACTACAGGAGTGCCGTTCACCTGCCATGGACACTGCACGGCCGTCTGTGCGCACCCAGCCTGACATCTGCAGGGGAAAATGATCACAAACATGAAGCATAACTGGAAAAGTTAACAGGTTTGGGAAAGCAATATTCCATGAGCATAGAAAAATACCCTTAAATCTTACCTTACCGGAGTGGTGATGAAAGATCCATCCCCAAAGAAATTCTTGGAGTAGTTTTCATCAAATGTGCCCAGTTCCATTGGGTCTCAAATTACTGGAATTTTTAAAAGGTGGTAAAATGTTTGATGTACACCAGAACAAGGCTGAGATGATGGTTTTGTGTTAATAGGTGATGCAAAATCCTCTGCAACCCGTGTTGTATAAGAAACTAGCCTTCAGCATAAGCCACAGGATTTACAGATTAAAATACAAAGCTCTGGATCTAGTTCTTAAATTCCAGAACACCATTTAGTGTCAGCAGTGATTTGCCATCTGAATGAAACACCATTTGGTTTACAAGTGATAAGGTGAGACTGACCAGCCAGAACAAGGCAGGTGGGTAATATTTCCATTGGGAAAACAATGGATTAGGCTGCTTTTTGATAATAATTTTACACTGGCACCACCTAGAAACTTCACTTTCTCTCCACCGAAGTGGCACTCCTATTCTCTGAGATGAAGGATTTAGGAGAGTTTCTAGGTCTGAAATTACTCTGCAAGACTCAGATCACTGCAATTAATGGTTTGGGAGGCATTTAAGGTGCCTTTGAAGAAACAACTTAAATGTACACGGTCTAGAAATACCCTGAGAAGCGATGAGATAAGAAAAGGAATAAAATAGTGAGATATTCTGTGAAAATATGGAGGTATAGAGAGAAAATCTTAGTGTCTTGGACTATGGGATTAGACCAAGATTTCTTTATTTGTTTGACCCTGAATTCCAAAACAGTGGCACGCTGTCAACTTTCACTGTCAGCTTCGAAAACCCCAAGATACGGAAGCATCAGACACAAATCACATGGCATACATTCAAAAGCACCAAAATTTCTCTGTCCTGGTGGGGCTTCGTTGATTTAAATGGAAATAACTTGCAAAGTGGATTTGGAGGAATCAGAATCGCTGCCTAAAGATGGCTTTGAGTGTTTCAGTGCACAGCTGTATTCCTCTTAACTGAAAGAGCTCAAAGCACAAAGTGAATGAACCCGACTTTACCTCCTTCAGGTGTTCATAGCGGAAAACTGGGAGAGGCTTCCACATTGCCTGGCTTTTGGGGCATGTGGGACACTTTAAAAATGGGGTATAGAACTAACTGTATGAAAGTAGAAGTGAGTTGCATACTTTTTAAGCATGTGACTTAATATAATACTGCTATAATACTCCAAAAGGTTTCTTGTCCTTTTTTACAGGAACTGTTTGCCCTTCCTCGATCCATTGAACAACTTTATAGAGAAGGAATTATTCTAGATATTTTTCAACTTTTTCTTCACTCTGCATGTGCTTTGAATTGATCCACGCTCCATGGCCATTCCTGGAAATTAAAATATGAAGGAGAAAAATAGGTGCCAGACTAAAAATAACAGCTGATGAAGCATAGTTTAATATCCATAGTTTAATATCCTAGTTACTGTAGCCAAAACTGTGAGTCCCCATGGATCAGCCTGCATTTTTACTTGTGTTCTAAGGATGAGGCTCAATCACATAACTCCAGCTGTTGTAGGTCACTGGGTGACTTCAATAGCTTCTTGGATATCTAATGGGAATAAATAGGCACCAGTAAACATGAATGGAATCCACCTTAAAACTGTGGGTCAAAAGAGGTTACATGAATCACCCTCTGAAAGTGCTGCCATCCATTGCCTGCAGAAAGAGGCTTAGGGACGAATTTAGCCCAGATACATGCATTTAAGTAAAGTATTACAGGAGACAAACCCCAGCTCTCAATGGCGACATGTTTGTGAATAAATACCATGACAGAGGTGTTAAACAGCTGTATTAATACCTCGAGTATCTAAACTCTCCTTCAGTCCATTCAACACACACGTGCCAAAATCATCATCCACATTCATTTGGGTCATTTTCACTGTGTCTGGGAACCTTTTCCTGCCTCTCCCACAGCTCTACGACATTAACATCCTCTGCTTTAAAACATGCTGTTTCCAGCTCCCCACCTGCATTCCTGCAACCAATTGCCTCAGTCCTCTCCCCACTACCCGAAGAAGGATGATGCAAGCCTGATGGTCTGTATTTTCCACTGCCTCCAGAAATATTTTAAATTTTGCAAAAGAAGCTGCATAATTTTTTGCCCTGGCCCCCTTCAACTCTCATTCCTGAAATCTCTTGGTTCCAGCTGCAAACAGCTGAGTGAAAAGCAACTCCAGTGTGGTGTCTGTGATTGCATGCATATTTGTGTCTGTTGTATATGTCTGTGTATGGACAGATATACACAAAGATATGCTTTTATATGCACATGAAAATAAAAATTTAGCAAGTTTATTATAATGATCCCACTCCTGCAGACATCCCCATGTGAGAAGATCCTTATGACTGTGTGGGTCCAGATGCAAAGATCTGGATCACAGACAACCTGTGCCGCCCATGGTCCCCCAGAGATGTCACTGAATTTTGTTCCTTCAGAGGCAGGAATGTCTGGAGCTTTCGAAGAGTCTGCCTTCTTACATACATCCCACCCAAGAGGAATGAGGTGACCATTTCAGCCATGGCAGCCATGATAAAACAGGTTTGAAATTTAGAAAATGGCCACTGTTGATGAGGCTTAAAAAAAAACAACAACCAACAAGGAGACATGACTGTGTTGAGGTCTTGGAGTTGAATGAAATATACACTCTACATTAAAATCAAACTCCAAAATTGCTTTCAGGCTCTAGATCTTGAGAAGGAGGCTACCAAAAATGGGAGAAACTAGAGTGCTTGTCTGGGATTTTCACTCTCAACTGTAGAAACCAATGCATTTGACAAGCAGCAGGTGAGCTTTTGACGCTCTTGAAATTTCCAGTACTTCAGCATCTGATTTTCCTGAAGAGACTTGGCCATGAAAGTGCTAGCAGGAAAACGTGGATCCTTGCAAGTATATTAGGCAAGCAGGCAGTTAGTTCTTCACAAAACCTTAAAAAATGAAACATTGAAAATATCACGTCATTTTAAAGAATTGGAAAATTCTACCAGCAATTATAATCTGCACCGTTGCATCTTTTAAGAGCTCAGCAGGCAGCTCTTTCTGAAGCAAATGAGTTTAGTGCAGTGTTACCAAAGTGCTGCAGATAACGTAAATGCAAAGAAAAATAAAAGTGTAACAAAGACAAATAAGGGAAGGAAGAAAAAAATCTATGTTTGGAAGTTAACCAAAAGGTTGTCTTTTACTGAAAAGACGCAATGAAAAGTTTGAAAAAGCCCTAAACTCCCTATGAGCAACCTTCAGAAATAGAATAGGAGCAAGCTGTAAAGACAGGGATGTTTTGTGGACTGGTAAGGAGGTATTGGCATTTCATCTTTTACTGCTTTAAGAGTAGAAGCCTTCCCAACTGAGCCGTTTTTAACATCCAGCCTTTAAAAGTTCATTATTGTTCTTCCTTTTGTTGTTGCTATTATTATTTTTAGAACTGCATGTTGTCAGTGGCTGTCTGCACCTGTACAAGGTATGCACAAGAAAGTCATAACCTACAAACTCATTGGGACCTGTGTGTCAAGACTCATCACTCACAAAAAATCTGTGTCATAAGCAGTGTGAGTCCAAAGGAGTCAATATTTGGCAAAGCAGCAGGATGGAAAGAAGCTTTGGAAGTGCCAGTCCCTAAGAGTGGAATTTAAATGAATGGCGAGAAGAACTGTCAAATAATGCTCATGACAGATGGCAGTCTGCAAGTTGTGTTTTATTCAACTGAAATATAGGTGATTAAAAAAATTGTTGCCTCTTTCCAGAAAGCAGCAGGTATGGGAACTTTACCTTACATCTTTTTTCCCATCAGAAGTCAAACCTGTGCCAATGATGCTGGGTTATTTTCTAGTGTAATTTCTGTATCTACTGAATATAAAGATGAATAGAAGTAGTCAAAACCATGTATAAGGCAATTTTTCTTTCAATCTACCAAATGAGATACCCAAACAAAAGAGTCCAGTTAACTGTAAGTCACTCCCTTTGTTCTTAAATTTGATCTCCAACCCTGTGCTTCCAGGTCCCCACCTGGTCACTTCTGGAGTTTGTCCCCTCAAGGTCTTTCACTCTCGGTCACTGGCCTTTGGAAGCACAGTCCTTTTTCCAAAACTAAGCACAGCCTAGCACAGAAAGTACTTTATGCTAATGCTCCATCTGTGAATTAGCTTGGCTATTCAGAAAATTTAAATACATCCACTATCCACAAAAGCCACATCATGAGCTTGCTCCCATTTGGGGAAGAGGTAACTCAGTCCTCATCCACACATTATCCTCCAGGGTCATTTAATACCACGGTAGGAATCAGTCTTCAAAGCATCTTTTGGACGACGTTTCTACATGATCCTCTGTAACTCACTCTCCTCCCTAACACTTTTGCCATAACAACAGGGAATGTTTCGGAGCACTCAGTTAATAGAGAGCTCACAGCGAGACGTCAGATGCATCTTTTCACTCACTGCCTTGCTCTCCACTGTGCTCACATTGTTAATATTGTAATATCTAGTACACAGTAAGCCAACATCAGACAACAAGGAGAATTAATTATCACAGGCTTTGGTGCTTTGAATCACGTACTATCTATGAATGTTTTTGTCTGGAACAACCAAACCCTTGCAAGAAGACTCAAAGATGCCATTAAATCCCAAGCAGACATTTTGAGGGCAGTATCTCAGCAGCAGGTAGAAAGGTAACTTCTTTGGTAAGTAAGTTAAAAGAAAAGGAAAGGAGGATCCATCCAGGAGTGGTCCCTATTCAATAAACAGCCCTGGAGTTCACTGCAAAATAGGCTCGGGTACAGGCTCAAAATAAAGTAATTTCACAGTGATGGTGTGACACTTTTGCAACCGATAGTGTAGTGACACCTGCTGATGAACACATACATTGCAAATGCTTGTAAGATGAAGCGCTGATTCACATCTGCATTAAGCCTATTTTTTATTCTGTCTCTGAATCCACCCAGCTTACGGTACTACAGTATTACCGAAAGTGCACCACCAAGAGCACTGCAGACCCCAGCCATTCCCCTCAGCCTGTGCCTGCCTATACCACTGTTTGGCCACAACAAGCTCATTTGCTCTCTACATTTAATGTCAACACCTTTTTATGGGACTACAGGTCAGATCACGACTGTGTGAGGAAGGATACATTATTTTTCTGGACATAACACACAGTGATAATGGCACCTGCTTTTTGCGGTGTCACAGCACAAAGGACTTTTCTCGCTGCAGTTCGAAAATTAAGGAACTATCTTTGGTTGGTTCCCCAATTCGCCTCTAATTGTTTGCAAATGATACCCTGGGGATGTATCTCAAGACAGGAGCAGGATTCAGAAACAAAGTTGAAGGGCTCTACCTCCTCATTTGAACCTGAAAGCAGAGAGCCACTCAGTCCCACTGTCTGATGCACTCGCATGCATTTCCACCAACTGGATATATACATGTTTAACCGTGTGTTCAGGCTACATTTCTACATTTCCCTTCATTTACAAAATGGAGGGGGAAGGGCAGGGATTCACTTCAGTTACAACTAGGGAAGATTAATTTATAAGCAGTCCTAATTTATATAGGGCCTTGAAGTTCCGGAACCTTTTTTTCTGGCTCTACCACTGAGCTTTTCAGTGACCTTTATCAAGACACTCCTCTGTTAGGTCCAGCATGCTGTTACCTCCTTTGGTTGTGTCTGTTACCTTCTCAGTGATAAGTTCTTTCGCACTGCCTGCTTTTGGGCTGTGCAGGGAAAAACCCCGCACTCAGGGTTTTTCCAAACCCTACCACTACAAAGAACAGCCCCAGACCCACTGAAAAAAGACTTCTCAACAGGCAAGGGATCAGTTTAACATGACAGAATAACGAGCAATATCCAGTGTTATAACAGGACATTTTATAAACATTTAGATCCCAGTATTTGCTAAAACTGTGTCGTTGTTTGGGCCAGATTGGCCCAATCCGGTGGAANTGGCCTTGGTTGTTATAGCAATAAGTATAAGCAAGAGCCTCTCTGCATCCCGTTCCTTGGCATCAACTATAAACATGGGTCTTATCAGCCTGAGAGTGAACAGTTTTCGGCACAACATGCTGTTAATTTCAGCAGTTGGAAGAGGCCTAGCTAAAAAGTAAAGTTACTGAACAAAATTGGTCCTGTTTTACCTCAAACCAGGACAAACTGTAAAGGCAATCAGCTCCTGGTGCTATATTAATTCTATTCTATTTGACCCAAGGATTGATTAAAATCAGTCAAGAAGAAGTGCGTAAGGGCAGAAAAAGACCCCCTTGTTGTATGTCATTGGGCAGGATTTAGGGGGAAGTTGGTACATTGACATTCAGGCTAAGGAATGTCATGCCAACGTGGTTTTAAAATCTTACTTGAACTGTGTTCCTCCACCACAGGCTTGGTCACAGCTTGGGAGGCTCTTGGTTGGGAGCTGGTGCTGCAGGAAGCACGAGCACAGCAGTCGCTCCTCAGGCTGGCTGGAAGATTGAATCGGATCTTCCTGGGATCCCGTAAGGCACATCCCATGTGGTTTCACCGAACACAGTGAACTTCCCTGAGAGAAATTCTGCCTTCATCAGGACATCTCATAACTTACTTGTCTTTGGCCTCCTTTTAAATGAGGGCGTAGAGTTGTGGTCCTTGGCGTTCTTGCCTTAGCCCAGAGCTGCGTTCCAGCCACGTGCCGGGGAGGGGTACGCTGGGACTCACCAGATGCCCAGTTTTATACACCAACCTGCCTCTTTTTGCATGTCCAGCTACAGACATGGCAGTGAGTGAAATACCACAGCAGGCAGGACATGCAAAATCTCATCTCTGTCTGTCCCTTTGTTTGGGTCTTTTGCCACCATGCACCCAGGAGGGGTCAGCATTTCTCATCCAACTTGCCAGCAGCATCCAGGGGAGCTTGGAAACCCCAATTCTGAGCTATTACACAAAAAGTTAGGTGATCGTTGCAAGTATCTTTCGGTGTATCGCTTTACACACACTAGTGTCCAGAGAAGGCAGTACCCTTGGATTTTCAAGGTATCATTTTAGGAAGAAATTTTGCACCTTTCACAAGACGATGATACGTTAAGTACTGAGTCATCAGCTCTGCAGTGATGTAGAAATGTATATGTAGACCTTGAAAAACATTTTTTATTGCTCTCCTTTCAATGTGTTGGGAATCACTCTGTTTCATTTAACACGCCAATAGAATCCCCACAATGCAATAGATGCTTTTCTTGCTTTTTTGTTAGAAAGGTGCCAGGACAGGCTCCCTGTTTTACAGATTCAGCTCGGTGCTAACACTTTCTTGCCTTCAATACCTCCTAAAGCCAAGAGTGCCTCTAATAGTTGCCATAAAAATTGAAAGCTGCTTACAGAAATGAAATACCACATCCATTTCAAGTCTAACTTGCGTATAGTTACACAAGATGCAGCTGGATGTTTAGATGGCAATTTGTTAGAACTGCACAGTACTACAGGAAAGTAAACTCCACAGTGTTCATTTATTGTCCTCCCTCTGTTTTATTTCACATTTCCCAGCATATATGCATGTCTCCTTATTTTTTTCAGACTTCCAGGTTTGGAGTTTGGCATTTTTAAAGTGATTTTGTTCTCCTGCAACTTGACCAACATTATTTACAAAGTTGCTAATGACCTCAAACAGAGGAGAAGCCCTGGGGTGTCTTAAAAATGCTGCCAAGCACCTTTCTGCCTCTTTGGAGGGCAGAAGATCTTTGAAAATCAGGCTCCTCATCTTTTTTAATATGGGGAAAAAAACATGGGTTTTAGGCTTTTGCATTTCTAACCTGAGTCTTGCTCATTGCTGTTTTTTGACCCGTTCTGCAGCACCGGTCGTTAGCTGAGGCTCCAGTTTACCTAAGCCTTCCCCAGAGCACAACCAGTGGGTTTAACCGCAGCCTATAGCCTCCCAGGTCTGATGCTGCAGGAAAAAGCCAAGCAAAAACCGGGGCACATCCCCAAAACCAGAAAAAAAACTTCCCCCAAATGAAGGGTGTGCCGGCCTTTGAAGGGAGCTGTGCTGATCCTGAAGCAGGGCTGTAACTATCCTCCTGTTATTTGGCATAGATGTAAACAGGATGAATGACTGTGGTGCTAAATCCGCTTGTGCCTCAAAACTTGATCAGCAAAGTCTTGTCTTCCTGGCTGCTCTATCTGCTCTTCAAGAAGCCAAAATATCCTTCAGCAAGCAACAAGTACCAGTTCCTCTTATGGCCACCTTCGGTAAGTTTTTATTCATTAAAATTCATTCAACTAATTTAAACAACGTGATGGTCTCTGCAAAAGGCTCGTGCTGAATTCCCTCCCTTCCCTGCCAAAGAAGGTGTTATCTGAACAGCTGTGCCTTCGCTCTCCCAGCTGATTTCCCATAGTGTCTCCAGTGACGTTTAAGCCATCTTAATTATTCTCTTTGGCAATTATACAAGGAAAATAATTATTACAGTACTTATCTTTATGGCTTAAATGCTGCTGGGGAGAGGCAAGATGCCTTTTCTCAATTCTTTGGCAATAATTAAAACTAACGCACAGTTTCCTGTTAATTTAGATTTTCGTACTTCTTTTAAAGGCCTCATCCTGCCTGCCTCATTGTACAGCAGCAGGAAGGGAATGTACAGCAATGAAAATACAGTGAAAATTCCCTTTTTTTCTGACTGAAAATAGAGTTGGAGAAGAAAGAGATCCCATCCAGTATTCATTAAATTTTACTAATTAAGCTGTTATTATTAATGGAATCAAGCTGTCATTAACAGCGGATAACTATATGTGTTCAGCTGTGCCCGCTCACACCCTTCAAGGTGGAATCTGGGGGATCCAGACAGGATGGGAGGAAGCGGGATTGCAGAAAGCTGGGAGCACTGCCTGCTTGCCTGGCTGCCAACCCATTCCCAGAGCCTGTTCAGTGCTGTTAAATTAGCATTTTCCAGTGGAAGACATTTCCCACTGAATATTTCTGCCCAGTGTGAGGGCTGGACGTTACGTGAGCTTCAATCCTCGCAGTCCTCATTCGCTGCCTAGTGCCCTTTCCCTCCTTTTGTATGCCAACAGGCATGTCTGACCTTCCCACTGTAAGTGTTTTCTGGGAGCATGAGGAAGCGGTGCTCTCAGCAAAGATAATTACTGTGTGTAGTAGCGCAGAGCTGTAAATGCAAGAGCAACATCACAGCTCTGGCAGTAGACCTCTCAAGAGAATTGTATGCATAGTGTCAAAAATGCATTTTAATGGATAAGAAATCCAGCATTTCTTGCCTTCCTGAGGGCAACGTACAAGCCACATGCTTGCGGTTTTTATAACCGCTTTTAAAGATGTAAGTTCTGATTTGGGAAGGTCTCATGCTTCATTGAGACCATGGGGAAAGTCTCATCGGAACCAAAAAGTCTGGGCTCAGGCTTGCCACTGGCCCTGGGCAGGGATGGGGGCTGAGCTTCTGTCGGGGCAGAGCAAGCACGGGCAGCAGCTCCCGTCCATCTCTGAAGGCACCAGCGCTCTTTTCTTCCAGAGAAGAGCAACACGCTGTAGGTCAGAATATTAACTTGTTTATATTCCCCTAACCTTAAGAGGCATTGCCCTCCAGATTTATCAGGGCAGTGGTGATTTTTCATGTATATTATGTCCCTTAGTTTAAGATGGTTGAAGAGGTTGTTTCCCTGTTACAGTGCGGAGACATTTCACATCTATTTGGGCATGTTGGTGCAGTTTGGGGCAATTTTCCACATAACTCATAATGCCATTTGCATCATGCTGAAAACAGGCAAAGGTCACAACATCGCACTTTGCGTCCAAAGAGTCAAAGGCAGAGTCCAAACCCTGCCCAGGCCCCTGGAGGGCAGCAGGCTGAGATATCGGGCACTCTGCAGCACCTCCAGCCCCTGCTTCTCAGCCCAGCGTTACCATCAGAACCATGAAGAAATGACAAATAACTCCAGACAGAAGCGGGGAAAATCCATCTTGTCTAGGGCATCCTGCTGGTACTTTCTCAAGTCGAAGAGACTGGGCAGGCTGGAGTTTGCAAGGATTTTTTCCTCTTTCACTCAAAACCTCACCACAAAATGCTGCACTTTCAGTTCCTGCTTTTTAGATTTTGGGTTTAGTACATTATTTTCATGATTTTAGCAGTTGCTCTTCATCCAGAGTTGGCGGATGAAGCAATTCTGCTCCTCTTCCGAGCAAGGGAACTGGTGTGGGAAGAGCCCCCGAGGCCACACGGGAGCTGCCCCAAGAGCACGTTAGAGAACATTTTGTTGAGGGCTCAGTGCACGTGCAAAAGGGGCTGTGGCATTTGAAGGGCTTTGAGCATGCGTGTGCATGCATGTGAGCTATTGCAGCTAGACAGACTTTAGAAGTAGGCAGTAAATGCAAAAAAAAAAAAAACCAACCCAAGGTCAACGCGAGAAACGTGAACTGTCAGAAAAAAGCTGAAGGGATATGTGGTGGGGGCCAGAGTGCTGGTTGGAAACAGAGGTTTGGGAAATGGAGGAAGGAGGTGAATGGCTTCCAGACATTCATAGTGACTACGTTCAGCAAGACACACACTTAGACCCTTTGCAAATTAAAGGGCAGCACCAAGGATCATACCTGACTTCATCACCGAGCTCTTCCCCCAGAGGCAGGGGGGTAGCCCCTTCCCCTAAGGGGTGTCCACAACCTCGGGCGTCACCCCTGGGGCCACCTTTCTTGCTTCTGGGGCTACAAGGGCAAGGGGCTGCCCACCTTCAGCTGTTGACGGCCCACTCTGTGACCCGATGCTGAGAGCAGGCAATGACAGGCAGTGACTACCCAGCCGTGAGACTGCCTCGCCGTGCTTCTCAGCCTCCTCCTCCACTCCTTCTTCTCCATTAGCAGAACTGCTTCATTGCATTTGTTACCCTCTTAAACCAGATGCAATCTGAATGCAGGGCTGTTTAACGGAAACTGTGATTTTAGCCACTTTAAACGCCAAGATAGATCTTCCCTGTGGGTGTTTTCAAACTGGTCTTATCCTGGTCTATATTTGCTTAATTTGCAGGAGAAGCTGAAATCAGACCAATTTTATTCTAATGAAGTAGAGTTGTCCTACTTTATCCAATTTAGGATTATTTTAAAAGATCTGGCTTAAATTAGTGCACTACCTGTGAGCAGACTACCCCTGTCAGGACAAAGAATCGGGAGTAACTGGCAGTGCGGAGCACCAGATTTCTCCAGCACAGGATACAAAAAATACAACCACAGTGCTATTTTTCACATTAAATATAACCCTAACTAGTTTTATTGGATTTTTTTAATTTGCCGTTTGTATGTCTGTATTTCAGCCCACGTGACGAAAAAAGAAAAAAAACTTATATACAAGGTCAATCCGAAAGCACAGTCCCCACTGCTAACTGGGAATTCTTTTTGCATGTTCTCTATTACAGACAAATCATCATCATTTAGGGTCCTGGCAATAATGAATGGAAACCTCTTGTTATGAGTTGTGATTACTTTGTGCTGTTGTCTTACTGATAGCAGGGCCCATCCTACCAGTAAGACAGCCTCCGGTCTCTTCCTTACAAAACCAAAATTAGATCGTACAGCACTTCCTCCTACCAAATGAACTTGCCTTTATCAAAGTATCGCTGACAGCCATAACGAATCCTCTCACCACTTGATTAGTATCATCAAAGGGTGAACTGTGATGGGCAGAAGATGAACCGACTAAGTTCAGATAGTTGCTGCAAAAAAAAAAAGGAAGAATTTCGGGCGAGTATGGCATGCTCTGGTAACTGTGCCAGCAAGGAGAGTGGGGAATGGTTGGGATGCCCAGCTGGGGACCAAGGACCAGGGAGCAGCTGAGTACCCCATGGTCAGCCCAGCAAGGCACCATGTCAAGGCATAGGGAACAAAAAGGGGATGTCACCCCATCCCACCGCCCCATTTCCAGCTGCTGGCAGGACCATGCTCCCCCCTGCCTAGCAGCGAGGTGTGAGTCGGGGGAAGAGGCAGACGTCCCCAGACAGGTAATACCCCTCTCCCCGCAGATTTCTGGCACTCCTGGCTTTCCCCCTGGGGAGGTTTGTTGTGCTGTGTTTTGGTTTTTCCCTTCAGCTATGTCTCATGCTCACATAAGTCAGTAACTAGAACGTATTTTTACATGAATTTAGAGCATTTGGAGCCTATTCTGACAGGAATTTAAGTGTCAAGAGTGATTACTCATTTTTTTGCTCTACTTCATTTAACAGAAATTCTGTGAATGGAGTAATTTGAGGACTTCCCCATCACTAGGATATTTGCCTGAGGCAGATTTAAGTCCCCTCAGTCCAGCAGGGCACGTGCTTTGGCCACCTGCAGGGGAGGTTGGAAGGGACAGGCAGGGACAGTGGCTCACAGCACGGCCACTGCTGGCTCCCATGCCCAGCTGCCCCTCGCCTCCCCCACGCTGCAGCCACCCACAGATCCGTGCTCGCAGACCAGAGCAATTGCTGTTAAAAAATAACTTTCCCTGATGAGGGACCAAACCCGACAGGAGCAGAAGGGGGTGGGGGGCCGGTCGCCCCCATTTCCAGTGGCAGAGCCAATTTAGGGGAGCACAAACACAGAAGCAAAGGGTTTTGTGCATGCCAGAGGGAGAAAACATTAGAGGCAGATGACCAAAAGGGAATCAAAAAGACTTTGCGGACTCTTTTTGCAAATAAATACTATTGTGTAAAGAAATAGCTGATCCATAGGATCAACTGCCCAGCATGGCCCCTGCTACCAGCAAACTGCTTGACTTTCCAGGGCCACATGGAGGAAAACCTGGAAATCATGGATATAAAACCTAAATTGTGCCTATGGACTCCAGCACTAAGATGAATTGTTTCCAACATGTGAACATTAATGCTGCTTTAAAGAAATGTGAAGAAATTTCAAGAGAGGCTGAGAGAATATGATGTTTGCAAGGTCTGTGCCTGATAGCCCGCACATAATGGGAAGAAGAGACAGAACAAATGCGATGAAGACACTTATATCCCAAGAGATTTGAAAAGTGTCTGTGCCAAGTCGCTTGGAAAATGTCATGAAATTAAATAATTCAATGGAGAAAAACACATTTTCACAAAGCAAAGAGGCAGGGGAGGGAACAAGCCTCACAGACCAGATGGAAATGTGGATTAAGTATTGGAATAGACTGAAATAAGTGAACAACTACTGTCAGACCATGCTGCGTTTTGTTTAAACAAAAAACAGGTGAACGTTACAATGTAGATTTATCTGACAAATAGAGCTGTAAAACACAGCACACCCCTGGGAAGGTAGAGTGGGAAAAACCTACCTCAGAGATGGAGAGGTTTGTTTTGCAGTGATTGGGGACAAGGTTAACCAGTGTCAGTGGAAATCTGTCCCCTGGTTTAGGTGGCTTTTCTGCTCCATTGCAGATCCTCACAGAGGAAGCCTTTAGCTCAAAGCTCCTGAAAGAGGTTCAAAGGTACCAAAAGGTATATGAAATAACTCTGCAAACTGATGTGGAAAACTATGATCACACAGAAGTCTTTTGGGCTGAACCCAAACTTCCATGCAACCAGCAGGAAAACTGCTGCTGACTTTGGTAGGATCACTCATGACTTACGAGAAGCAGGCAATTAACGCTTTCCTGGGCCTGGATTTTAACCAGTAGTCAACAGGGTAGTACAAGGACGTTTGCTGAAAAGGGCAGAGCAGCCAAGTGAGAAAGGGGTTGTATGGGACCCGGCAGTGGGTGAATATAGCAGGACAACAGTGGTGAGACATAAAGGAAGATGCTAATGGATGGGACTTGTGAAAAAGACTCCTAAGGCCATACAGTTTCCTTGTCCATGTCCATGTCTCTCACATACTGGGGAGCCCAGAAGTGGGCACAGTACTCCAGGTGAAACCTCACCAGTGCTGAGTAGAGAGGCAGGATCACCTCCCTCAGTGTTCTGGCAGCGTTCTCTATAGCTCTGAGGTAACATGAAAGAGGAGCTCCATACCATCTTCCCCCATACTCCTTTTGGAGAACGTGGCTTTTCCTATAGGGATGATAAGAGGCCTGACCATAAACAAAACTGAAAGAGCTGTGAAAGCCAGCTGGGTCATAAAAAATTTTAAATATCCTAGGCTTCACGGGTAGAAAACCAGACAAGGCAAGCTTTGTGATCTTATTTCCTTGAATATGTTTCATATTTCACTTTTATTTCCTGGGAAGGAGAGATACAGACAGACCGCATTCATCTATGTCAAGAGAAGGTTCAGCCCTCACTAATGTAACAGGAGAGGGCTAAGCCAGAACAAGCACTTTTCAGTGTAATTACTTTGCCTCAGCAATTTTGTTTTATCATAGCTGATGCAAGTCAAAGCAAGTGAAAGGGACCAGAGAACACAACATGAAAACAGCATGTCACATGAAAGGCTTCAGCTTTCTCAAAGACAGATTGAGTCTGTCGTCTTTATCTGACACTAATTGGGAGCTTTTTCATTATCACAGCCAAATTCTGCCCTTGGCTACCTGCCCATAGATCTTTCTGACATTTTCCAGTGGGAACTGGAGGCAGATAATCTAAGGGCAGAATCTGACGGGGAACTGGTAGAAGGACACGGGGGGTGCTCAAAGACCTCCCCTGGGAATTCATCCTCTGCCCTGACCCAGGCACATCTGTTAGTTGCAAAGACACCAGCTCATCCTTTTCCCCGGATCTGGGGTGAAGGGAAAGCGTGAGGAGGTTTGCTGGTTTTGAGAGAGATGGGCTTCAGCTTGGATTTAATTTTCATTATTTGCTTGGTGACTCCTGGAGGTGGGCTGGGGAGAGGTTGCTCACTTTACTACCATTGTTTTCACTGGGATTTCAATGGAGTTTGAAACTGCTTACACTTTTGGATAGCTGCTCTTATTCTTTACATCTACTTTGAAATACTGCATTAAAGTTATATACTTAGGAAGGGGCAGCGTGTAGTGATGCTGACCAGGAGGCCACTGTACATCGAGGAGTTGGTGGTCCACACAGCAGCTAATGCAGGTGGGTGCCTCTAGAAACTTCCTACGTGAACTGAAACCAAATCTCTCTTTAAAAAGAGAGTATATCTGAAAGAAACAGTGTCATACAGTAGAAAAGGCTTACCAACTCAGGCAAAAAATGGATGTATGGACTAGAAAAGAAATTTTAAAGAACAGTTATTTTGAGCACAGGCAGAGCTTTAGCCTTATTTTAGCATTTCTTTCTCTTGTAAGGATGCAAATGAGCACACAACCCATAATTTCCACAGCATAGCTAAAATGTTGCAACATGCAGAGAGCCATTTTATAAATACCTGAAATCCAATAGGGAAATAGTAGTATAATTAAATAAGCACACTCCACTGTGCAAGAGAGCTGGCCATACATCTATCTCGTTTGGTTTATGAGAGTGTCCAGACTGTTATTCACAGGATTGCTTTAAAAATCCTGTGTCTAAATTGGAAGTCTGCTAAAAAGAAGGCACAAATAGCAGTTTGGGGAAGGAGGCGTCTCCTTTGCGTACCCACGTTTACCTGTTCCTGTGCCTCATAGACTGATCTGCGTACGTACAAGCACGAGTACTGGCAGCGAAAGTGTAAGCATCATGCTGGAAAGATGGGTAGCATTTATACAGCAGACAACATGCCATTCCTATTGTTCGTTCACCTCTAATCATTCTTCTAGCCTTGATTTTGTGTAAAAAGGCCAATTTCACACATTGGCATATATGTTACTACAGGAATTGCAGGACCAATCACTTGCATTACTCTGGTGTTGTACAGGACAGGCTGGAGGGCAGAACCAAGTCAGGGTATTATTATTTATACATGACTGTAGTTCACAGGAAGCCCAAAGGTGAATCAGGGCCCTCTGACATGTTTTGTATGAACACAGACCAAAAAGATAATCCCTGCCTTCAACTGCAATTGACCTTCAAGGCTGCTTTTACCTGAGCCCAGCCTGGGGCAGCAGTGGGTGAAGGTTCTCCTTGTCTGGTGATGGGACTGGGGTAGTCTCGATTCACGTCCTGGCTCATCAGTATGTAAATTATCATAACACCTTTTCTGGCTTCCACAGAGGGCTCTTCATCCTCTAAGAGACACCCAGGCCTGAAAAGCTGTCTTCTGTCAAGGACACTGCCAGCTTCTGTAAGGCCAGCATTGCTAATCCCTTGGAAGCAAAGCTCATGTGCCATCAGCCACCAGGGACATCTAAGGAGCTTGGGGGTTTTAGCAGGGATGGAGGACAAAGGGGAACAAATGGAAATTTCATAAGGAGATGAGACTCTTGCTGCTATCCTGACTGTCAGCCAGCCCCTCCCACTGGCCCTTAGCAATTTTTTATCCTTGGTCCGTTGCATTACAGGTCTCAAAGGGATTAAGTTTTGTGAGTATCAGTTCCTTCACAAAGGCAGGGTGACTTCAGCCGTCCCCTCTTCTGCCTGGCAGCAGCTATCTGACCCGCAAGGAGAAGTATAGGTCAGGAAATCACCATCCACATCACTCCACGTCATTTATAGCATGTGCTGCCTGCTCCTGGATTTTCAGGTCAAAAGAGATGGGTAAGAAGTAGGGGGGTAAGGAAAAACATTATATTGCAGTGAAAGTGGTAGCTAGAAGGAAGCTGAAAATACTGTAGCAGCTCTACAAGAGAGGGAAGGGCAGCAGAGGTGCTGTGGGCTGGGGGAAGGCTTGTCCAGGGCTGGGGGTCTGAGCTTCCACAGTGCAGATAGCACTGGGAGATGGAGGAGACAACAACAACATGGTCCTGATATGATTACAGTGGAAACATAGGGAATATCAGGTCTCATAAGAATATATTTTTTTACAATAGTTCAGGCCCACTTTCTGTTATATTGAATATAGAATGTTAATGAGGTAATACCTGTTGCCGTTCACCTAGGCTCATTATGCACAGCTTCCTTTTGAGGGTGATTTGTGTCATCTAATCCTTTGTGTCATATGATTAGAACAGGTCTTACAAGATAAAGGATGTCTTATTTAACATTAGATCTGACCTTTTATCTGTATTTCAGGCACTTTATTACAGTTTGTAATTGATATAAAATCGAAGGTGCATTTGGTAAAGAGAGCAGTCCAGACCCTGTCTCCAGAACAGACATTTTGTTCCTGATCTCTTCAGTGTTCCTAATTCAATCTTTTACTTTTTGAATCTTTCAGATCTAATTATGTCCTAATGACACTAGCTTTAGGTTCCAAATCTAAATCACCAGCACTGCAAGGATGACTGGCAAATATATTCTGGAATGAGTCTCATGCTTTTCCTTCCTTGAACTCATATTCATTTATCAACGGGAGATGAATGGGAAAAAAGCCAAACCAAAGTATACTGTGTCACTGAGCATTGTCTTTTATGGAGGCAAGGGCTACTCTTATATTCAGAGCAAGCTTTAATGATGTGTATATATATATATATTTATGCAGACATAGCCAGTGATAGCTGTAGATTTTGTTTTTAATGAAAGGCATTTATTTTAAACTTTCTTTGCTTGTATTAATAAAAACTACCTTGGCTGAAGCCCAATGCAGTTTTCTTGCTGCTCTGCAAATCAGCTGCTCAAAATCTCCTCGGGTTCCGGTTCAGGTTCAAATCCATTGTACGTCAGTGTGCAGCAGCTCACGGGAAAGTCACAGACAGAGGTAGGGCACACGAAGCACTGCAGGTCAAATTATCCGTACAAACCCCAGTTACATGCCATGAAAGTGTTTGGTGTTCCATTTCTTCCGATGTAAATTTCTGGTATCTATTTCAGAATTAATTAAGGATGTGACCACCTGTTGATGTAAACGGTTCTGTGGCCTCTGTATTGCCTATAAACAGACTCATTTCTCACCCCTGCGCAGTTCAGCCTGTGGGGGCTCTCGGTTTTCGGTTGCAGGGATCCCTACTCCATTCCCCAGCAGTGGCCAAACCATGCTTTTCCTCCCTGTGCCTTTCTTCTCTCAATGGCCCATTTTAATACATATTTTTGAAATACAATCATCTCATTTGGTTTTTTGAACACAGCGAGGTTTGCTTCTTTTGTATTCAGGTGTGTACTATTTTTATACCGTTCACTGTAACAATGACTAGTAAGAATTAGACTGGCAGAGCTGTAATTTTGCCAGAAGTGAATTGTTGATGGACAGCAGCCCTGTGATCCGAACGCTGCAGTTTACAGCGTGCAGTAAATACAGTGGCTGCCTAAAACACTTACCAGGTGCTCAGTCCAAGCCACGTTTAAACCAAACGAATCTGTGTCAAACTTTAGAACGTGGGAGATCAAAAGTCTTGCTCCATTTTGGCAATTCTTTGGCATTCTGGTTTCTCTGCTGACAGCAGTTTGTACACAGATGTTCTAGGGGGAAAAACTGCAAAGAAAAGGTGCACAGGCAATGACAGGTCACTGTCTCTGCTGATACAAGAATCAGGTGGCAGCAGATGAAAATAGCAGGTGGTAACTAGCAGATTCGGAACAAATAAAAGCCCTCTTTAAATTTGACTGAAGCTGTCTGACGTAACCACAAGTTCGGAGGGAAGCCTGACAGACAGACAACTGCATCTAAAAAGAAAACAACAAAACAAGCAAGCAAACAAACAACCCTCCCCCCCCCTACAGTTTTCCCTTGAGAAACAAAGCGTGTGTTTAAAAGAAAACAGCAGCTTCCTTAACGCAGGCTGGGCATGCTTGTCTGGCAGAGAGAATTTAGGTATGGTCGTTGCCCCCTGCAGATGCCGAGGGTGCTTAGCCCAGCGAGGAGGATGAGCCAAGACCTTCGCTACATCTGCCTGCCAGGGCTCTGCCAGGGGCTGAGACCCGGCCAGGGCGATGCTCCCGAGCCAGTTCAGCGATTGCAGAGGGAGCGCCCGGAGCTGGGCTGAGGTGCAGAGCAGTGTGAAAGCACCCAAATGCAGGTGAAAAATCAGATGCCGTCACTTTGCAGCCTGGAGTCATTGCGACCGATGTGCCAATGCTCACGTGTTTCGTGTCACATCTGCCGTCTTGGAACAAAAGGCTGGGCGATGGGAAGAGGGTTTCACTTCGTTAAGGAAAAAGAGGGGGTGACTGTGCGTTTTTGTCATGTTGAAGTTGCTAATAAGCAGGAGAGCACTGATAGTTTAGCAGGGTGCACTCCTCAACAAAATCAAGGAGATCTTGACATTAGTCTTCCCAGCTCCACACGCCCATGGGCCACTAATTACCGACAGGCTGCAAACCAGTTGGCATAGAAAGCACCTTCATCTTGTAGGCAGGCCCTTCCCACCACTGCCTGCAAACAAACCATCGGGAGTCAGGCAGCCCTCTGCTGTAAAGCTTTTCTGAAAGTCCATGCTCAATTTGCTCAACTTTTCCTGGAGTTACAGCACTAACTCTGAGATGGATTAGGACAATTTTTCATACACGGCTGAGTTGCTCGGTTGCTCTGTGGACAAGGATGGATGTTAAAAGATGCTGGGAATCTTTTGATGTTTGTTGGAAATGGCACTGATGGGGAACATCAATTACAGTGTCAACAGAAAGCTGAAGTGCTTTGCAAACATATCTTCCACAGCAGTTTGCTGTGGTACCAGCAATGAATCTGAAAATACCAAAAGGGGAGTAAAAAATAATAGCAGCTAGCAGCTCAAGTACTGACATTCTAATACTTGCAAATTCGAAATAAATACAACAGTGCTTCTAATTTTGGATAATCACTGTGCTAGTGATGCCCAATTAGTCTAATAAATTGCCAGCAAAACAACTGAAAGCACCTGTGCAATGATGCATTTGTCTCTCCCTTCCAGACATTTCACTTGCGCAGATTTATTAAATCAAGACATAAAGCATGCATAATAATCCTTCTTGGAAATCAACTGCTAATTTGCATAGAAAATCAAACAATGGAATATTTTCTGTATGCAGTGCAGGGATAAGAAGGGCCTACGGAGTGGTACAGGATCGGATGGGTTGTATAATATGAAATTGAAAGAGAGACAGGATGGATTGAAGGAGCTGAATGGACAACTGGGTCTATGAATTAGGTTCAACGTAGGCTCACAGGGCAAAGGTCTGCAAGGCCAGCTGCAGCATCAGTACCATGCCACACAATTCATTTCTGTGAACAGATGTTGGGTTTTATGAACCTAGACAGCTCACCATAACGGAAGTCAAAGAGCACCGTTAAGGTTGGGAAGCCAAGCAAAGAGAATTTAGGAACTGGCAAGACTAGGGTCATCAGAAATTTTCCTATTTATAATATGTCCTGTGGCAGTCCTTCATGATGTGTTCATACACTAGTTTTCCACAGGACCCTTATCAGACAGACCGTTTCAGGACTGAACCGGGGACAGATGGACACAGGCAGTGTTGTCTGTCAGCATGCTCCTTGCTCTGTTACAGGAGCGGGATGAAGGACAAGACCATGGTCGGAACACACTAGATGCTGACCAAAGATGTGCTTTTATCTCATCCTTCCTGGTGTTCCCCAGCAGTATGCAACCTCACTTGTCAGCGGCTGTCACCAGCTGAGTGGTCCTCAGTTCGTGGTGCCTGGGGGCTGATTTACAGAAGTACTGAGCACATTGAAAGACAAGCTAAATCAGGCAGAAGTGCACCGGGAGAACCAAGGGCAATTCTGCAGTTGGTTTCAGCAGGGCCAAATTCAGATCAGCTCTTGCATTCCCTTCCAGACCTCCATTTGAGCAGGAAGCACAGAGGAAGAAGGGAACAAAGAAAAGATAGGCATTTAAAAGTACAGTGTGTGCAATCTGCTCTCTCCATATGGAGTCTTCCTTACCTAGCTGGGAGGAGGAACCATCCGAGAATGCCTCAGTACAGAGCCATGAGCAAGAAATCAAGGTAATAAATCTGGAGGATTCACCTGCCTCAACTTAGGTGTTTAAAAGACAGATGTCTGAGTCTGGGATAGCCACCGTATACCCCCTTAATGATGGAGAGAAACAGGTAACTCCAGGTACTCTAAACCAATAGTCTAAGGCCAGACAACATGCTCCGAAGGGATCTGTTTCCCTCTGTTGACTATGGTGGGACACTAAGGCTGGTTTTGCTACTTTGGCACAACAGAAGAGCAAAGCAGCTGGTGCTGAGGTCTCAACATACACACTATATGCAGTTTCGGGTTTTGCTTTGGACTAGATTTAGTCTGGCTTCCCTAGACCAGCTGTCCTACCTGGAACAGCTATTCCACCACACACACATTTCAAAGTTGTCTGAAGGATTCGTTCAGACCATTACGGCTTTCTAGAGATATAAGGACATTTGGTGCACACCTGGAACAGAGCTTTGGGTTAATTTTCCTCCAACAGGAATTCAGCTTAGTAGAAAAACTGCTCCAAGAACCGAGCCATAAACAGACACAAGGATGAGATTTGCTTTAGAGCTGCACCACTACGCTGACCCTAAATACTGCTGTATATGCATCAGGACAACTAGCTCAGACTTAGATATTTAATTTTTAGATGCCTATGCTCGGTGAATCCCAGGCTTAGTGACATAGATCATAAAACCCAATCATATTATTTTAACAAAGTCAATTAAAACTGTTTACATAGCTGCAATTATCACAAATCCTTTTGAAACACTGTTTGTTCAAGAGATCATAAAGTGTGCAGGGAACAAAGTGAAAACATAGCAACAGTATTTTTCATTAGAAATTAATTAGCTACAGGAGATTGCTAATCAAGTTACAGGTTATCATCGTAGAGTAACTTTTCCTACCAATGTCTAAAGCAAACTCCTAATTCAAAGAGTTATAAACAACCGCAGCTTAAGCAGGATTGGAAATAAGGGCTCTTAGCTGAATGCAGAGCACATTCAAATACAAAGTTAATGCAATTTCTCTCTCTGTTTACATCTCTTAGACGTAATGGACATGTGCACAAATTGGTCTTAGCTGTGATGGTGAAGTCTATTTCTCTATATTCACTGCAACTTCTTTGAGGAAATTCTGGCTCTCATGGCAAAAGATCCCTTCATCATTTTTGGCAGGGCCTAGATTTTCCCCTAAGCTTCCCTTTCTTAGAATTAACATCTTTGAAACAAAGATTCCTTTAAACATTGCAGGACCAGCACCCTTTGGCCAGAAAAAAAACCTACAAATTCCCTACTCAAGCATTTCGAAATATCTGTTAGTAAAGAATATTTGCCATCTTACGTGGTTACTCTCGTTTATGAAAATATCAGTGAGAATATGCAGAGCTTTTCCATTCCCACCAGAGATACCAAAAGCACTTGACTTCTCAGATGCTTGGCCTGGTCACTTTGGTTATGTGTTCCTGGGCTAAAGCTTGTAGGGAAGATGAATTGTATACTGTAAAGCCAGCACATGGGAAACAGACAGGTATTTATGAGTGAAACTGATACCCACGAAAAGATAAGTATTTTCCTGAGAATTTTGTTTTATCTTTATTGATGCTTACTCCCAGTGACAATAAATGATGAATAATAAGATAGACCAGAGCATGGAGATAAACAGGGCTTTTAGTCCCAACCACAAAATCATCCATGTAAACAAAAATTAAAATATTGTTAAATTGCCTCCTATAATGTTAAACAGTAATTGTAGATAATACAGACTTAGCTGCTTGGCCCAGGCACTTTGGTTATCTGTGCGTGAGCTAAATCTTGCAGGGAAGACGAATTGTATCACGTAAAGCCAGAGTAAGGGAAAGAGACAGGTATTTATGAGTGAGAAGAAAGGAAACCCAAGTGGTGGACTGCGCAAAGGGCTACAAGTGGTGCTGTAGGAGGTAGCTAAGCCTCCTACAGGAGCCAGGAGTGCTCTGGCCAAGCTGGGAAAGGCGGTGGCTGAGTGTTCAGTGACTTACCACCGTCTGGTTTGCTTTGAAAATGGATTCTCGGGCAGGTGTCTTGCATTGCCATCATGGCCATGGCATCTGAACAGCTCGCAGTAATAGCTGGCCATGGCCAGTGTTGCCTACCAAGCCCCAGAAGTTACCCTTGTGGTGTCTGTTCAAAGACTGTCTGCCCTAGAAACCTGCTTCCTAACAAAGCAGTGCTCAGCTCTCATATCCAGGCAGGCAATCAAAGGCGATTTGGGAGAACTAGGGTGACTCATGTTATTCTAAGGAACCAGATTAATTTTATAGCCCTGACACAAGTTCACACATCGAACAAGCCCCAGCTGTCACATTTTATCACCTATTTCTGCTCTCAAACAAAGGTATTATTCCAACTCAGTTGAAAAGTGTGAATGCAGAGCCTGAAATCTTGATTTCATCTTTGTGCCTTTAATGATACTCTCTAGTGTTTTCCTTTTGTGTTTTATTTCTGTTTTCCGTTAATTCTTTTGTCCATGGGACTTAGCATCCTCCTAACAACAATCTCTAAGCAAACCCTGGGGATTACTCATATCTGGCTCACCAGCCACGCAGGTAGTGGACACCACTCCAAAACCCTGAGCTTCTGGAGGACTCCCCGATGCTTTTACTGGGACATATGACATGGCACACCGGTGCCATCCACTCACTGTGGGTAACACAGGCTCAGGTTCCTGAAGTATATTGACATTGCATTTTTGATTACTGCATTTTACATGAGCCATCAGTTTGTATAAAGCCTCTTTGAATGAGAAGGAGACAGGAAATTTTGTAAATCCTGATTAATTCAGTGTTTTGGTTTAGAGTGCGATTCAATAAACAGCTTCAGCCAGGAGTGGAGAAGTGAAACAGAGCACAGCAGGAAGGAGTATTAGTCAGGTGGTAATGTGGAGAAGACCAGGAAATCCTCAAGATGCCTTTGCCCAAAAAGCCAGTGCCTTGTGAAGCTCAACCCCTAGCACAACTCTTCCTAAATTCCCAGCTAGATCAGTTGGTCTAGGAAAAGGTGTTACCTCTCCCTCCTAATATTGTTGCTGTTATTTGGAAAAGAATAGTCCTAGTCCTTATTAAAATATTCCTTAAAATCTTTGAAAATCATGTTAAAACAAGAATCCTGAAGATAAGTGCTTCTTCTCTGCCATAAAAGATCTTTCGGGACTATTTTATTTTAAAATAATAGGGATGTGTTCTGCAACCTCCAAAGCTTTTCACAAGATTTTTTTCAGAGCATAAAACAACTCGGGCCAATTTTTCCAGCGTTTAGTTGTGAAAAGTTAAATCTGGCCCTTTTCCCTCCTGCTGCCCCAGTGGCGACTGTTCCCTTCCACCACACCACCACGAGGACACTGCTGGACCCAGAACAACCCCGCAAAGAAGCAGAACTGCACAGTTAGTCTATTGAGATGTTCCCTTAGGACGAGACTTGCTTTTAAAGGCAGGAGCTGGGCTATTCTGAATCCATATCACCACTTTCCTAGCCTGCATAACCCAAATTTGGCCAGAATAATTAAACTGCTGCTTGAAAAATCAACAACCATTTATATATTTCTTGCCAGTCTATAGTTGCTTAAGACATCTTGAACATTCAAGACACTTGAATGCCTTATGCATACCGTGGAAGTTTAGCTCATTGACTCCTAATACACATTTGAGGCACATCTTATATTTGAGGAATGATATATGCTTCTGAAAATCACATAGGATTTGATTTGAACACTTCTTGCGAAGATAATGAGCAGCGGGGTAGGAGGACAGAGAGAGGACAGCTTGGAGCAGACTGGGATGCGTACCTAAAGTCACAAGAGGCAACTGTGGAGCAGGGAAACCTGCAACTGGAAGTGCTCATTTACAGCAACAAACCTGGTTGTGAATGGGTAAGATGAAAGAAGCCCTGGGAGGACGCCAGCTTTCAGATGAGGATGAAGAGGGGTGGTTGGTCTGGTAAGAAAGGCACAATACAGACGCCTTAAGAGTACAGCAGGAAAGAGAGCACTGGGTGGGGAAAGGGCAAGAGACAACGGGACACCCAAAGTGCAAGGCTGTGTCCCCGACACACCAAGGAAGTTGGGACCAAAAGGACAGTGTGTCACATTACATGCCAGACAAAACTACCTAATTAAACACTTCCCAAACATACAAGCATGCTTACCTACGAACTGGTTTAATTAAACCGGTGCAAAACTTGGGAAGAAATTACTGTAATGACATTGGACTAGTTATAGGTATTTGTTTATTCCAAAACAATATGGAAATGCCCATAGGCAAAGTTTCACCAAATTCAAGTCAAGGTCTATGCCTGAACTGTAACTAACATGCTTATTTTAAATGGATTTTTCTTAAATTTATTAAAGTGGCTTACTTTTTAAATTGTTTTTTCTCCCTACATAAATCCCAGTTGCAGTTAGCGTGACTGACTTCAGGTGCAGCCAGCCAGAGAGTAGAGCTGCTTACAGTCAGAGCTGTGGAAACAGCAAATTTTGAGTCTGCCCCAGAATACACCTTACCTTTTAACGCAGACTTATTTGATTGTTTTTCTTGCCAAAACAAAAACATGGGGCCAAAGAATGTTTGCAATTTTTCAAAGACAGAATAATGGAAAGTGAAGCAAAAGCCAGAGAAACTTCACAAAACCAGGATGGTAGTCCATGCACTTTTTTGTGTGGTAACTTAATGGTTAATGTGCCTCCCCAGCACACAGAGGAGCCCACCTCAGCTCCCTGCTCCTGCAGTGCAGATCCCCCGTTGGAGGGTGAGTGTTGCAGCGATTCCCTCTGGACTCCCTGTCCTCAATCTAAGCATTGTAAGTACTTTTCATTCGTTGCCTCACGCTTTCTCTTTGGTTTAGCTCCTGCTCGGCTATTTTGTGAGAATCGGGATATCTTTGGAATTTACATCTTTGTCTGACAGACTGAAGTAGCGATCCTTCTGGTTGGACAGACTGAGTCTGTACCTGCAGGATGGCAAGTCTTTGTTCTGCGTTAAAATCCCATGAGTAAAAGAAAGGAATGAACCCCCACCTCCAGCATCCTCAGGGAATTCCTTAATAACAAGCTTGAGTGAAGTCCTGGATATACCTTCAAAACCAAAACCCACAGCACACATTATATTCAGGTCAAATATTAAGATATCCTTAACGGCATTTTTGGTGAATAAAGTGTTTCCCAAGAGGGGAAAAAAAGACATTACTTTTCTGAGTTTTCAAATACTAACATGATGAAATGAAAACAGACTCCAAAGCCTCCTCCCCACAGGTGTGCTGAATTTCACCAAGGTAAATTAGCCTAACGCTGCATCTAGCCCAAGTAAAGCCACTTAAAGTCAGAGTACGTCCTGCCTGTGCCGCTCTGCAGGCTGCACCAGGACTGGAGTCGGCAGCGTGAGGGCACAGGTCCGCTTGCTGTGTGGCAAAGCATGAAGCTTTGAGCTTAGGCTGATGTGAGGAGCATTGCCTGCGTGCCTCTGCCAGGCCATGCTGGGGGAGAGGCCAGGGTCAGGCAGGAGCAGAGCGGACTTGAGCACAGCATCCTGCAGACATAAGCTCTCCTCCCTCCCTCCCTCCCTTCCTTCATCCCTCCCTCCATCCCTTCCTCCTTTCCCAGAGGCAGCACATAGCTGGGGGCAGGCTGCATCCCTCTCCACTGCCCAAGCGGACATCCTTCTCCCAGGCGTGGTTTGCTGGGGGTGAAGTTTGCAAACTGCAGCTGGATGGGAAGGTCGCAGCTCACAGACACAGATGAGAACTTAAAGGGACTTTTATCCAACGCTTCAGTATCACAAGCTAAAGGAATAATCTTCTCTTTTATCTATTTCAAGTATCTCAGTTGAGGTACAGTTTGGGCTTCTAGTTGCACTCCTATTACACAGTACCTACACGTCTGCTGAGATGTTGGCCCTGAGCTGCCTGTGGGCAAAACACTTCCGTCCCTTCCTGGTGCCACTCCAGGATGGCCTTCACATCAGGAAGAGCAATGTGAGAGGCGACGAATAGCGGTGGGGGCGAAATCTGTTGCCAGGGTCCTTCATTCTTCACATGCAGATCATCTTTTTGAAAATGGGCAGTAGCTATATTGTTACCAGCCTAGAGGGCATGAGGAACAAAGCCACGAGAACAACAGAAAGACCTAACATTAAAAAAAAAATGAAAAAAAACTAGAGCACGCATGTGAGTGGCTTTACCTACTAACAGATTTATATGGTCAGTTCCTAGAAATGCCTGGCTCATACAAGTACCCAGATTTTTTTTTAACATTACCCCAGAGGACAAATGAACACAAACCCCATCTTCAATTCTTCATGCCATGGGCCAAGTTCTTAATTACATTAACACCATCCAATTAAGGTCTCTGCGCTCTTCACAAAAAATCCTCGCTTGATGTGGCCCAGCACCTCATGGCTGTCAGGACCAGAGTTTATCTATCTTTTGAGAATTTGTTTCTTTTGCAGAAATCACCGCACTTACTGATGCAAAGCCTCAGGAGCCAAGTCAAACAAAGTGCAGAAGCATGTGAAATGTTCTTTATGCATTAGGATTTAGTTCAAGCACCGGCCTTGCTTTTATGCATTACTACCAGCCGAGTTCTTTATCACCCTGGGGAGGCGAGGTTTGTCCTTTATCTTTGCGCTTCAGCTCTCTGCACGTTATTCTTCAGCAAACATTTAAATTCACCATAAATCCACAAGAAACCTTTTTTTTTTTTTCCTACCAGTAGACCCCTTTGCTTAGCTGCAGTTTACTCTCCCTCTGTGCAATCATTTACTCACGTTTCAAATTCTTTACCGCTGTTCCTAGACTTAGTTTGAAACTATTGCAGGAGACAGCAAAAATGAGTTTAGAGAAATATTTTTTTCTGCCAGCTCTCATTCCGCTATTTCCTCTCCCATCAGTTCTCCAGCCTACTTTATTCCTTTTCCTCCTAAAAGGATTTTCTGCATTATGATCCCTAAAGTGTTCATATTCATGTTTAGGTTATAGCATTCTCGTTGCAAGCAACAACAGTTTATGTTTTGTGCTTCAGGCATTTCTTAGAGATAAATCATGATGCAAATTCTCTGCTAGAGTAATGCTGTGGAAGTCAGTGAGACTCTGCCTGTTCTTGCTAGCAACCCCTTTGACCTGGTATTTCTAACACTTCATCCACAGTAAATCTATTTTGATATAACTTAAATTTTAAAATTATATACAATTTTCTTATTTATTACGCCTATTTAAAACCCTGGGTTCTTCAATTTGGACACCATCAATAAGCAATTTAACAGCCCGGAGAAATTAATAACACTCACCACTGAGCTCCGTTGTCAGGCCACAGACCTTCTGATCTCAACGGATTGCTTGGCACAGTCTCAATATCCATTATTTATCTGGAGATAATATCTTTTTGCTCAGTATGATGGAATTCTCAGAAATAATTCAACTGGAAGGAAAGTTACCTTGTCAAAAAGTCAGCATCTTAACAGCTGAAAAGAAAATTTGTGAGATAAGAACTATTGGATAGGAAGAAAGGGTATTTGAAGAAGTAATATTCCTCTGGAATAAGTCAGAGACTCGGACCACTAATACAAAATGGAACATTTATCAGCTGTGCTTATCCTGGGACAGATTGGTATGACGTTAAATTTCATTGCAGCTAAAAACATGATCTCAAGTCTGTTTCCAAAACAATGAGAAAAGTGTATCCTCATCCACTCTGCTTCCAAGGAGTGCCTAATTTTGTTTGTTTGTTTAGCCATTTCTATGCAAATAAGCTAAGTGTTTTAATAAACATCAGGACAGAAATGCTTTATAACTGATTGCATTACAAGTATATTACCACAGTCAAGCTTTGCGCACACAGCCACATCAATTAATTTTCCAATTTTTTTCTACCAGTCCTAAGCAAATTCCCACTTTGTGGCAAAACAAAATTAATGGCCCAAATGGAGCACAAATGACCTCCTACTTCAGTGCTAACAGATATTACCTAGCAGGGGATTCTTTCAAGTATTCACTAATGTCATTCTACAGCACGTTCCTTCACATAACTTAATAGATTAAGAAAAACCGTTCTACGCTCACTAGTTAAATAATCAAAATTAAGTATTCATATAAGCCTGATACTTACCGAAATCTGGCAGCTCAACCAACCCTGCAGAAAAAAGTGAGCCACTAACAACCCATGGTAGTTCAGCTCCTATCACTGGCACTGACGTTGCAGTAATATCTGCTCAAGAATCGGTGGTTGCTCTAATATTTGCATCCGGAAACTACAACTGTATCTACGGAAATGTGGTATGACTTTTTTAAAAGCCAAGTAGTGACTTTTTAATAGGGTTAACCTAGTACAAGACAGACAGATAAACACTCAATATGTAAGTTCAGAAGCCAAGAAGGTCACCGTATCTTGCTTTACATGCCCCGCTCTAAGCACCGACAGTTTGCCTGGCACAGAAGAGGAGATGTCACATCTGGGCGGATGGCAGTACCTGTCCTGCAGAACAGGCACACATAACTCACTAAATTCCCCCATCCCTGGTGAGAACCCCCACAGACCACGCATACTGAGCTAAGTGTAAAATTAAAGATAGTCTTGCTGGGACAAGCTTTTTTTGAGGGGACAGGGGTTTACTAGTCTTTTCAATAATCTGGAGGATACGAACACACCAGGAATAGAAAAAATCCCAAACACTATTCCTGACTTACCGCTGGCCCATGGGTCAGTCCTGATAAATACTATAAATTAGCTGTATGCACGGAGCATTCTTTTGAAAAGCAGCCCTCTTCCTGTTGCATAGTGTCTCAGTGTTTGATATCCATTGATTGTCAACATGGTGGTCCAATGTTTTACTGGTGGAAACCAGACAGCAGTTTCTAGACCGGTCTTCACAGGTTACCTGAAAGCAGCAGCGGCAGCTCATAACCCCAGTCACAGAGGACACCGATGACTTACCTCCTGCCTGTCCCCTTCCTCCCCCTTGAAAATGGTAGCAGCTCCTCAGAGGCAAAGTTTGCAGGTCAGGTGCAACCATCCCCAGTACAGCTGGATTTTCCTACGCTGGACTCCTACGCTGAAGTAACGATAGGTTAAGCATGGCATTGAATTGAAGCCTGCAGCTTCTTAACTACTGATGGACAATCCTGCTCAGCTGCTGAAGAGATAATGCTTGAGTACGAGAGAAGAGAAGAACAGGCAGGAGCAGCAAATGTTTCTCATCTTTCACAGCCAAAGACAGAAAACGCAATTCTGATTAATACGTTTTAACAGACACTCATTTGCAAAAGTTAAATGACTTTGGGAGGTCATTTCTGCTTCCAAGATACTCATTCCTTCAGAAAAACACCTGAACATTTGGAGTAGTTTAACATCTACAAAAAGCATTGCTTGTGCAATATAAATTCTTTTGAATTATTAGTCATCCTCCAATAGCCCAACACAATGACTGATTTCACTTTTGACTTTTTAGATATGAAAGACCCACATAAAATTCACTCAGTAATGAAGAGAGCCAACAAAAAATGTGAAAATACTTGGGGCCAGTTTCTGCTCTGAGTCAGCATTGCTACCTCACTGGCAAGAGATAGCATTGCTCTGCATTGAGCTCAGCACTTGTAGCAAAAAATAGACTTCAAATAAAACGTGTTCCCACCTTTAACAAATATGTATCTACAGCTATGCTGAACTTTGCCAAGGGCTTCCCTTGGTGCAATATTGATTTTTCATTCCATCTTCCAGCAGCAGCAGGGATGTCTAAATCCCATGGTGCTCTGAGAACAAGATTTCCGGAGTTAATGTCACAATATCACCTCCTAGCAGTATGGTAATTTACCCAGAGACAGAACTTTCTCCTTTCTTTTCTTGATACCTTCCAATCTGTTTTTCCTGCTTTTCTGAAATCAACGGGGATCTTTTGCGACTCATATATGCAGAGCTTAGAACAATATTATTATTTATATAGAAATATTTGCATACCAGGGAGCCCTTCCCTTAAAAACATTTCAAAAAGGTGCCATTCTTCATAAACCTGTACAAATTATATTATGTTTAGGCTAGTGTGTCCAAACACAACTTAATATTGTTTTTTCCCCTGCTTCTTTGTAAGGTTGGTTCTGTTGGGCTGAAAGATTCTTCCTCTTGTGGTTGGTCTTTCAGCAATTACTTTTATTCCCCTTTTTCTTGATCCAAACCCAAGGAATATATGATGAAACTGCTTGGTAGCAAAATGAAAGCCCATAAAATATCATGCTGTTTCACGTAGGTGAGTGTCCCATTGGTGCAAGACGACACTGGGGCTGAGAACTGACCTCAGGTCTTCTGGGCCGCTTCTTGGTCTTCCTAAACCCTCACTTATGTTCCCGAGATGAACAGGCTTCTGTCAAAAGAAAGCTCCAGTCCTGAACAGCAATCCTGTCACAGGGACTCAGCAAAAGGGAAGAAATATGAGATGCAGAGGAGAAAACCAGCACTGGCAGCGGGAGAAAACAAAGGAGGGACAGAAGGACAAGGGGGATGAGGGAGGCGGGAGCGCACAGGAAAAGTGCCAAAAACTGACAGAAAGGAGTTATTTCCAAGAAAAATGAACAAGCGCAAAAACAAAGGGAGAACACAGAGGGCAGGTGAAAGCAAAATTGCAGAATAAGAGGATTGTGAAACAAAAGGTTTCAAAGGCAGCTGGTAGCCATGGGGGGGAGGGAAACAACTTCCAGGCACCCCTCGCTCGCTCCTGGGTCAGCATAATCTGCAAATGTTAAAGTTCGGTTCTTAATTACCAAGTGCTTTCTGCCCTGGAGGTTTTATTTTTTCCTAGAATTGAAAGATTACTGCCTTGACTATTTTATTTCTGTATGGTTCCTACTTAATTAGACACACACAGGTGTGCACATGTGAAACGATGTGCCAGCAAAAGGGAAAAAAACAACCTAAATTATTCACTTGCCCGCGGGGGGGGGAAAAATGACTTATTTTTAATCCCTTTTCTTGGAAGTAGTGAGAAAGATCCTGACTCACACGTCTTCCTCCCTGGGGATGTCCTGTCAGCTGTCAGATTTGCTGGAGCCAGAAGGAGCCGACGGAACTGCATGGCGTGGTGTTTGTGGATTACTGCACACGGTAACCAAGCCTTGTCCTCGGAAGCCTGCTGGGAATTTGCAACTTGGCTATCTGCACATGTGCAAATGAACAGAAAAAAAAATGAAGCAGACAGGGATTGTTCATGTAGAATATATTTTCACAAAGTGCAAAGCCATTTAATGTGACTGTCATTCTAAGAATACCTTCCAGAGTCACTATTTAGTAGAAAATAGGTAATATCTTTTTCCAGCCAAATTAATGAACACGCTCCCTGCCTTGAAGACTTTACAATCTGAACTGACCACATGTAGTGTAGATGGAGAGTTATTTTTGTGACTTTCAGACTCCACTGAAACTTGTAAAGTATAAAACTGGGAGAATGGAGGCCTCTTATTTCAGGTCAGTAAACAATGGTAACAAACACATGAGTCAAATTGCAAAGGATTACTATTTTTCATGGAATTCCTCCAAAGACCCTAGTAAGCACTAGAAAGCTGGCCAAGTATGATTTCCTCTTCATAAATCCATATTGACTTCTCCCAGTCAGATTCTTGTCCCCAATGTGTTTGGAAATGGTTTCCAGACTATTAGTTGCTCCATCACCTTCCCAAGGATCAAGATGGGGCTGACCACCCTATAGTTCCCCTGGGTCCTTTTTCTTGCCCTTATTGAGGATATTTGCTTTCTTCCAGACCTCAGGAACCTCCCCAGATCACTATCATTTTTCAAATGTAATCAAGAGTGGCCTTGCAAAGACATCAGTCAGCTCCCTCTGCACCTATGGATGTATCCCATCGAGCCCCATGGAGTTACATACGTTCAGTTTGTCTAAATGTTCCCTAACTTGGTCTTCCTCCACCAAGGATAGGTCTTGCTCCAGGCTTTCTCCCAGGTCTCAGGGACATGGAATGCCTGAAGGTCAGTCTTAACAGTAAAGACCTAGGTGAAGAAGGCACTTGGTACTTTGACCTTTTCCATGTCCTCTGTCATCATGTTCCCTGCCCTATTCATCAGGTGTCCCACATTTTCCCTAGTCTTCCTTTTGCTGCTGATGTATCTGTAGAAGCCTTTCTTGATGCCCTTTACATCCCTTGCCAAATTAAACTCCAGATGGACTTTGTTTTTTCTAAGCCCAACCCTTCACGATATATTCCTCTCGGCTCCTCTGCCCTTGTTTCCACTTCCCGTGTGCTTCCTTTTTGTGTCTGAGTTTTGTCAGGAGCTCCTTGTTAATCCATGCAGACCTCTTGTGTTTTTGGCTTGATTTCCTGTGCTCTGGGATGGACCATTCTTGAGCTTAAAGGAGGGGATCCTTGAAAAGCAATCAGCTTTCCTGAACCTCTCTTCTCTCCAGGGATGCAACCCATGCAATTTCTCCAAAAACATCCATGAATACGCCACAGACTGCTCTCCTGACATCCAGGGCTGTGATCTTCCTCGATGCTTTTCTCCTTCCTCTCAGGATCCTGAACTCCACCATCTCATGATCACTGCAGTCAAGGCCGTTCCTAGCATTCACATGGTCATGAATGTCACGGAAAGGAATTAATTTTGCCTTCTTCAGGTTGCCAAACCAGACTGAGGACAGTGACTTCCTTTAACCATATTGCAGCCAAAAATATTTGTGCCTCAATAAGTTTTGATACAGGAATACTTTAGAATTGCCTGTCTCCTTCTGTCATTTCCACCTAAGCAGCACTCCTTTTCTGTGCTGATGGATACTGCTGTTTAGATCACAGGACGCTACAAGCATGAGCTGACTCACATTTGTGATTGATCTGCATCTCCTGGGTGAAACAGAAAGAGTCATCGCCTCCTGAGGCATCTTCAAGAGTTCCTAGAAATACACAGACAGAGTTTTCTTCAAGCATTAAGGAAATACTCTGCCTTTGAAGAGAGCAGTGATCAGAGCCAAAACCTGAAATAACGTTTAAACCTGAGAAAAAATATACGGTATGCATTTTCAAAGCACTGATTTCTCGACGTCTAATTCTTACAACTCTGTACTCTCAAGTATACGTTACAGTGGAAAGCTTTTGTGCATTCTGTCACAGCACACTCAGAAGGTCCACCATAGGGACATCACTTCCTAAATTCAGACATAGGCTGCAGCAAGTAAAATGGTCTCAAAACAACTCCAAATTTCACTCCACTGCCCTAGATTTTGGCAGGTTTTTCCAGCAGATAAGGCTAAAGGAATAGTTATATAAGGAGGTAAAAATCTCCAGGTGTATAAAATACGGAAAAAATAGGCAAACTGATAAAGTGATGTCCTTTCTCAACCACCATTACCACAATGTTTCTCTAGATTCCTCACTGCTCTGGAAAGTAGCTGCCTTGCTATATACAGTAGTACATTTTATAAAGCGCAAAGCACAATGTTCCCATCGGCAATACACCTTGTGGTCTTCTGACAAACCCACCTACAAAAGTAATACCTTGCATTTAGCAGTGTGATCACCTTTCCATGACGCGTACATACAAAATGCAAGCTCCCAGACACTGCTAAGTATGGCAATGTGCAGGCATATACATGCAACAAATACAGATCACACAGAGCTATCTGAAATCATTACCAAATCACACTCTCTCTCTCTTTGTTGTTCCTGCTTTGAAGTACAATTCAGTACCAAAAACTATCTCGAACAACCTACATTAGATTTTTTTGTGCTTACAGATATGCAGGGGAATAATTCTCTTTTCGGTAGTTCCAACGTATTTTCCCAAATTCCTTTAACAGCTTTTTCTAATATGAACAACCTGCTACCACGATCAGTTTTATTTGCTTACAAAAAGAACAGCTAGTACTTTGAGAGCGGTATTTTAAACAAGTCTTTCTTAAGCTGAATGGAAGAAGTTTTTACCTTGCACAGAGGCTTATGGTGTGGAAGGAAGGGTTTGCTGTGGACCAGCTGGAGCACAGACAGTGAAGGAGTCTAGTGAGGGACCTCTGCTAGACCCACATAATCTCAGTGAGTGCTGGAGACCAAATACTGTGATAGCTTCACAGCAATCCAGTGCACAGGGATATTTGGAGCCTCACGCACCCAAAAGAGAAACCTCTTCCTCCTAAGCGAGAGTTAAATCTTTGGAAAAGATTTATGAGATCTGAGCAGCTCAAAGGGAGCAGGAAGGAGTCATTTCTCTCCCACTGAATGAACTTCCTTGGCTGTTTCACGGGAGCATTATGTTACAAAAGTTTATGGTTAAGTTTTATAACACAAATTCTTGGAGATAGATAAAGATTCTGGGTTTTTTTTTACAGCAATTTTAGTCGTTCAGCTGACCGCAGGAAGCATTGAAAATATGGAATGTGATGAGCAAAGAGATGGTCGGTATTCTGCTCAGCTAAAAAGACTGTATTCCAAGTAGGGTAAAACTGCCCCTGCTGGGACCCATGCCAATAAATTACAGAGATCTGCTATATATGAGGAGACATCTTTTGGCCTATATAATTTTCAGTTGTGAAATGTTGCTCTTCTTGAAACAAATTTCCCCTGATATGGCAGTGATGCTTGCCTTTATGAGGAAATATGTCCATGACAACTCGAAAACTTTAAACACAAAGGGCTAGATCTATTCTAGATGTAGTTTTAATGACAATGTGATATTCACATGCTTAGCGCTACCAGATTCCTGCTTTTTATGAAGCACAAGTATAGGATAGAAGCTATTGCGAGTGTCCTGTCAGTTAAAAGCATCGCCCAGTAAATGGCATCCTGCAAAGCAGCTGTTACGGTAATTCACTATCAGATGACGAAAAGCCCATTGAAAGAACTTTCTGTTCTTCCTGACCGATGTGATTTCTTTAAATTTAAAAAAAAAAAAAAAAAAACAAAGAGAGGGGGATGTTTTCTAATCGCAGAATTGCTTTATGTTCCAACCGCAGCTTCACATCAGTTGGCAATTTGAAACTCCAGACATGTTATTTCATTTCACTGCAGGGCACAACAGAGTTCAGATACTTTTGACTGTGAATAAACTGGTAAAGTTCTATGGCTATTAATGCAGAAGAAAGAAAACCTCTGTGCAGGCACTATCTATTTTTTTGGCAAGGGATAAAGAAAACTAATTGATTTTGTACTCCAAGCCTTACTAATTATTTTGGACTGACACAAGCACATCTTTTCATGAGCTTTCTGTATATCACTCAAAAGCTTTATTGTTGACTTGCATTAATTTTGAAAAACTAAATCAGATAATTACTAAACTGAAAAATAATCTAAACTTTATATGTTTTAAAACCTTCCAGGACATTAAAAAACTAATGTAATATTTGTAAGAAGCCTGATCCAAAGCCCGCTGAAGTCAGTATGAGTCTTTCCATCAACTGCAGCAGGCTTGGATCAGATCCTTGGTGTGAAAACATAGAATTCAGAAGGAAGATGATCAAATAATGTACTAGCCTGATCTAGGAAAATTAATCTATAATTTCCAGTATGTTTTACTGATAGTGAGAAGTCATCTCAGACTCATCTCTCTCCTACACCACTTAATTATGTATGTTGTAAATCCTCAGGCTTATACCTGAATACATCACACAGCCACAAATTCTACTAATCTTCCAGGCATTCAAGCAAATTAATTGCTTGCCTGGCCATTTTGTATTTTAGCTGTTTTGCTGCTTTTTTCAGGAAAGGAACAGATTAACTTTTCTGAAGTCAATGCCTCAGTTACTCATTGCTCTCTTCTGTCCTTTCTGCACACCAACTAGCCACAACCTACTTCCTTGCCACTGCTCAAAAATCACAGAATCGCAGAATCGCAGGGGTTGGAAGGGACCTCTGGAGATCATCTAGTCCAACCCTCCTGCCAGAGCAGGTTCACCTAGAGCAGGTTGCACAGGGTGGCGTCCAGGCAGGTTTTGAATGTCTCCAGAGTCGGAGATTCTGTTTTATTGCACAGTCTGTGACCTCCAACACACTGCTCAGTACCCTGAGACAGCCAAATTGTCAGGAACAGCTGGAAGCTGTAGGGAAAGTGTCATGACTTCCGGTGGTATAGTCAGAATTTCTAACACAAAAATATTTTTTGCTTCACTTGCACACCTAGAAGTTCATGAGGCTTTGAGTACATCACACGTATGAAGCGCCTCTACAGGATGATGTCTCACCCATTTATCTAGGTTATATGGATCTGGATAACGCTATTCCTGGAGCTCCAAGCACAACACCCCATCCTTCCACAATTCCTTTCTTCAGAAAGAGTGGAGTGGAGCAGGTCTAGTAACTCAAGGGTAAAAAATAGATTAACATGGAGATCCTCTAGATACAATCCTTTATAAAGGCCTTGAAACTGTAGAGACCCTGCAGCAGCTCATTGTAGAACCCCAGTGTGCTCTGTGGCTAGAAGACCTTGTCATAACGGTCTCCTTCCCTGTGCAGAATCATTCTGGGGAATTGCTGAGCTTCCTAATACTGCAATCTTCCCAGCTCTGTTACATGGTGCAGTCTTCTTCTGCCCTCTGTGCTTGGGATATGCTGACAAGAAGTAAGGTTAAAATTGTGTGTGTGCATGTGTATGTGTACCCTTCCAAATTTGCATGGTCCCTGATGCCTCTCGCAGCCTCCAGCCTGTGAGGGCGATATGATTCATGCTTTGAATATCAAAAGACCCTTCTGCCTCTTCCTGCATATTTCCCTAAGAAATGAACACAATTGCAAAACATTCATGTGCCACATGTGCACGTTCTTCCCTCTGCTAAGAGTATGTTTAACTGGGCAGATGTGATAACTTCTGCCTGTGGGGAAACTGAAGAGACACAGCTGATCTGCAGGCAGCTTGTCTTCTCTGCACAGCGCAGGTCCCCAGGGTACACGACAGAGGGTATCGCAAGAAGCTGAATGCATATCAGGGAGCAGCAGGAGCAGGGCTTCTCCCTGGAGCCGGGAGCTGTGGGGGACCCCAGGGTGGGCAGGGCAGAGCCCCCCACCAGCCAGGACCCAACCCACAGTACCTGAGTGATGTGGGCAGGACAGACCCTGAGATGGTGGCCAGTCCAACCAAGAGTGCAGATCATAAAGCCATATCGTAATGATGAGGTAGGTCCGAGATTGAACGGGAAAGCCAGTCTGCAGGTCAGTGTTAGGATCAGGACTAGTGGTCACCAGGCAGGGCCATAGTGATGAGGCAGAGCCAAGGTCAAGCCAGGAAATCAGTCTGTGGGTTGAGGTTGGCGTCAAGGAGCAGCATGGCCACAGGCCTGCATTTATATACATTGATGAGATCCCCCCGAGCCTTCTCTTCTCCAGGCTGAACAGTTCCAGCTTTCTCAGCCTTTCTTCATATGTGAGGTGCTCCAATCCCTTCATCATCTTAGTGGCCCTTCATTGGACTCTCTCCAGTAAGTCCATGTCTCTCTTATACTGGGAAGCCCGGAACTGGACACAGCACTCCAGGTACGGCCTCACCAGTGGTAAGTAGCAGTTACCAGTAACAATACTGAAAACTGTCCATGTGTCTGGAACACAGCTTTCTTCTAACTTTGACCCAGGTTACATGACTCAGTTCAGCACCTTCCAATTGTCTATTGCAATATAATTACAATATTACAGAAGTTGCCCATGTGCATTGCACAATCACAGAATCACAGAATGGTAGGTGTTGGAAGGGACCTTCGGAGATCCTCTAGTCCAACCCCCCCTGCCAAAGCAGGTTCACCTACAGCAGGTTGCACAGGAACACATCCAGGCAGGTTTTGAATATCTCCAGAGAAGGAGACTCCACAACCTCTCTGGGCAGCCTGTTCCAGTGCTCTGGCACCCTCAAAGGAAAGAAGTTTTTCCTTATGTTCAGATGGAATTTCCTGTGTTCCAGCTTGTGCCTGTTGCCCCTTGTCCTGTCATTGGGCACCACCGAAGAGTCTGGCCCCATTCTCTTGACACTAGCCCTTTAGATATTTATAAGCATTGATGAGATCCCCTCTCAGTCTTCTCTTCTCCAGGCTAAACAGGCCCAGGTTTCTCAGCCTTTCCTCACAAGAGAGGTGCTCCAGTCCCTTGATCATCTTCCTAATGGAGTGTCTCAAGCCTTGGCATGCCCTCAGCTTGTCCTATTGACATTCTCCTTCTTGATCTCCTGACAAGTCTACTCTGAATACTAGGGCTCTCATCTCAGTTCTCCTATTTGCCTTAAGCTGAAAACACTCATGGTTTACTGTTGCTGACTCCAGAGCTAAATGAGCTTTCCTGTAGTGTGTTTGGTTGAGTTAATGTTACAGCAAAATGCTAAGCATGGGCTTATACCTATGAAATGATGTACTGCTAGAATAGTTTTATTGCTTTTCAATTTTAATTGTCTGAATTTGCTTTGGACTTCTTAACATTTTACCTGCATTATGAGCTAAATGCAAACATCCTGCTCTTAGAAGAGTGGTTTGCTAGAAATTCGGAAGGATGTTCAAACAGAAAGTTCATATTGTTCAATATTATTATTAAAGGCTTTGAATGTTATTTCTGTAAACACCGTTTTAATCAGGTAGTAGAAAGGGTGCTGTTAAAAGGGACTGGGGAACTCAGAGTGAGCCCTGCAGATGTCCATAAGCTGTGTATGTTTTTAGCTGAATGGTCTTCACACAGCATAACTCTGGAAGCACTTCATCCCCAAAAATGCAATCACATACTTGTTCTTCAGAAAATGAAAGCATGCAGAGCTCTGAAATCAAAGTTGCATGAGCATACAAATGAATGTCCTCTCTAGAAAAGTGGCCTTGTCCCTCTCAGACATCCAGAAGCTCAAAGCAACAACAGCAGATCCCAGTTTTCTTGGAAGTAGTTGGGAAGTAATAGACTAGGAAACCATTAAACTGGGCAGATATCAANATTCTCTTGACACTAGCCCTTTAGATATTTATAAGCATTGATGAGATCCCCTCTCAGTCTTCTCTTCTCCAGGCTAAACAGGCCCAGGTTTCTCAGCCTTTCCTCACAAGAGAGGTGCTCCAGTCCCTTGATCATCTTCCTAATGGAGTGTCTCAAGCCTTGGCATGCCCTCAGCTTGTCCTATTGACATTCTCCTTCTTGATCTCCTGACAAGTCTACTCTGAATACTAGGGCTCTCATCTCAGTTCTCCTATTTGCCTTAAGCTGAAAACACTCATGGTTTACTGTTGCTGACTCCAGAGCTAAATGAGCTTTCCTGTAGTGTGTTTGGTTGAGTTAATGTTACAGCAAAATGCTAAGCATGGGCTTATACCTATGAAATGATGTACTGCTAGAATAGTTTTATTGCTTTTCAATTTTAATTGTCTGAATTTGCTTTGGACTTCTTAACATTTTACCTGCATTATGAGCTAAATGCAAACATCCTGCTCTTAGAAGAGTGGTTTGCTAGAAATTCGGAAGGATGTTCAAACAGAAAGTTCATATTGTTCAATATTATTATTAAAGGCTTTGAATGTTATTTCTGTAAACACCGTTTTAATCAGGTAGTAGAAAGGGTGCTGTTAAAAGGGACTGGGGAACTCAGAGTGAGCCCTGCAGATGTCCATAAGCTGTGTATGTTTTTAGCTGAATGGTCTTCACACAGCATAACTCTGGAAGCACTTCATCCCCAAAAATGCAATCACATACTTGTTCTTCAGAAAATGAAAGCATGCAGAGCTCTGAAATCAAAGTTGCATGAGCATACAAATGAATGTCCTCTCTAGAAAAGTGGCCTTGTCCCTCTCAGACATCCAGAAGCTCAAAGCAACAACANAAGTAGCAGTTACCAGTAACAATACTGAAAACTGTCCATGTGTCTGGAACACAGCTTTCTTCTAACTTTGACCCAGGTTACATGACTCAGTTCAGCACCTTCCAATTGTCTATTGCAATATAATTACAATATTACAGAAGTTGCCCATGTGCATTGCACAATCACAGAATCACAGAATGGTAGGTGTTGGAAGGGACCTTCGGAGATCCTCTAGTCCAACCCCCCCTGCCAAAGCAGGTTCACCTACAGCAGGTTGCACAGGAACACATCCAGGCAGGTTTTGAATATCTCCAGAGAAGGAGACTCCACAACCTCTCTGGGCAGCCTGTTCCAGTGCTCTGGCACCCTCAAAGGAAAGAAGTTTTTCCTTATGTTCAGATGGAATTTCCTGTGTTCCAGCTTGTGCCTGTTGCCCCTTGTCCTGTCATTGGGCACCACCGAAGAGTCTGGCCCCATTCTCTTGACACTAGCCCTTTAGATATTTATAAGCATTGATGAGATCCCCTCTCAGTCTTCTCTTCTCCAGGCTAAACAGGCCCAGGTTTCTCAGCCTTTCCTCACAAGAGAGGTGCTCCAGTCCCTTGATCATCTTCCTAATGGAGTGTCTCAAGCCTTGGCATGCCCTCAGCTTGTCCTATTGACATTCTCCTTCTTGATCTCCTGACAAGTCTACTCTGAATACTAGGGCTCTCATCTCAGTTCTCCTATTTGCCTTAAGCTGAAAACACTCATGGTTTACTGTTGCTGACTCCAGAGCTAAATGAGCTTTCCTGTAGTGTGTTTGGTTGAGTTAATGTTACAGCAAAATGCTAAGCATGGGCTTATACCTATGAAATGATGTACTGCTAGAATAGTTTTATTGCTTTTCAATTTTAATTGTCTGAATTTGCTTTGGACTTCTTAACATTTTACCTGCATTATGAGCTAAATGCAAACATCCTGCTCTTAGAAGAGTGGTTTGCTAGAAATTCGGAAGGATGTTCAAACAGAAAGTTCATATTGTTCAATATTATTATTAAAGGCTTTGAATGTTATTTCTGTAAACACCGTTTTAATCAGGTAGTAGAAAGGGTGCTGTTAAAAGGGACTGGGGAACTCAGAGTGAGCCCTGCAGATGTCCATAAGCTGTGTATGTTTTTAGCTGAATGGTCTTCACACAGCATAACTCTGGAAGCACTTCATCCCCAAAAATGCAATCACATACTTGTTCTTCAGAAAATGAAAGCATGCAGAGCTCTGAAATCAAAGTTGCATGAGCATACAAATGAATGTCCTCTCTAGAAAAGTGGCCTTGTCCCTCTCAGACATCCAGAAGCTCAAAGCAACAACAGCAGATCCCAGTTTTCTTGGAAGTAGTTGGGAAGTAATAGACTAGGAAACCATTAAACTGGGCAGATATCAAGGGAAACGTTTTGTTTGTCCCTTCATTTAGCCATCATATCTTTAAAAAATACTATCTTTTCACCTCCTCCCTTTTTTTTAGTTTGATTCTCCATGAATTCTGCTTAAATTTGTCTTTTCTTTTTGTTATTCAACAAATGATCCATATTTCCTTCTTTTTCTAAAGAGGTCTTCTGCATTTTTAAGTGGTATGGTTGCAGGCGAAAATACTGGCTGCATTTATTGCATGTTTTACTGGTATGAGTTATAAACACACATCATACCATCTTCCTGGAAAGAGAGCACCAAAGCCTCTCCAGGTGCAGCTGCTGGTACAGATGTGGTTATACTGAAACAGTACTGCCCTCTTTGGAAAAAGCGGTGCCCGGAATAAACTAAACAGCACCAGAGTATCTTTGAACTAGTCATTGCGAGCACTTTCTTTCATGCATTACACCAGCAAACCTGCAATGACAGCGGACTCTTTGAGCAGGCTGGGTCCGTGCAAGATCAGAGTCATTGACTTTTCCAGCAACGCTGGACTCTGAGCACTGCAACCTTTCTCCGATATCACGGTTCAGGATCGGCAGGCAGAGACGGAGGTGTAAGTAAGCGTGCAATGCTATTAATGAATCTCATCAAAAGGAGATCACAAAATCCTTGAGCTGCATAAATCTCTAGAGGCTATCTACAGCTAATTTTCTCAGCCGTGTTGTTTCTCCAAGCTCCCTATAATAATGAAACAGCACTTACATCTTTTAAACAACATATTGTGTAAATTGTAAGTGACACATAACCCTCCCAGCAAGAGGAGGAAAATGACAGCATTAAATTCCCAACAGCTATCAGAATACATTAACAATTTTAGAAGAAAATGACTTTTGAGAAGACAAATTTTAAATGAATAAACATGAATCTACAAGGTTGCAGCAGAGCATGGGATTCATCCGCAGCATTTTGCTTCGGTGTCACATAACTCCATCCAAAGAAAAGCAAAACCACCCTTGATTAGAAAGATACGCACGGTTACAGTGAGTTAATCTCAGCTCTGATCACAAATTTGTCAAAACTCAGCAACTTTAGCTCAGAAGGGATTTATGTTGGACTGAAGCTGAAGAACTTATCAGCCCCTATCACAGAAAGCAGCCCGTGCAAACCACAGAGGGAGAGATGGAATAATTGGGGCTACAGTTTCGGTCGATTTGGCTATAGTATCCATTCAGCTGTTGCTCCCTTCAGTGCACTGCACTTGTCGGTGTCATGACACGGCTCTTCAAGTGACCAGCTTTGCTGCAATAATATGTATGGTCTGGGCCATAAACATCCGTCTGCTTGGGACTTGGCAAAGGAACAGCAGTAAATAACCTGGCAGCTATGAGACAGCGGCGCAGCCAGCCAGGAGCTCTGAGCCAGCAATAGAGCGGACACGTGCTCAGCTCCAGCTGGGATGCTCTGGATTGCTCCTCTCTTTCCCCTTGTAGCTGGTAATTGCCTCCATGTCTCCCTCTGTTACAAGCGAAGGTGGTCTGGGGAGTTTCACACTCCACTGTGGTGGGGTTTGTGGCCGCTCACTTTTGTTGTCAGGTTGATGGGATTCACTGGCTCCCTCTGTCAGCAACGCGCAGTGACGAGGTGCCATGCTGCCTACATTGGCCCCAGCAGTATATTCAGTGTTCCAGCCTAAACCAAGGACCATACTCCAGCATGCACATCCCAGGTGTGGTATAGGCAATCGCTGGAGCAGCTCCAAGGGTCACTTTGAAAAGACTGTCCCTCACAGCCACCTTTGGGCTGCAAGAGCAGTTGAATTCCAGGTGGGCACAGGTAATGTCTAAGGCCAGCGTAGGTCCCTTAGCCTTCTACTTTCAGCCTAATGTCATACCTCAAAATTGCACACTTCCAAATCTGTCCCTACAGCTTTTGAGCAATGCAACAAGTGAAACCTGCTGAATCGGCAGCTGTGGGAGAGGAGAGTTAGACAGAAAAGGTTTCAGAGCTGCCAAATTTTCAAGCAGTAGCATAGCACGAACAGCAGAAGGCAGGTAACATGCAGGAAGCAGGCTATAAGGCACTGGAGATCACTGCACCATCTACGAGGAAAGCAAAGGGCACGTAAGCAGCACAGAAAAGTGAAAAGTACCATGACTACTGGAATCAATGCAAATGGGTCCCCTGGGAAAGCACGTTTTTATACAAAGAGCCAGATAAGAAGTGAGGTGATTCACTATTCATGCAGAGGACAAAACACAGTCCTGGCAGTCTGCACAGCTGATAAACAGACTCAGCAGAGACCAAGATCAATTGCTGTGTAATTCATATTCACATCAAAACAAGTATGGTGCAGAACAGCAGATGTTTCAATAAGTGAATTTCAATGGTGAAAAACTGCATATCACATATTGGTGTAAGAAATACTCAAAGCCCAATTAATTAAAATCTAGACTAAGAAAATGAGAGTATGAAATGCTCTCATTGAAAAAGAAGCTGCAAATGCAGACTAAGCTGATTCCACAGAAAGTAATGCGAGAGAAACTCCGATGTTCAAGTGGATGCATAACTTGTTGCAACAGGAATGCAAGATAGCCAGAGCTTTGAAGCAGATCTTCCCAAACTAAACTCTCCAACTGAGAGTACAAAGATTTTAAACTTGGAAAAGTCAGGTTTCATTAGAGTATAAACTCAAATTTTCTACTTCCTCTGCAGAGAAAAAACATAGTCCTACATCAGGCTGAATAGAAATAAAAAAACTTACAGAAGACTCTTCCCCCCTATCCACTATGACTTTGCAGGGCAAGCCACTATTTCCAGTTTGGTTTTTAAGTCAATTCAGGGATTTTCTGAATTACAAATTGAGGTTTTTTCTCTTTCTGTCACCAGTGAGACAGGCAATACCTGGAGTAGTAAATGGGGCAGGCACAGACCTCTCCCTGCTTCTAAAGCCAATTGGTAGAGTGCAGATCACATCCACAGGGCAAAAAGCACTTCCACTCAAAGCAGGGTATCCATATCCAAATTGCCTAATCAGGAATGGTCCCTTACTCCTTTGGTCCTGTGGATCCTTGCATCTGCCACATCCCTCACAGCCTCAGCCTCTGCATGTCACTTGGATCCTTCTCTCCTTGAGCACGTCGCACTGCTCCCCAGGGAAGGAGCAACCTCCCCCTCGCTCCCCTCACCCCAGACCCAGCTGCTCTGTCTTAGAAATACTTGATATCTCCATTAAAGCAGTTAGGGTGGTTTAACTATGCATTTGAGTTTTTAAAAAGAGGATATGAAAGTGGGTTGTGGTGGTGTGAAATCCAAGCTTAGTTAGGTTAAACCAGAGATAGGGCACTTATAATTCCATACTCCTGAACGTGGTTATAGAAAATGGGTCAGTCTCAGTGATAATGTCATCGGATATTAAACCTTGGAATATGGCAAATGGAAATGATCTGCATTAAATATTGTAAGAGGGATAGCAAATTTGGTACCGAGAAACCAATAGCAGTCCTGAGACTTGAGATCAACGAAGGTAAATCCAATGACATGTTTGCGTACTGACGAGAAGACCAATGTAAGCATATCTAGCAGTTAATAGACATAAATATCTGCAAGATGGGCAGCGTATGTCCTTAACAGCATTCATGACTGTTAATAGCTTGATGAAGAGAGAAATCCTTCTGGCTCCCAACAACTCCAAAGATTTATGAGGATCATTATAAGGCTTATGAATATAAGGCACTTGAAAATGAGAACTGGAAAAACCACTAACAAAGCAGTGAGAGACAGATGAATGCTTCTGAAAATGAAGAATGTTGGCTACAGTCAGAGAGAAAGATGCATGGAAAATGATTTAATAATCAGCCAACAAGTTGCTCCCCAATAACTCTCAGGTAAACAAAGTTGTTATTGGATAAGAAGAAACTCCGTCACGTAGATGAAGAACTGGTTAAAAGAGAAGGAATGTAGTCAAAATGAGCAGTCAATTTTCATAGTGGGGTGCGATTCTTAATGAAACCTCGCAGGGATCTCTGCTGTGGCCTGTGCCGTTCAATATCTTCTTAAATGATCTTGAGAAGAGGATGAATAGGAAAGTGAAAGCATTTGCTGGTGGTAAGCTTTCAGGATAGTTAAAATGAAAACTGACTGTGAAAAACTGCAAAAGTAACTTGTAAAATAGGCAGGTAAAATTCAGTAAAGGTACATGTAAAGGGATTTAAAAGATTTTAAACAAAGCCAGCTTTACATGCAATGTGATGGGCTCTGACTTGACTACTATCTCTTAGAAAGAAGATCTCACGGTTATAGTGGGTATTATTAAAACATCATTTCCACACACAGTCTTGGTATAAATTAGGTTTCAATGACTGTTAGCAAAGGAACAGAAAACAAAACAAAGCCATTATGAAAGTCCTTCTGCATCCGTATCTTCGTTATTGTAATTTGTATTGCTCAACTCTGTATTGCTCATGTTGCCTGGTCAACATGTGACCAGGAAAAGATGCAGAGAATAAAAACATAGATGACCAAGGGATGACTGTGCTTCTGTGTAAGAAACTATTGAGCACATGCAGATCCTTCCACTTGGAGAAGAGATGACTGAGGAGGATATCACAGGTGTCTTTAAGATCTGGAGTGGCAGGGAGGACGTGGCTGCATAGCAGCTGTATTTCCAACTGAAGAGCTGAAAGGCTTGGGATGAATTCCTCAAGGAGAGCTTTGCACTGAGGCTGAGCTGTGGAACTTCCCTGGCAGCTCCTGGTTTATTTCCAGGCTCATTCTGTGCAGGGTCTCCCTGCATTTGCTCCTACCTCTCACCTCAACACCTTGGCCAAGGATCCCTTACGTGTGCCCTGGAGACTCCAGCTAGCATAGACAACATAGGAAAGAACATAAATATTCTATACATACTGTTGTTGTTTGGGCCGAATTGGCCCAATCAGGTGGAATGACACATGCTCTTTCTCCTGCCCCGCTTCGAAGGGAGTCAGGAGAGAGGGAAAAAAAAGAGATTTGTGAGTTTAGAAGGAACTAAACTATTTTAATGAAATATTAATAACAAAATAATAAAAAGGAAATAATGAAATATATACAAAATCATATCAAGCTCCCAGGATGACAATCATGTCACCAGCAGGCACTGGGGAAGTCCCAGACTGGACTCAGTGATGGATGAAAGCTGGATTCTGGATCTGGATTCCGGATCAGGACCAAAGGCAGACAAACAGACAGAGTCCTCCTCGGACGCCAGCCATTGAAGAAAGAGGGCTGACCCTTTGATCCCTCAGCTTTTATACAGGATGGAATACCCTGTTGGTCAGGTTTGGGTCATCTGTCCTGTCCACTCCTCACCGCAGGTGTGACCCCTCTACACTTTTCTGCTTCTGACCCTCCAACGGGGTAAATAACAAAGTTGGCTGCCCTTGGTTGTTACAGCAATAAGTATAAGCAAGAGCCTCTCTACATACCATCCCTTGGCATCAACTATAAACATCGGTTTTATCACTCTGAGAGTGAAGAGTTTCTGCACAACACGTTAATTTCAGCAGTTAGAGGAGGCCTAGCTGAAAAATAAAGTTACTGATTGGTCCTGTTTTACCTCAAACCAAGACACATGCCAATGACAAGCCCAACCACCTGGTACAGATGTTATCCACTCCTTTCATTGCACTGAGTATTTCTCAAGATTTGGACTTGAAAGCTAAGTGACCTGCCTGCATAGAAATGAATGATCAAGACAATTCCAAAGGGACCAATAAAAAACCATATGTCAAAGCCAGCACCAAAGTACTTCTCATGTTCATTACCCTCTTGTCATTCCTTCTCATAATGAACACAGGAAACATTGTCCTCTCTTTTCCTGGAGTGCCCCAAGTGCTATTGTAGGGTCCCACCCCCAACACATCCATCCCACGGCTTGGGGAATGAAATCATCCATTGTTTCCGTAGCGACAGTAAGCACTAGGGAATTCAGACAAGGACGCCTTCTGAGGGGTTAGCACTTAGCTTGACAGTGAGCATCTCAGATAAATGCCCTGTGTCAGAAAGATCTCAAATTCAGTTACCCCTTCAATCAGCAAACAGCAAGATACCCAGTTCACTGGGTCCAAATTATTTTGGTGGTTTAGGTACAGCTCTGATAGCCTTTAAACTACATCTGTACGGAGGTGCACATTAGATCAATATCTGTTTTTTCTTATTGAAAACAAAACAAAATAAAAAACTGTGATAAAGTAATGAAGAAAAATTAAATTCAATTTAGGTACAAGTTAGTATCCAAAACCCGAAAAAGTTGGATCACGCTTGATTTCACTGATAGCCAGAGGTTTGTACACGCTAACCTAGAGGAATCATTAAGGAAATTAGATATTCTTTAAAATGTCTGGAGAATATATGTGCTTACATAAACACAGTACACGCTGTCCCCTAAATTGCTAGTTGCTGTTATTAAATAGTCTACTTACAGTTTTGTACTTTCTGGCCAAAAATTTTCATTGACTATCTACGCAACAGGAATCTTTGAAAATTAGTACTATTCTCCTTCTCCCAACACCATTATGAAAGTCACATGCCACAAACATCTATCCCATTTTTTAATTTGTACCACAGGGCTATATTGCAGTGCTAGAGATCAGATGTAAAGACAAAGGTACTGATCAAGACAGAGGCCAAATGTATTTTCTATAAGCAATTGTATAAAGCTAATGAGGACTTATCCACACAGAAGGGATTTTTTTGACATTTTGGCTTAAGAATTCAGGAATGTTGGACTGGAAAGGACCTCCAGGGTCAGTTTCTGCAGCTAAAGATAGCTACATCATGTAATTCTTTAGAGGAATTTAATAAGCTGACACAAGACTGACACAACCAGGGGCCAGTTCAGCTGCTTCTGTCACAGGCATTGAGAGCTATACGAGTGCCTAGTGCATGATCTCAGCTGCTGCGACAGAAGGGCACAGATCTGCCAGGTCCATGAGGATGTCCCAGATGCTGTAGACCATCTTCACTGGGATCTGATACCGATGTTTAAGCAACTGTGTTGTGCACTTGAATGTTGGTTCAAGTTTCAGGAGACTCCAAAAGACCCCCATAAGCTCCCATTTAGAGCTAGTGGAGCTCTAGACACTCAAGGCTATGGCATGATTCAGCTCAACATCACTAACATTCAGTTTGTTTGCTCAAACCAAGCTAGCTATGGCACTTTTTAAGATGCCATACAACATCAGATATACATCCATGGGATTTACAGTAAATTCTTGTCTTACCAGAGGCTAGGTGAGATAGAATCATAGAATGGTTTAGGTTGGAAGGGACCTTAAGGATCATCTAGTTCCAACCCCCTTGCCATGGGCAAAGGCAACTCCCACTAGACCAGGTTGCTCAAAGCCTCATCCAACCTGGCCTTAAACACTTCCAGGGATGGGGCATCCACAGCTTCCCTGGGCAACCTGTTCCAGTGCCTCACCACCCTCAGAGTGAAAAACTTCTTCCTAATATTTAATCTAAATCTACCCTCTTCCAGCTTGAAGCCGTTACCCCTCGTCCTATCACTACATACTTTTGTAAAAAGTCCCTCTCCAGCTATCTTGTAGGCCCCTGGAAGGCTGCTATACGGTCTCCCCGGAGCCTTCTCTTCTCCAGGCTGAACAATCCCAACTCTCTCAGCCTGTCTTCATAGGAGAGGCACTCCAGCTGTCTTATCATCTTTGTGGCCCTCCTCTGGACCCGCTCCAATAGGTCCACACTCTTCTTGTGCGGAGGACTCCAAAGCAGTACGTAGCACTCCAGGTGGGGTCTCACGAGAGCAGAGTAGAGGAGGAATAGCCTACAGCTAGATCATTTGGGGCAGTTGAGTTCTACCTGTCTACTTTAGGGGGAGCTGTCTAGGTGCTGTTAACTATAACGAGGGCTTAAAAATCTGTTACTTGTGTAAACACCTACTTGTAGATAGCTAAGTTAGGTATCGGTATTTCACACTGAATATTGCCCCAGGTTTAAATACCCTCAGAGACCTGCTGTTCTCATCCAGCGTTAAGTCCTCCTCTCCACACTGCAGTTCCTGATCAGATCCATCTCCTTTTTCTCCTTCGTCTCCACTCACTGTTTTTCATTATTGGTCCCTAATTCCTCTCTCTCCTCTCTTCTTCAAATCCCAGTCACAGATTTTGTCTTTCTGTCTCTGAAATCAGTCTTGCTAACCTGCTTGCCTCTCTTTTCCCAAAGCCAAGCCAGTTTCTGTTACCTCTGCATTCAAATAAGGTAGCTTCTCCATGCACATTGCAGAAAAAAGCACCTGGGGATCTGTAAGGGTACAGGAAAGGCAACTCTCCCCCCATTTCCCATCACTATCTGAGGGGCTAGGAGGGGAAAGAGGCAGAGCAGCTGCGCTCCTTAGTGTACATGGAAACTGCAGAGATTTACGGAAGCCTAAACTGTGATTAACACTTAATGAGCATGAGCGAATGGTGAAAGTTTAATCAAATTTGGACACATATTAATGGGAAAGTGAAAAGTTCACACCTTGCCTAAAGGGTACCCCTATAGCAGATTAGATGCCTCTCTCTCAGAATATAAAGGCGCCAGAGCTTTTCAAAGAAAGATAATCAACTGTTGTTTGTACAAAATCTTTTTCTTCCCAGTGCTGTTTTCAGAGACACATTGACTTGAACTGCCCAAAAGCACTCAACTCAAGGTAGTGCTATACAGTGATGAAAGCCAAGGTCTGGGCAGCTCAGCTAACTGACAGTGCTTCTAGTCACTTCATCTATAACTGCAACCTCTTAGCTACAATAATATTCAGCATTTTACGTTCCAGCCCTTACTAAAGTTGCAGTAATCCCTATTGATGCAGCACTACATTCCTTCTCTCAACACTTCATGCTATTCAAGTGGCTGCATTGCTGCTAACCAAGCCACAAACCTTTGGCCTGTCCCCTTCAAGCTGCTCCTGGTAACTTAGGAAGAGTGCTCTGCCCAATGGCATTTTCCTATTGGCACAAAACACCTTCAGCAGCAGTCAGGATGTGAAGTTTTTAACCAGCGGTTTATTTGAAGAACTCAAAATATGAAAGGCACATCCGTCCTTTCAGGTGCCAGGCATTCAATTCAAGGAAGATGAAAAGCTATATAACCCACCAAGTATTGCTTTGAGGATATTTGTTCTCGCATCCCCACTTTCTTTTAACATGTCATCTTTTCACAAAATCAGGCTCTTTCATCAATTTGCAGGTTCTGGATTCATGTTTCAGAGGTACCAAACTGCAGGTGCTCTTTATATCAGGCAATGACAGAATATTTGAAAGCAACAGCACATTTGACAGAATATTGAAAACTGGCATCTTTCCCCAGTATATCCAAGGAATACCCAAGGTAGCCCATACAGTTTGGCTCATTTAGACCACTATAATGACATAGTCCCACTGAAGTCAATGGTGTTACGTTAGCAGTGGCTATGATTTTGAGGTACTAATTCAGCAGAGCACTTAAATATTTGCTTGTCTATCTCATTCCTTGATCTGAAGCCAAAGATAATTTTGTAGAGAAAAGTATACTGGAATGTGAATGTATAAAATTGCAGCTCATATTGTTGCTCAGCTTACAGGTGGAATCAGCTCCAGGTTATTCTGCCTCAAAATTAGTCCTGCTTTAAGCAAAGCACAGACCAGAGTGCTTCAGTGAATAGAAATAAATTATTGAATTGGCACCTTAAGTATTTGATTCCTGGCTTTGCAGCAGGAAAATCAAGAAATACTCAGTTAATATGATAAATAGATATGTTGTCTTATTAGTCATGTTGGACTTAAAAATATTTTGTTTTTAAATAAACAAATACTGCTGGATACAGACATCAGTCAGGATACCTGAGAAAGGATGTATCAATTTATTAGAGATCTGGGAAAAGCTCCCATTTAATTAAGTGATAAAGCAATTATAGGAATAATAGGCCACGTGTACATGTAAATGTAGTACTGTATTATCGTGGATGTCATACATACAATAGTGCACACATAATTGAGCTGACAATTTTTAACTCCACATCCTAGAATTCTGTTATTTTACAAATTAGGAAAGGAATAAAATACAACATAAAGCATTTATGGAGTATATCACTGTTAAAATCCTACCCATTAAATTTCTATTAATTAAACTCATTTAAATTCAGTGAAATTGTGTTGCTTCACACAAGTGCCAGAGTGACTCACATAAAAATATGTCAGTAGTTTCTCTTCAAGGACATCAATACAATGTTGGGTTTTCCCCACTCGTTGAAAAAAAAAAAAAATAAAATTCAAAGTACCTCTGATCCAGGCACCTCAAGCAATAACCCCTAGAAGAGCTGCAGGATATATGGTGATAGGAGAGATTATGCTTCACTGCCTGTGGAGCAATGGAATAGCGCATTGAAGCCAGGCATGTGCCACAGTAGCTAATGCAAAAGGGAGCTTTCTCATAAAACCTGGTAGGAGTCTGCTGAAGCCTGCAAACATCGCAAAATAAAAAGTTTGCAATGGTGTGGCACAGATTGTCTGCTATGTAGAAGTCTGGACACTTCTATTGGTCAGACAAAATTAACCCAGTTTTATTTCTAAGAGTATAAGTCTACTGTTAGAGAAAATTAGCTCTGCAACTCTGAATTCTTCCTATTTTCTACAAAAAAGCGCACTAGTTTCATTTAGCATAGCAACAATTGCAAACTGACGCATTGTGAAACTCACAGTGCCTTCTGTATAGGCTGATATTCAAAAGTAAATTCATGCTATTAAGCTCATGCAACATTTGCATTCAGACAAGCAAGGCTTTGGTTAGCTATATATTTTGTTACAAGTTTGACGTTGAACTCAAATCTACAGTGCACCTTTAGAGCAGTTTGAGAGAAGAGACAGCTTAACAGTTCATGGCAAATCGATGTGAAAAACAAGAACATTGTATGCAAAAAAACCCTCAACCCTGAGTTTTGGGAAAACCAATGTGCCAAGCGACTCCCACCAAGGTGCACCTGATTACAAAGGAGAAGTTTCAGGACTGGACCGTCTGCCAGGCTTTTAGTTATAGATTTGCATTTCTTTTCCTTTGTGTGATTAGGGCACAACAAAGATGTGCAATGTCCTTGTGGCTTGAAGCAATGGCACGCTTCACATTTTGTCTGACTTTTGAGAACAATCAGCGAAGAAGCTCTGACAAATAAATCTCTTATGTGGTGTGATTTATGCCTTTTTTTTCCCAGAGCATCCACATGCTTTGAGCCAGACACATCCCTTCTTACACACCATTACTCCTCTCAGATTCAGTCTCTTCCCAGTCCTTGCCTGCCTCAAGTTTTCTTTTCAGCAGCTCTCTCAAAGCACGCTTGGAGCTTCTCTTCTAGAATCAACTTTAATCCTTCTCTGGGAAACCAGTAACAACCAACCCTGGCCTGGGCCAGGAAAGAGCAGTCTGGCCAGACTTACTCTGCAGCACTCCCTCCCCAGACCCTGAAGCTGTGCCTACACGCACCTCTCTGAGGACATCTATTCTGGTTCACTAAACCGTGCCAGGGCCCCAGCTGGGATCTGCCTGTACCACTAAAATTTTCCACGGTTACTAGCACGCTTTTGGCCTGGGCTAATTCCCAAACACAGTGCACACACAGCTCAGAAATTAGCATGGTCTGGGGGTCCACCACCAGGCAGCTTGGATGTGGCCACCCTGTGTGCACTGGTGGCTAAGAGAGCTTAACAGCATGGACATGCCCATAGTCCCCCCTTAGGGACAGAGAACAGACCTTAGCACTTCAGTTTACTGGTACAGACACAGCGTAAGTTTATTACAGCAAACTCAATGCCGAACACCTTCAAAATCTGCACAGCCTTGGACTTAGATATGTTCAGGAACATCACCAAAGCCAACCTGCTTAGAGGTCTCAAAACACACAAGTCTTTAAGCATCCTCCGGTGCCCAAGACTGCCCAACATACCCCCTCAAGTCAGCACAGCCCAGCACACCCCTCTCACTCACCCACCACGTCATGGTGTCCCTCTTCCCCCACACCAGGCACAGCTCTTCATGCATTCATGACGTTGGCTGCACTGATGGAGGGGTGCAGCAGGGCGCCCACCTGCACCTCCAGCCATGGCGCATCTTGTGCGAGGAACAGGGTGAGGAGATCTGATTGCAAACACCACCAGAGACAACTTCTGCAAAAGGTCGTGCTAAAACAGAGCATCCACTGCATGCCTGGTGCTCTCAGAGGGGTAGATGCTTGCTCATGCACCCACCATGATATTTGGTGGGAGTGGGAAGAAGCAGAATATTGCAGATGCCCTGTGATTTACAGTACCTCTCAAAGCTGGAGGGGATAAGATGGAGGTTGTGACCACCTTAGAAGCACTCCTGAGCCTACCAGTCTAGCCAAAACTTCTGTGCCATCTCTTCAGCACTCCTTTTTCTTTCCTCTTGCCTGCTCCACTTATTAGCTTGGTGAGGTGGAGGCTTTGTTTCATCTTGGGAAAATAGAGATGTGAGCAGTGCCTGTAAACAAAAGTGGGTTCATGCAATTGGAGTCTCTGTCAGCTCCTGAAAAACAAATAGCAGTAAGAAGAAGTCACAATATGCCTACATCTCCAGATGACTGTTTATTCCACATCCTTTTTATCTAAGGATCACTGACACTGTGTGAAAAACTACTGAACCAAAGTAGGGAATTGCCCTGAGGAAGTTTAAGACCTTATCATCTAGTTATTGATAAATGTATCTACTTAAAAAACAACCATAAACATAGAAGATTAATCAATGTCAACAATATTTTGCCTTCAACTAGTGTGTTCCCAAGCATTCTGAGTATGAACAAAACTCTGAAGATTTCACAAACAAAAATTATGTTACTTCAAATGACAGCATACAGCTCTACAGAGACCCAGCACTATGCAGAGCACTGAGCTTTCTTCCTTAATCTCTCTCCACGATTTCTTTCCCAGACAGTAAGTTGAAATCTGACAGTGGAAAGATCACATTAACTTTCAGATGTTCAATATCCCAGTTCTCACTCTGTTGCTGAGACTACCTGATAGGCAGGGAAGTTTCGTTTAATAAATTCATACTTGCAGTCATTGATCTGCATAACACTACAATTTTTGACAAATATAGTGAGCGCCTCAGCTTTAGAATTAACTTGGTTTATAAATCAAAAACACTACTAAGTTGGTGCTTTTAGAAACCCAACTAAAAATTTCAACTCACCCACATGTGAAATTCTGTTTCCAGGTGACTTCCATAACCCTGGAAGTGGATGGCATCTCTTCCTATATAAAAGACAAAGAAGCATATAACTCAGCCTTTTTTTCCCCAAAACATGGATTCTTGAGAGCGTAACATAATGCCAGGAGGCTCTTTGTTACCTTGCCTATGTTGCTGCTTTCCTCCACTTGTTTGATACATCCAAAGTCTTGTGTTGCATTTGGTACGTCATTTACTACGTCATTAAGCAGTCATTAATGGATTCCATTTCAAATCTTACTTCTGTTACTGAGTTGAATTTACCTGGTATGGTTCTCCATGAAACCGTACAGATTGGATTCAATTAGATCCTTTGAAGATGTGCAGAGCAATATATTATGCCATCCACTTTCATCCTGGCTGGATTTTTAAGGAATTACAGTACCTAGGAAGCTCCAAATACTTAGATACAGCGCCACTCATGAAGAAAGTTAATCATGGACATAAGCATTACCAAGTCAGAGCGCTGTATGTGAAGTACTAATAGTTTCAGTTATGAATTGATTGAGTAACCTCTGACATCAATAGACAGATTCCTACTGTCCACGAGAGGTGTTTGGTAATTTGATGGGAATTCAAATATATGGAGAAAATCTAGCTTCCTCTTTCAAGGGTTGTGAAGACCAGGGAAAAAATCATCCTTTCCAAAATAAAGAACTATATCCAATCAGCATTACAGAAGGCCTGTCTCCTTCTGCAACATCAAGTATACATCAATGTCAAAGCCAGATCAACCATCCAATCTAATATAGCAAATTACACAGATTGATAGTTTGATTTTAATATGACAGTTCCTGTAAACTGGTTATTCCTGGTATGAGGCATTTAATTAAAAGCCAAAGAGCTCTAAGTCACACACTATCTCCATAATTCATGCCACTGTTCCTGGGTTTTTGAAGCCAGCATTGTTCCAAAATGCCAGTTTCACAGTAAGTCTGGTCGGTTCCTACATCAGTGATGTAAAACTTTCCTTTACCTCTGACAATTACTGACTCCATGATCAGTGGGGACTATAAGAGTCCAAGGCTTTTAAACATCACCCTTGTATTATTACAACATATTCTAAAAGTAGAGTTTTAAAAACATAAAAAAGCCCCAATAACTTTGCTTATGTCTGAACTGTCCACTACATGGAGGTTCTTCAAATTAAAGAAAGCTTGACTTGATCCCCCATATAGCAGCTAGAAGAACCAGAGTGACCAAAAGAAGCCCTAACAGCCCTGGAGAGGACAGATCTCTGCAGGTTAGGTTAGCTGTTGTAAATTAAACAAACAATTTAGTTAAACATAACTAAATTGCACTGGAGACCTCTAAATTAAAGATTAGCTCAAGACACTATGTTGTTTCTTCATCTCCACCATAACCTCTGCCTGGTGACCTCCAATCTGCAATTCGTGGAGCCACCTCACAGAAAACCATGGTGTAGTAACAGGCCTGTGCGATACACGGATTCAGGTCCTAACAGTCCTGAGTTTAAAGATCCTGTATGACCTGCAGTAGTAATCCAGTAAATCTCTGAAAGGCATCACTCTCCAATACATACCAACATGGAAGCCTTTCTGAAAGATTATCTTCCTCATACACTACATAATGGCTTCAAAGGAAACTGTTAAAAGTGAACAAAATTAGTATGTGAAAAGCTAAGTCTTGACTTAATAGCTAAATGAAAGTTTCCATTTGCGTCTAGCATTTAATTATCGCACACCAGATGTGCATTTCTGCTGTGCAGGCCCATGTAGTCAACTCAGCAGTCATGCCGAGCACCAACCTTCCAATAAACCAAGCTTAATATACGAACACCAGAAACTCCTTAGACTTTGACACCAAGTTTCTCTGTTTTAAGCAATGCATTTTTCCTTTCCTCTCATTTTCCCCAACTGCATTTTACAGCTGTTACCAATAGGCCTCGACCAATTATTGATGTCTGGATACTCAGAAAAACAATTAGCATTGCTATTACTGGTATGCATTCTGGGCACAAGCAAGATAGGTAGAAGTCTATGGCAGTTGCTGCTGAAGCAACAAAAGAAGGTCCTCTTCCCCTTTCTGCCCATACCAGGGTCAAGCTTAGTTGTGCTACCACTGCCAGGCTTGAGACTGCGTATGGTGGTGTCAACTCCAGGCAGGCAGATGGCAGACCTCTCCCGAAGGCACTGATCACTCTCCCGCTGTTGCTGGTCACTCGGGTTTACCAAGCCCAGCTTTTCAGACCTGTCCCCTGTTCTCCTCATCCCCAGCCTCTTCCCATTTGGGGCTGCGGCAGTTCAGCCCCATCTATTGGGGCAGCAAAGTTCAATATTGCCTGCACTGCTGGGAAAGTTGGGTCTACCTCCAAATATTACAAGGTAAGGGTATTCATGTCAATTAATGAGTAACATTTGAAATACATGTGGGATTTATATAATTAATGGTGCTTCTAGATTAATTACAATCCTCTCTTTGTTTGAGTATCCATCCCCTTCAGCTGTATCATCTGCAGTTTTGACATTTTTCTGCCTTGCTTCCAAATGCCAAGATTGTTCAGACTGCCCACTTTCCTGTGAGCACTCACCTCTTTTAGCACACCTTTTAAAATGTCAGGGAGTTACTACTCAAAGCCTTGTTATGTGGTCTTGATTCCTTTCTTTTTTGTTGGAATCTTCTATTCCAGAGATCTATTTCACCATGAAGCACGTCTCTATTCCATACAGTGCTGCTGGGATAGCAATACTACTTGCCTTCAGGAAACTAACCAGGAAAAGTTCAAGATGCTCTTCTAACTTCTTTCAGACTCACGACCCTCACACCGTAAGAAGGAGAAAGTAACAAGGAGGGTAGAAAGGGCAGGTAGTAGTGCTATTTCTCACAAATGGAACCAGATGTGGTAGGATACACGTGCTGGTGGCATAGTCAAGAAGGAAATGCTAACTACACCATGATGCTCTACTCCACATGCATGCGCATCCAGTTTACCAGTTTCTTGGTGACAGACATGAGTTCAAGCAACAGGCTCTGCCTCACAGCTCTGTCATCCCAGAAGAACCTTTGGTGACCAGACACAGAATCACAGAATCAGAGAGTTGTTGAGGTAGGAAGGGACCTCTGGAGGTCATCTTGTTCAACCCCCTACTCAAGCAGGGCCACCTAGAGCCAGTTGCCTAGGGCTATGTCCAGGCAGCTTTTGAATATCTCCAAGGATACACCAGCAGCTCTTCCTCCCCTTCTTATGTGAAAGGCTCCAAGGAAGGGCTTTCTGAGCAATGTTTTCAAGTCAGGTGCTTCGTCTGCTTTAGGTGGTAGATAAGGATCATCCTCATGAAGAGTTCGTTTTCCCTGTAGGATGAGACACTGGTCTACTTTGCCTTGATGGTGGTGCAACTGCTAACGCACAGGGGAGGGTGGTTCCCCATCAAACATCCAGGTTGGTCTGATCTACGAAGTGGAACAAAGACTTTAGTAGCACAGAGATAATAAATATGTGCTATTACAAATTAGGATGCAGCCTTTAGTTTTCCGTACTGGTCCTCTTTTAAAAGACTGCATCCAAATAATCTGTGTTAACAGTTCCTAAGCTGTTTCAGCTCAAAGAAGCTTCACTTTGCACAGTATTACAGGTAATACTTACCCCTACTCCCTTTCTTCTTCTTTCACTAATGTAAGTGATGTATTAATTATTTTAAGTGATAGAAAATAAAATTGAAAGATGAGGTTCAAATGCGTGATCCAGGGATTTAAATGCTGTAGATAATCTTGTACATTGTTTAACAACGAGAGTCAGTTTGTTTCAAGCTGCTTTCCACGCTGCCAAATCCGTTTGGCAACATTAGGGGCTGCACATTTCTGCAGCTTCTACTACCTGAGTCAAAATGCACTTCAGACTACTTCAGCCTTTACTTGCTGGCCACCCATTGCTCTCACGAATCTTTCTGACTCTTCTTGCTGAGAGCACAGGGACGCTCCCACTTTGGTTTTCCCACGTCGCTTCGTGATTGGAGTTACAGAACAGACAAGCATTTAACGCGAGCTTTGAAAACTCCTACATGGGATTTCACAGGGAAGGACGGTGCATTCAGCTGCCTTCTCAAGCACGATGTGCCTAAGTTTCCAAAATATTAATTGCACCCCTATTCAGAGTATCCTCTAGTGGACGTTATTCTTTTTCTTTTAAAAACGGACTGAGCAAGACTCCTCAGTTCTGCAAAATCTGAGCTCTGGTTAAGTATATTGTTATAAGCTTATTTACTTACATTATTTCTACATCATTTATCTGATAAGAAAAATATATTACCCCTTCAAACACACAGAGCACTTAACGTTAAAGAAGTATGGAAATACAAATCGCTGATGGTTAAAAAGATGAGGAAAATAATTAACAGGGCTGAACCCAGTTAACACAGTGACACTACAAGGTTATTAATGCTTCTTCTGCAAATTGTTTCTGAAAGCGGGGTCATCAACTTGTCTGATATTTATGGATTTTTTCCCGTTAAGAGGACTGGCATCTCCTGCCAGTAGGGCCCATGACAATGGTCTCTACAGAACTCCTCTTCCAGGGAGCCTGGTGAGGCCTATGAAACATCATTTTAATCAGACGTAGCTGTTTGTTGTCCTTTTTTTGCTCAGGGAAACTGAGGCACAGAGATGCTACAGCTTCCCAAGGGCAGGCAGGTGGCAGCCTAGGCGAGGAGAAATGTCTCTGAGCATCCCCAGTGCCCACCCAGTGGCCTGGCCACAAGCACAGGTTTGCCTTTAAGACCCTCATGCGGGTAGTCAAGCAGCAGTAGTGCAAACATCAGTGATTTGTTCATGATAACCCATTTCTTTTATCTTTCAGGTAGAAGGCAAAAAAAGCCATACAGAAAAAAAAGCCATATGATGTCCCCAAGCCTGGGCTGAAAGGAGCCTCTTCTGGAAAATTAGGAAATTCAGAAAGCTCCGTTTGACCTTCTACAGGACTGTAAAAGGCCGACGTGCCCCTGGGAGCACAGAGACCCTTCTGCACTTTAACCGTCTAAGTAGCTCCTCACAAAACACTTATGGACAGGCAGCCACACAGACCAATTTTCGCTTGTTCAGGCCTTTGAAATGGAAATAAATTCTACAACCTCCGCTGTCAACTGTAGAGCACTTACCAGCCTCATATATGTATAGCTTATGTTAAATTGCCCCCTAGAGGAGACAACAGATGCAACAGAATGAAGAGATGGAAGCCAATTTCAACAATTTTTTTAAAAAGCAGCGATAATACCACAGTAGTGCCATGCTGTTCTTGCAATAAATCAGGAAGGAAATCTCATTGCCCAATCACCCTTTGTTCCATTTTGCTTCAAGGGCGTAAAAATCATGTATTACAAAATGAAATTATGTTGTAGTTTCAAGATGAGGAGGCAAACCTTCATTGATCAAAGGTGGAGTTCTGTTTTTCAGGCAGGGAGCTGCACTCTTCACTTGTCACCAGCATTAAGGAGAGCAGGATGAGTTTTTGATTAGAAATGGATTGCTACCGATCAGAGTTGACTCTGTTGTTTCACATCTATTCAGTTCCAAGATGGCACTTTAAAGGTTTAATGTGTCCTCTTACCATGCTTAATTGATAAGCAGCGTTTGCAAAAAGAATGCCCTAGGAAAAAAAACTCATTAGCTGTTGCAGCCCTTTGCTCTTGCAACAGGAATCTGATCAGATTTCTTTTAACTTTTCCATTTTATGAAAAGTTGTCTTTAAATTTGAAGTAATGGCTACGCCCCTTACATAGACCTTTTCACCCTTACCGAGCCTGCCTACCAATGTCAAAAAGAAATTAATAGCATTATACATCCTAGGGGTAAAATGTGCGTTATCTGTTGTGATAAGGGCAATCTGCTTTCATTGAAAAAAAAAAAAAAAAGTAGCAGATCAGAGCATTTTATCTTTCTGTAACACTAGCTGAGTGAAAATGCAACACGTAAGAGCAAGAATTTGGGTGAACGGAGGCAGAAGAAATAAAGAGGATAATTTAAATGGCCAGGCATCCGGGGAAAAATTCACCCCTACTGAAAGCTTATTGCTATGAATTTATATCAGTGATGAATTTGGCTCCTTTTCTGGGAAACCACAAAGAGTTATGTTGTCACATAAGCTAAAACAATGCATTAGTCCTAATTTCTTACATGAGGTTAGGAAACCTGTTAATACTTTAATGCAGTATTCTGAAAAAAAAAAAAAAGAAAACAAGAAAACAAACCATTCCAGTCACTACAACTGTTGAGAAGTGCAGCCCATGGCTGTTTTACCAAAATAACAGCAGCAACATTACTGCAGATTGCAAATTACCAGACTGAAAAATGAGAGGAAGCTGGAGAACCTAAGGTCTCCAATACGATATAGCAACATGAGGAATTAACTGGCTAACCTTGATTTCTTCCCCCAGCCCCTGCCCTGCCCCTCTGATGGATGTTGCTGTCCTTAAAGCAGGGAAATCTGAGGCACTATTAATAAGTTTCCAAATTACTGTAAATTTTCATATTCAGGTAAGGTGATTTCTCTTTGAATATACCTTAACATAATGAGCTGAAAGTGTTGGTGTTCCAAGAAAAACATAATGAATGGATTGGACGTCCTTTGTACAGGCAAGGAAAATCAACTGGAATTACACCGATTTAAATGTTGTGAGTATCTTCTGTGTTGATCGTTAAAAATGGAAGTTACAAAGTTAATTACAGTAATTATTTCTGTGTGCACATATCAGCCAGCTCCCTCGGTATTCATGGGTGCATCCCGTCAGGGCCCATAGACTTATGTATGTCCAGTTTGCTTACGTATTTTCCATCCTGATCATCAGACTTTCCCCTGGATCTCTGCAGCCTGGGATTAGTTGCAGCTAAATTATGCTGTCCCTTTATTTGGGAACAAAGACCTGCTCTAAATTGCGTCCTCCAGTCCATCAATGTGAGGAGAGGAATACCTCATCTTGAAACTTAAAACAATAATTCTAAATATAACTCTAGAGCCACAGTGTATTCTGAAATAAACTTAGTTTTGTAATTACTTCAGTCCTGAGACCCACGCTAACAAAGGGCAGTTGGCATCCTTCATAACTATACCCAAGTATTTATAAATACTTGAGAGAATATGAACAATACCAAAAGGGAACGTAACAAAGAACGTAATCCCTTAAATCTGGTGCAGAAGACACATTACCATCATTCTTCTGATGCATAAGAACTGTATAACAATTTGACAGGTGCATTTCTAGAACTGTATATAGCATCTCTCTGCTGCCTCTACACATTACAGATAGGGTCAGTGTATTTTTATGGGGATAAGAAAAATGAGTTAAGGCATACGTTTTACAAAGCATTAAAATAGAACCATAATATAAAATCAATATGAGCTACTGTAGAAAATGCATAGTAGGAATGTGATCGATTTAGGCTTACTCATGACTTTGCTGTAAAGTTATCTCAAGTTTCCATGCAGGCTAATTTGAGTAAGAACATCATATTGCAAAAATGGAGTTGAGCTTTATTTGAGATATTTTATCCAAACTTCTCCTTTTAGGAACACATTTGTGGATGCCTACCATTCTGCAGTATGAGTACCCTTCAAAATCTTTACCCAGTGTGCAAGCCAATAACACACAGAGCAGAGGTATTTCCAAGTTTATTCCATTAATACGCAGAAATGGAGTGCTCATCCCAAAATGGGAGCACACCCTAGTTTCAAAAATCTCCACTTTTAGACAGTGATTATTACATATTCAAACAATTAATACATATTCATTGTTATTCTCTTTACCGATTGGTCAACATTTCTTCGCTTCCCATGTAAATTAGCGTGCAGACTCTGTCTTCTTCTTCCATTGTTCTCTTTTGAGTAGGTGGTGTCATTTGGGTAGGTGGTCAACGAGTCAGTGGTTGCGATCTCCCCCTGCCGAAATTACCTTTTACCTCCTTCTCCTCTAATCTTGGCAGTTCCAGGTGGTTTTCTCAGTTTGCTGACCAGGCCTACAGTTCATCACTCTCTTACAGGAATATCCTACTTATCAACAAAGCTACATTGTCTAGTGGTTAGTTCCTTAATTGAATCGCAGATAAATCACGTCTAGTTACTATTTCTCTACTTTAATGTTAAGTAAATAATTAAATAGGGTTGGGGCTGTATAGAAAACTCTAGCAGCAGCAGGTTTCCTTAGTTGCTTCAATTACATTTTACATTTCATTTTTCTAGTTAATATCAATTTTACTACAACAGCCCCATGCCCACAGCAAGGTGGTCAAAGAGCGCAGTGCTGCAGAATGGGTGCCCTTGTGCCACCCATGCACTTCTACCACATGAGGTTCAGCAATCATCGCCTTGGGGGGTGAGCTGGGTTTGCTTGCTGATCTGACCAGAAACTAATCCTACCAAAGAGAAGATTTAGTTGAGGCATGCCTGAACCAGTGCTAGAGCTGACACAAGAGAGGTAATGGGAACACAGACTGAGATAGCAGGGAGAACAACATCCTGCAACTAGACTGCCTTTAGTCCATCACAAAACTGCAGGACTAATGTACACAGAGAAAAACAACAGCTCTGAGCACTGAAGAACTGCATTGCTCTTGTTCAGGGACTACAGGTAGGGATTTCGATCCCTGAGCCATGGAGTCTCCCATCCACACCTGCTTCTCTTCCTCCAGATCTCCCCACAAGGAGGAACTCTCTGAATTACAATACCGTAGGTCCTGCCTTGCACCAAAGTGAAGTTTGGCTGGTTGCTTGAAACAAATACAGGTTGCTGCAGTAACCAGGCATGGCAATAACACATCTGTGAAAAGAAAAAGACCTACCCAAATTAACTATATGCCAGCCTTTTCCTGACATCCATTTAAGGATAATAATACTACAGTGAGGGGACACCCTTAAAGCAACGTGAAATGCAACCACATGAGAAATCAAGATCTGAGGTTTGTTTTGCGTAGCCTTTCTTTTTTTTGGATGATGGTCAGATCCAGGGAGGAATCAGCATGACTGTTCATCAATAACATGAGAGAATATGTCTTGAAAGGGACAACAGCAGCGGATCTGCTGTAAATCATGCAGACTAACAAACCAGCCAGCAGCAGTAGCTCATGAGTACTGGGCATTTCTAGACCAGCCAAGTAAATCTCTTTTATGTCAGAGATAAGCCACATTTCATCACCTTTCCTCTTCACCGAGGGAAATCAGAAAGAGCAATAACAGGAAATACTCATGTACAGAAATGTCTCCGAAACAGATGTTGAAGGACTGATAACAGAAGATGTTTGCAGAGCATTTTGTAAACAACCTATAGAATTCCATAAGAAACTAACACATCATATCTCGTAAACCTCTGCATACACTTAGCATACAAAGAATAAGCGTGAATTACTAAGTGCATTCTTCTCAACTTCATGTTACACCTGGTGCATTCTCCTGGCGACAGGAATGTAAATACTATGCTATATGCTGCTGTGCTATGCTGATGCTGCTGGTCGTATGTCCTTATCTTTGCAGTAAAGCGTGAAATGACCTTGAGACATTGAGATTTTTCCTCTAAGTCTGTACCACCTGTCAGTCCCAGGTAAAACTGGGCTGCCCCCTTGCAGAAGTCTCCTCCCCACGTCCAACTGGAGGTCCATGGAGGTGGGCTGTGCAGTTGTCCTCTCGTTTCTACGGCAGCTCTGCACTGATGATACCCAGAGTACCGTGAGAGGTTCCCTGGACCTCAGACATACCTTTCACAGCAAGAATATTCTATTTATTTTTCTTTGGTATGCGTACAGCTGGTTTTGTCCAGGTCTGCACTTCTTTATCTGACCATCAGAGAACTGTTTATAGTTCTGGGTTCTCCGGAGCCAGGCCAGTGCCCTATCTCTTATCATCCCACACCTGCATTCCTCCATGCTGCATCCCATTTTTCCACTTCTCAAGGCCCCTGCTATCATACCAGGACTGTATTTCTCTACTCTACCTCACTGTGTTAGAGCCATAAATATCTCGTTCTACATATAGAATAACTGCCTGTTACAGTATGTATACAGAACTATAGTTGTACCACACAAAGATAAACAGAAGAAAAACAAATTAACCACAGACACGTGGTCTTCTAGAGAAACTGCTGTCACAGCTAGACCAAGTAAAACAAAGCTACATGCATGTCAAGAAAAGCTCAGATGGAGCAAACCTGACAAAGTGCAGCCCCGCTGCATTTGCAGATTCCGTACAAAGTTTACGGTCTGCTACCCGAGAACGGCAATCCTGTGCTGCAAGGACAAGGCTCTCATTCCTCGATCTGTACCTCCTGAATCCTGGTTTTCTCCACTTCCTCAGGAAAAAAAAAAAAAACAAAAAAAAAACCAAACAATTCTTACTTCTCTAGTGAGCAGATCGCCACCAGCATTTAACTTCTTTTCTGGGAGCAACTCACTTGCCCCATGCCTGCTGATATCTCGCTCAGCTAGTCCCACTGTTTAGAGAAGGATCGCAATGGGATCACCACCCCTCTGAAGCCATGCAGAGGTTTTTAGCCAGTGTGTCTCCATATGGACCCCGCTCCTGAGAGGCAGAATGAAAGAAGAGGATCAGATTCTCATTCAGTACTAATCAGCACTGCTTCACTGAGATTAATGACAACTGAATTTATGACAGATGTGAGAACTTTTAAAAATCCTTTTGTTTGTGTACAGCAGGAATTTTTACTTGCAATTCTACCTTTGAAAAAAATCACTATTTGAATTCTTTGAATCGTATTTGAATTCACAACCAGATATGAAGGGCAGTTTTCTGGTCTCCTAGTCAGTGCCCAGGAAGGGAATCAGCTCCTGCAGGACTGCGCAGTGGGTTCACCCTCGTTGCCCACACATTCCCTGAGCACAAACACAGCATCTCTGAGCATTTGACCTCCTTATGGGACTCCTCAGTGCCTTGCACAGATCTAAGGAAGTAAGGAGGAGGTGGAGGGGCAGGGGGGAGGCGGTTGAACAACACTCCACAACTTAGTCCTTTGACATTTGGGATTTGAAACCACAGGTTTTCTGTTTTGATTCAGGTATACGAAAAGTCATTTAAAATGTTCAGTGAAAATGGCAAAATGTGTGCAAACTTGTGACTGTTTCTGCCCTCAGACGACTCACCTCTTTCCTTCCCACAGTGCCCCGTTTACCACTGTTTTGCCAAAGAAGAAATTATCGACTCAGTGTAATAATTGTGTCACATCTAGGCGTGCTAATTAGTAACTCTGAGCTGCTATTACTGGCTCAGTAGCCTAACATAATAGCCCAAACCGCAGTGTCTATCTGCTGGGTTTCTCAGTTTGCTTATCACCAAAGCACTGCATGAGGATGCTGAAGGCATGTGGCTCACGCCCATTCATATTAAAAGTCAATATTAATGTTTAAATATCCCATTAAACAACTTGATCTCTCTATAGAATACAGGTATAGTGGCCTCATAACATCCTTAACGTCAAGACCAAATTATTTTAAGCCGTAGCCTCACTCTTAAGCTGTATCTTCACAAAGAAACTGTGAGACAAGGCACGGTTTTATAGTCATTGCAGCAGTATCTGCCTTAGCAATGCAAGCACTTTCATATCTGTGTTTCTGAAGAGCTGCTGCTTTGGCAACCAGGGCTAACATTGGTATATGGGGGTCACTGATGACTAACCAACCAGACTGAGTTTATCTCTGCACCCAGATATTAGGGGGATAGCATGGAAAACAGTATCTTTCTCTGGATAGTGAAATCTTAAATTGTTTTCTGTGGCAAGACTTCTACCTAAGAGGGATAAATGTCCTTGCCCCCTTTTCAGACCACATGGAAAAGGCTTGGACCAGAGACTTTTTGAACTCCTTGGATTGGGATGTAGACGTGGAAGACTGTATAATAATAGTATTGAATGACAGAGTAAGAGAGTCCCAGAGGAAGAGAGTAAGGCTCACCTCCCCACCCCATCCACACGCTTTCACTCCGAATTAATAGCCACTAAAAAAAGACTCAGATACATTTATACAGCTAACGGCGAGTCTGTGTAGCAGATCACTGGCTGCCAGAGAAGACCTGGCAGGTACTGCCGGCTCTCTGGTAACTGTGGCCTGAGAAAGGACTTATTGTAGATAAGTCAGTAAAGACCAATTAAGAGCTTTGACATGGGAAACCTGCAGGCCAGCTTAAAAACTTAACTGAATTAACTGATAGAAGAATACTTTTTTGCAAATGTTTTATTTTTCTGTCAAGCAGTCATGCCTAACCTTTCCAACTATATTTTAAGATTGCAATAATGATATCTATAAAAAGAACTATAAACTTTAATACATTTTAATGTGTGTTAATTCTTTGGTGAGCTTGATAAGTATTGCAGTTAAAAGGCCGGGCATTTGAAACATAAGAGGCGACAAACACAATGTACTAAAGTCCCTCTGGCATTAAAAATGATACTATCTATGTTATGGACTTACTGAAGTTAAAAGGAGGATTGGCTGAGTAACAACTGAGTAAAGATCGCAGCCATAACTATTTACATCCAAAATTTTAATCTTCACTATTTCTGATGGTAACAGAGGATGACAGAAAGCCTGTTACATGCACTTTGAATGCTGAATGCCCCATTAAGAGCAACAAAATACTTTAATGATGAAATAAAACAAAAAAAAATCATAGTCAGTCGGGCCTCTTCTATATTGCTTATTCTGGATTAACTGCTAACACTTGAAGTTTCTCAATACCCTCAGACTGACAGCAGAATCTTACTTAATCAAACACCTGTCCCTTATCTTCTGAACAGGTAAAACAAACGTTATGATGGGCAATAAAGGTAATTTAACTTCTATTCCATACTCTTTGTATTGCTCTGGGTGCTTGGGGACCTGAAATTGTCTATAATCCCCATCAACAAACCCTAACATTGTCCACAGGGAGATCTTGGATGACAGTTTCATCCCACACTGCCTTCCCCATAGCCCGGCCACAGAGCGGGGCAGCGAGGAAAGACAGGGAGGAGCTGCCAGTCCACAGTGAATGCCAGCAACCAACAGAAGGTCTTTGTGAAGCAGTAACCTAAAATGACCTGGATATACATCATATAGCACAAACTTACATAGCATACATAAATATTGTATATATATAGATGTAGATACACATACACACATATGTATAAAGATCTATATGTTTTGCTGTATATAAATATATGGTATATATCACACACTGCAGATAATATAGTATAAAGTGCACACTGGATTATACTAATCACTGTAATGAGAGCTCTGAACCCTGACCTAAAAATGTTCCAGGTTTCTTTGACTGCCTACAACACTCCACCACTTGTTACCCATTGCAGCCCTTTTCTTGGGCGTGACCGAAAATATGAAATAAGACACACAAATTTACAAACCTTTATTGTACATTGCCCCCAAATCAATGTCACTCCCTTTTTCTACCAACTATTAAATTTCGTTTTCAGTCTTGCTTTTATTCCTAGAACAATGCTCTTTATCAAGGCAGCCTCTGCAGTGTCCTATGGAAATGCACTAAGCACACCATGAAACCAAGAGCTGCACTTCTTCTCCTGGCTTCATCAGCGAACTTTGTACCTTTGCATGCAAAACCTGACCAGTCACCCAGCATGGCGTGTGTTCATCAGAAACCAGTACTGCATATTACTCAGCATGGGAGTATATGTTATATTTGAATTGATTTTCTTGAAGTTGACCTGTATCTGTTCTGCCAGTAAGTTCCAGTGACACCTGTAGGTGCTTTTCTCCTATGAAAATCAAATCTTCGATGCATGTTTTTTAATTTTAATTACAATATTATACATATTCCTTTTAAAAGATACACATGAATGTTGTAAAAATACATCAACGGTCAAAAAATTTTTACTTTTACAAATTTTTAAATAACAGTGATATTTTAGAGTCCATCTTTTACCCCTCAATGTCCAAATCTATTAGTTTTCTTGTTGAAGACAGATTTTAAAAGCACTAAAATCCTTAAAGGGTGAGGATCTGGACAGAATAAATAGCTAAGAAGCTTAAAGACCATCCCAGTGCATAGTCCTACTTTTCAAGAGAAATTTCTGCTCAGTAGCATTTTAGGGATGTTTCGTTTGGAATTTGAGGAGCTTTTCAGACACTTTTCTTTTGCTGGTGATCACCTGCAGCAGGTGGCTAGAGCACTGCCTCTTATTTTTCAGATTACACATGCTCACCCAAATTATTCTGCTGTCTCCATTCCAGTACTTCTCAGTGACAGAAGTTTTGAACAAAGGTCTAGTAAAGTCAGTTGAAGGACTTCTGATGTCAGTAGATGCTGGAGTTAATATATTTTTAAACTGTCTTCTATTTCTGTCCCATTCTCATACTACACAAATAACATGAGTCAAGCTTTCATTCCATTAATGAGAATTATTGTTGCAAGTTTTGTCTACAGCCATTGCTTCACAATTTTCCATTGAATTCTTCTTGCTGATTTTCCTTCTTTAATCGCTTCTTGAATTTCTGTACAGACAGTCAAGTACACTAATACTCTGCATTATTTGTATATTGTTTCAAAACAATCCATCCTCAGTCATCTTTGCCTGCTGGATGGTTTCCACGCTATTTGAGGGAAGCTGCTCTGCCACTTCCAGTGGTAGGTTTCTCCAGGCAGCCAGACATGGAAGAGTCTGGAATTAAATTTGACTGGAATTAAATTTTTGACCGTGGATGGGATTCAGGACTTATCCCTCTCAGGATCTGGCTTCAGGACCTTTTTGAGCTACCATTCACCAATGCCATAAGCAAAACGTTTTTGTTGTTTTACTTGCAAATATGATTTAAACAAACATTTTTGGTGTTCAGCATTTCAGGAGTTTTCTCATTGGCAATTGTTTCCTGTACCATTTAAACACATCCAAAACTGAAGCCTAACCATAGAGAGCAGTTTAACTCTTTATTGCTACAGCTCCGTTGACAAATGGGTGTTACTAAGGTGTCGAGACTGGCTCTCCCTGGAGAGCATCAGCCTCAGCTCACCCCCATGCTGACTCCAGGGCTGCAGGACTCTCCTCCTGTGCTGCAGCATGCCCTGTGCACCAGGAGCTGCCTGCACAAAATGCAAAGTTTTCCATATACAGCCCAAAGACAGAGTAAAAAAGCTTCTGCGCAGCATTTGTGGTTGTAACGCTGCTTTATTTTATTCTCGTTACACCTAAAGGTGTCATGAAAGCAGGAGCTGATGTGAAAACTGCTGCATCCACAGTGGTTGCATATTTTATCTAGTCATTACATAGATCTGCTGCTTGCACTGGTCCGCACAACGGACCTGACACGGCAGTTTCAGGATGACTGTATACACTGTTTCGGAGCTGCAGAGAGAACATGAGATGAATTTCATTTCTATTTGAGACCCTTAGAGTAACAGAAGATAAAAACTCTACCATGAAAAAGAGAGATTAAAAGTTACTAAAATTCTTTCTTAGTTGTCCTGATTCAGTGGAACCAAAATGAAGAAAACACAGTAAAAATTGGTTTGCTTTCCCAAAATAACAGGGCTTATGTGATTGTTCTGGATGGCTGTTCTTTCCTGGATACCTGTTAACTCACTGACCAATTTTGACCAAACCTGACAGAGGCTTATGAGCTCTTACTAAGTTTCTGCAAGTTTTCCTGGACTTGCCACTCAAAGGGAAGAGACTGCAGGGGTCGTTCCCTGAAGAAAACGCAAGTGCTGGTCAGCCTTTCAGTCTGCAGTGCAGCCATCAGCCAGTCACTCTGCACCAACACGCCTCCAAGCCTGCCAGAGCACCTCGCATCTCTCTCTGATGGCAGATGTGACTGGGAACTTGGTTTGTTTGCCACGGAGGAGGGGATCTATGGGCCTTACAATGCAATCATAAATAAATAGAAATAAGTAGAAATAAATATAAATAGATGATAAATATTTAGAAACAATAAATTATTAGAAATAATAATCAAAATAATCAATTACAAGAATTTCTCACAGACAGCCAGATTCATAACCAGCATACAATATATTTTCAAATTATACTACTTTCTATGAGTTCCTCCTCCTTCCTAGGCTTTGCCAAACATAAGAATGAGCATTTACAGGAGAAAAAAAAAGTCCTATGGGAGGGTCACTAGCATTTCAAATTGATTTCTTGTGTTTTAATAACCATTATTGACCCTTACTGGGGAAACAATTCCCTGGTGCTGGCAGAGGTGGCCTTCTATAGAACAGCCAGCCTCTTCAATACGGTTCATTAACAGAGTTAAAAGTCAACTTTTATGATCATCATTTCAGAAACATCCATACTTATAAATCATTTGCTACTTCTGAGGAGAAGATCATGCTTGGAAATGAAATGAGCTCCCGGACCCAAAAGAATCTGTCACTAGTCCATTTGTTTCAGGCAAAATGTGCATTTTTAAACCAGATTTCTTTGGAGAGGCAACTGATAACAGAAAATTCAGTTAGACTCAATATTTTTCTAAGAAGAAGTTAGTTTACAAACACTTTACCTGCTTTTAATCTTTTCAAACCATACTTAACTCTCTGCTTTATGAAGTAGTCAGCTATGAGTTTACGGATCTGCTGGGTCATAAATTAAAAAAGTGGTATCATGAAGATAAAATGCAATGCAAGACTCCACAGCACGTACTCACATGCCTTTAACGCCAGCACTCCCCATAGTTCTTATTTTAGTACTTTACACTTCTACTCCCACAAATTTTCCCCCAGAGTGCTGTCAAGTAATTTGCTGCTCTAGGTGGTGCTGATCCTTCTTCTTTTCCTTGCTTTCAGCATCCCAGATCAAAAATGCTGTGAAAGAGAGACATCAGACCTCTTGGCCAAAGGGAGAGTTAAGAAATGGGTGGTGAAGCTCATAATGACCAAAAGAAGTATGGGGGTAAGAAGAAGGGGCAAGAAGCGCAAGGGAAGATCACCAAGCACATCTGGACAAGACTCACGTTTGAAACTCTGCCATGTCCCATTGGAGACTGCCAGGCCTCCCTCCTCCCACCCCGCTCCTTATTCCACTGCCTCACATTTTCTGTCTCATACGAGAAACGGAGACTAGAACAGCCTTCACTGGTAGGGGGCTGCTAAGTGAAGACCAAAAGTGCATCCCATTTACACAAAAATAGGATGAAGAAACACGTTGCAGAAAGAATGTGAAGAGGCTGAAAGTGCAGTTAAAATTTGTTTCCCCATGGAAAAGCTTTAGACCATACCAAATAACTCTCTCCGAGTAAAGGAAGCATTTAAACTGAGATAATTAGCACAGTGGACTTTGGAGGTTGTGTGTTCGTATTTCCCTTTAAAAAGTAATTACTTGTGGCTTTTATTTGTATTTTAAAATGTACAGAAAATTCTGTTTTACAAGCCTAGACTTTTATTTACAGTGGTGCACATTATAAAAAGCTGTTAAAACCTGAGTGACCAAGTGAGACTTTGATCCCAACAGCTGAGAGGCCCTTGGGCAAGCTAAAAATACATTTATTCTTGTAAAAGTGACTTGAGTGTGCAAAGCATTGATAGCACCAGGCAGACATGAGCAAGTGGGTAAAGGAAACAAGTGAATGGAGCATTGACGTTTTACTTCAAAACATGCGAGTGTTGGTAAGCATAACAACATTAAATCTCATTCCTCCCTTCCGTAGTTCCTCTTAGTGAATTTTTTATTGTAGACAAAATAAGTAGTCTCTGTTTCCATGAGATAATGCACCTGAAATCCCAAAAAGGAGTCTGTAGTCCCCCAGTTTCAGTGCAATTCTGGTTACAACGGCATATGAGTTTTGTTTTTACTTCATTGAGATCAAGGATTAAACTGATTTTTTCCTTCATACATACTATTTTGGAGAAAGTATCAAACCAAGACCACATTTCTTTAGCATGGCTTATAAATGCATGGTCTATAAATGCTTATAAATGCATAGTGATTGTTGTGTTATCAAAGCACGTACAAAGAATAGCTGCAGTTCTGCGCTGTTCCATTAAGAACTTCTTTTCACATGTGCTGCTAAGTCATTTAGAAGTGAGGTGGGAGTGCCCTCTAGTGTTCACAGCAGAATTATCTTAATGGTCATCCCACTTGAAATCACAAAGCGGGGAAAATTTATCCACTCCTGTATCAAGCATCAGTATCCCAGACTGGCTGTGGGTCAGGTGTACGTGTCTGATCAGCATTGCAAAACAGATTGCTTACGCATTCAAATAAGGTTTCAGCCTCTTGTCTTGTCATGCATCATCCTACAGTGCATTTCTGCTTCACCAGCTCTTCTGCTGCAGCCTTCAGAAAACTCTCACCGTGCGCAGATCCACGGCCCCGTCCTACGCAGGGTGTGGAGGAACATGGGCAGGAGTCACAGGCTGCCTCTCTGCACGCTGTTCCCTCCCAGTGCCTTGCAGGGTGGGTCTTGCCTCTGTTGCAGAAATGTGGGTATAAAGTAAGAACAAGTTATTGCAGATCCTAGCATGGTCTGTGGTAACTTGAAGTGGGGAGACAGGAGGAGAGGAACGTATTGAGCTGGACCCACGGGACTCCCGGAAGGAGAGGACATCTGTAATTTCTTAGTCTGTTTCTGCCTACAACCAGTCTGGTGGGCTAGATAAGGTTTTTGAATCCTTGGACACTCCTAGTATAATACGTACTCATTATGCCAGAGCTATCTTGGTTTATCCCTTACTTACATGCACAAGACAAACCCTACAATCAAGCTGTGTCACAAATTCCCACTGTAGTCCATGGAAACTACTTAAACATGCCAATAAACTGCAAGATCTTCAAGAGAAATGAAACATATCAATTAACATGTCCTGAAGTGAGATCCACTCCTCTCTTCATATCTAGTTACACAAGACTAAGTGCATGCTTGAGTAACCCAAGTAAAGAAGAGAAAGAAAAATAAAGAAGGAAAATGAAAGAAATGTGATAAAACAGTTGTTTCAAATGCCATGTTGGCCCAATGAACTAGCTTAGTTTCAAGTAGAATATCTGACACTTAAGACAGCATAAAGCAGCACTGATGAGCTCCCTTCTTCAATAGCACTTAGAAGGTTTCTTTTTCATTCTTCTAAAATTGAGCACCATCATCAAAGGATTTTTTTAGTTCAGGTGATACAACTTATAGCACACTGTGGTAGCTTCTGAAGTTCTCTTTGCTTTTCCATTATTTAGATGAGTGGAGAATTGCTCCTATTGAATTCAGCGGAAAGGCTGTATCATGCTGAGTCCATGGATCAGTAACATTTGTACACCTGGCTCTGTAGCCAGTATGTCAATAAAAAACTGTTGGTGGACTCTTTCCCATATAGGTGCAATGTCAGGAATTGCCAGATGGGCTAAGTGGGATGCCCACAGCTAGAAGAGGCAATGTCAAGACTGAAACACTTAAGACATCTAAAAGAGACCTCAGATTGTATCCCATATACATGGTCTAGGAGGAGATGAATACGAGAAAGCAGGTAGGTCTCCTACCACTGGTACCAAGTGTCCCATGCACTGCGGTGCAGAGTCCTTGACAGGGAAGGAACTTCATTATCGGGTAGTGATATGATCCCTTCAAGGAGGACGGCAATACTCAACATGTCTGTATGCAACCAGCTCTTTTCATCTTGGATATAACCCTGGTACAGGGCAACTGGCACTAGCCAGGGCCACACTAAGTCTGGTAACAGTTCCAGCTCCTGTGGGAATAGACAGTTGCATTACAGCAAGCGTTAATGGTTTGCACTGTGCATGCAGCTACCAGGGTCACTCACCAGCTTCTCCGCCCCCATCTGGCATCCCGACCTTCCCTGCACAACACCAGGCTGCCCATGGGCAGTGGGCTGCTTGCCTCTCCCAAGATCAGGTAGTGGGCAGACCCTTTTATATCTTGCACAATGCCACAAGCTTCCACCTAGGAGCTGCTCCAGATGAGGTTGAAGGTCAGCTGCTCTTCCCTGGTGGCCTGCTCTCAGATCTATCAGCGGCCTCTCTGAAAACTCCCCCAGCATTGTTTTTTCAGAAACAATAGAGAATCTCAGCAAGTGCATCTCCTGGTCATCCACTCCTGGCTCCCAAGAGGGTCTGGCTTGGAGATCGCAAAGGATGCTGGTGAAAGTGCACCCTGAGACTCTGGCAGCAATTGGAGATGAAGGAGCACCGGGGGATTCATGTCTGTAACAGGCCCCCAGCTGAAGCTCCATACTGCAACTTCCTTGCTCTGCAAGGGTCCTCTGTTTAGAAACACTGCCTACTCATTCCCTCTGAGGGAGCAATTGCTTCTTGTCACATGAACCACAATGCAGCCAAGCCGAGCATGTTCTCAGTGCTGACAAGGAGTGGCAGACTTGTCCCATACTTTCCCTACACAGCGTATGTAAAAATGAGGCCCAGAAAACAGGATGGCCTTGTCTTACTCTACTGTCCGCTGTTGACCAGGCAGAGAGAGCATGCAACTTGTGAACTTCCCAGGTCTTCCCCCTGTTGCCCGAAGAGTCTGGGTGAGCTCCTTTGCATTTTGGGGAATATCCAAGAGAGCACAACCAGGCAAAGCAGGTTAGAGTGTAGGAGGGCCTTCAGCAGGAGGCACCTTGTCTGAGCACTTTCATCGTAACAAAAGGACACAGCCCCACCAGCATCAGGAGTCCAGCCACCAGCTCCAGTCAGGAGTATCAGGATGGGGAACGTGTGCTTGGGTACATAGGAAGAATTTGCAATGCTGTGCATTCCCTCCTAGGGAGTCAGCGATACATCAGTTTACCTTCTCTTCAAGTTTACAAAGCATTTAGACAACTGAAACGGCCGATTTGTGTTTTTTAAGGAATATTATCACAGTTATAGGATTAATGATGCTGCCCTCCTCTTTCTGTTCTTTACAAATACATACCCCCGCCTTCAAAAACCAGACAGACTAATCTTAACATATCCTAGGGCAGAGCATCACAATTGTCTTGCTCTTTAGTAGGGCAAAGCCGTAAGCTGTACTGCTCTGAATATCAACCGTCCGTATAATTTATTGTATTTAGATAGACATGATTTCTTCCTTATAGTAGAATCATAGAATCATCCAGGTTGGAAGGGACCTTTAAGATCATCAAGTCCAACCATCAACCTAACACTGCCAAAACCACCACTAAACCATGTCCCTCGGCACCACATCTACTCGTCTTTTAAGTACCTCCAGGGATGGTGATTCCACCACTTCCCTGGGCAGCCTGTTCCAATGCCTGATAACCCTTTCTGTGAAGAAATTTTTCCTAATATCCAATCTAAATCTCCCCTGGCACAACTTGAGGCCATTTCCTCTTGTCCTATCACTGGACACTTGGGAGAAGAGACCAACCCCCACCTCACTACAACCTCCTCTCAGGTAGTTGTAGAGAGCAATATGGTCTCTCCTCAGACTCCTTTTCTCCAGGCTAAACAATGCCAGGTCCCTCAGCCACTCCTTGAAAGACTTGTTCTCTAAACCCCTCATCATCTTCGCTGCCCTTCTCTGGACATGCTCCAGCACCTCAATGTCTTTCTTGTAGCGAGGGGCCCAAAGCTCAACACAGTATTTGAGGTGTAGCCTCACCAGTGCTGAGCACAAAAGGGACAATCGCTTCCCTAGTCCTGCTCACGACACTACAAGAGTACAAGAATAAATAGCAGCAAACAGTAGAACAGACTTCTCAAACCTCAAATATTGTTTATTTTAGTGGTGGAATTCTTGCATTCAGGCACAGTTAAACAGGTGCTATACTGCATTTTGGAAGGATCAAACGTGAGGTTTCACATCATATTTATAGCTGCCTAAGTATTAGCTGCTGCCAAGGGACATCACCCTGCTCAATTCTTCCCCAGCCCAGGGTGTGTGTTCCCACCACTTCCCTTCTGTTAAATCTCGTGGTTACGTGGTCACAGTGTGAGTCAGCTCAGGTGGCTGATTTGCTAGAAAACTAAAGCTGAAAAAAAAAAAAAAATTGTTTTCTATTGCACCAGTAGTTGCTTGTAGCAGCATGATGGTTAGCCTGTAGTGGTGACAGGGGAAGAGGGAAGAACAAAGTCAACCCTTTCAGCATCAGCTCCTAAGTTCTACTTAACAGTAAAGTTAAAACACACCTATAGAAAGTGCTGCTTGGTCTCTCCCTGTACGAGAAGAACCGGCCTGCTAAGAGCAAGATACACTTACAAAGCCTGCTAACCCACTATCCTGTCTTGGAAAGCTTGCTATTTTTAAGAACAAGACACTTCCCAGCAGGAGCAGGGAATGATCGTGCCCCTGTACTCAGCACTGGTGAGGCCGCAGCTTGAGTACTGTGTTCAGTTTTGGGTGCCACAGTATAGGAGGGACATTGAGGTGCTGGAGCGTGTCCAGAGAAGGGCAACAAAGCTGGTGAGGGGTTTGGAGAACATGTCTTATGAGGAGTGGCTGAAGGAACTGGGATTGTTTAGTCTGGAGAAGAGAAGGTTGAGGGGAGACCTTATTGCTCTCTACAACTACCTGAAAGGAGGTTGTAGTGAGATGGGAGCTGATCTCTTCTCCCAAGCAACTAGCGATAGGACAAGAGGAAACGTGTTCAAGTTGCGCCAGGGGAGGTTTAGGCTAGACATTAGGAAAAGATTTTTCACTGAAATAGTTATCAAGCATTGGAACAGGATGCCCAGAGAGGTGGTTGAGTCACCATCCCTAGATGTGTTTAAAAGTCATGTAGATGTGGTGCTTAGAGACATGGTTTAGTGGCAGACCTGGTAGAGTAGGGTCAATGGTTGGACTGGACGATCTTAAGGTCTTTTCCAACCTAAAAGATTCTATGATTCTAACATGGAAACACAATTCTACAATAAAAGACTTGAGAAATACCTGTGTCTATGCAAGTTTCATAGAAGGAAAGACTCAAGCACCATCCAAGGTGAAGCCTTGATGCAAAATCAACTCTACTAAAATTGATATATTAGCACTGTAGATAATGCAGTTACATTTTCCTACATATTTACTATTTTTAAAAAAGATTTGTGTTTTAATACACATAGTGTGAGTAAAATAATATGTATGCATATTTCATTTTCTTATTTTATCAAATGAAACATTCCAAGCAGTTACAGAAGTTTCCAAGAAATCTCCACTTCAAAGGGAGTACCTCTTTCTTACCCACAGATCTGTACTTATCACATCCGGATTCCATTCCAGATGCTGGAATGCAGTTTTACAACTTCTATTTTGTTGTAATAGTTCACATGGTACCTGGTTTTAGAAAGAGCAAATTGAGTACGTGTTGATTTTCCTGATTCTGTATAGGGTGTCATTACAGGATATTTTAATTATAAGCAAGCCTCTGAAAGATGGCAATATTAAGAACAGTTTTGGTTAAAAAAATCAAATAGCTCAGCAGCCTTGTCTTCTCTAAGAACCAGAGGCAGCCTCTTGTGAAGGAACGTGAAGATATATTTCCTATTTAAAAGTGAGTTTGACACTCAATTTGTCAAGGCTGTATAAATATGACAGAAAAGACTTTTTTTCCCTATGTCTTGTTAATGAATGAAGTGACTGCAAGTGATATTAATTAACAGCTGGGTCCCTCAACTATAAGAAGAATATTAAATAGCAGGTTGCTCTTCTCCCATCTTTCCACAGTACTTCCCCTTCAATGCTTTCATCTCATCCGAGCCTGTTCATTTCATCTCTTAAGGCTGAGCAAAAACCAGTCAGATAAACGGCAACTACATAGCAATTAAATGAAGCCTATTATCTTCCTGTAATATGCTGTTTATGCAGAATAACGTAGAAAAGGCTTGAACACCGAGAGAAAGATGATGTCCCCAAGCATTAACAAAGACTCAGACTGAAACTTCCCTCAAGTATTTTTGGGCATAGTGAAAGGCTGCTGTAGTTCAAGATAATGAATGCTTCTGTTAAACAATAAAATAGTTACAATTAAGTACTCCTAGAGACAGCACACAAACTTACATTGGTAAACAGAGAAAAAAATAGCTAATTTAATTTAAAATTATTAATATTTAGTTTGGCTGTCAATACACCAACTCTATTGCTTCTTTTAAGTAACTAAATGCAGAGGGTTTGGGGGTTTTTCTTGTATAAATCTTAGTTATGCTATACCATTAATTTTAGCCATATATAAACTGATTAGATTATGACAATAAACCAAATGTGCCAGTGTAAGCAACATTGTATGCTTACATGCTCTGTCTTTGCAGCAGAAAACCCAAATACCCACCACAGCTGTACTCAGACTTCAGAAAGGGGAGATACCTAAAAATGAGATGCTTGTTAGAAACAAAACTAAAAGGAACATCTACGCTCATTAAAACCTCACAAGGGGTATGAAGACAAACTGAGAACACTATCTTGAAGGCACAAAATCACCATCCAAGAAAGACTTGAAAAAGGGCAAAAGGAAACCCACAACAGTACATGCCAGTATAATGGTGTTTAGTCTATCAAAACTAATAACGTATCCCTTCTCAAATTCACGAGGCGCATGAAGTCTGTTCAGAGAAAATTAAGCCATGCAATTGCATTAATTTTTTGCTCCTGTGTTCAGTGTGGAAGATCTGAAGAAATTCACCACACCACTTTTGAGGCATTCATCAGAGAAGCTGCTTCAAATTTCTCGAAGATGCTGCAGTTTCAACAGATGATGCTTTTAGAGGAACCCAGTGAAACATGTGAAGTGCTACTGCTGGTGTGTGAGCTCCCACTTGAAATTGCTTTGGTGCTAAAGAAGGGCAAGTAGCAAACAAGATTATAGTGTTTTAAAAAGGTTCTAGGGAAATCCAGGAAACTACAGCCCACTAGGCTTGACATCTGTACCAGGCAAATAAGTAAAAACTTCATATTAAAAGCAGAATTAGTGTGCATCTGGACGAATATGATCTGCAAGGCAAAGGTCAGAACGCTTGGTAAACTCACATCATGCTTCTCATCAGCAAGCATGTGATAACGTGATCTAGTGCACGGATTCCCTGAAGCCTCTTAGCAAATGATTTTAGGCAAACTAAGCAGACATGGTATAAGAGGTAAAAGATAGGAAACAGAAGGTAGAAGTAAATGGTTCATTTTCACTGTGGCAGAAAACTACCACAGAAATCTGCATGACCTGTACTGGTGAACTTACTGAATTGATCTGAAAAAGGTAGTATGCAGAGGGGTAAAAAAATTAGTAATCAATCATTGCTGATGCATAAATAGCTGCAGAAGCTTAAAAAGCTGAGTGGGTATAACAGCAACACATGAAATTCAACGTAGATCAACATAAAGCACTGCTCAGTGAGAAAAGCAAACACAACAGCAGATGTAAAATTATGAGCTCTGAGCTTTATTGCCCAGATGTGAGATCCTGCAGTTATGACAGTTCTGTGGAAACATCAGCTCCATGCACAGTTAATATGCAAAAAAGGAAACCAAAGTTTAGGAAGTGCTAGGGAACAGAGAAGAAAACAGAGAACATCATCACGCCTCTGCATAAGCCCATGTTGTACCTGCTTCTTGAATACAACGTATACTCTGGGACTCCCATCTCAAAAAGAAAAAAGTTTGGAGAAGAGCAATGAGAGTAAGGTCCAATGGTAAGAACTGATTCCTATATGAGGAATGATTAAGTAAATGAGGTTTCTTCAGTCTGAAAAAGAGATTGGGAGAGGTATGTGTGCTTAATGAGGGGATGACTGCAGAGGGATCAATCACCCACTGCTTCTTCTAAAACTGTGGAATGAGCAGGTGGGCAGGTACAAGCACACTAAAGGAGGTGCATTTTCCTGTAATGCCAATTAAGCTGTGGTACTCCTTGCCATTGTTTCTCTGAACGCTAAAATTTTATAAAGGCTCTGGGGAAGATTGGACAAATTTATGGGTAGCAAATTAATGGAAGATTGTTACACCCACGTACACACACACAAAAAACCCACCCTCTAGGAGATGTCCGAGTTTTATATTCCCAGAGGCTGGGCAAATATTCAGGGAAGGATCCCTATGTGCTTGTTCTATCCCTACTTCCCTCCCTAGGCATTTACTTTTCACTACAGTTGCAGGCAGGATATTGGGCGGGGGGGCGGTTGACCTCTGGTCTGACCCTGTACAGCTGTCTAATGTTTTTATGATCTCATTTATCATTAAGAAAAGTGCTCGTCTTTCTGTGACACTAAAGTGACTAAAAATTCAAAGAAAGAGAGTTGAGAAGAAGTTTAAATAAAGAATTCTGGTCTCTGTACAACATAAAAAACAGGGCCAAAATCACAAGCTAAATGAAATTGCTTCCGGATTCATGCATTTTATGATGCATAATGTGAAATATGGCAAAGTCAGTTCAGGATTTTTTTCTGTTCTAAGAAGGAAGAAATTAAAGCTGCATACAATAGACTTCCTGCTGGGAAGGTGAGAGGGGAGGGGAACTCAGCATCCCAAAGGATGCACTGGTAACAACCCCATACCAAACCGAGAGATGTGAGTCATCAAAGCTGCAAAGCTATTGGAGAAAATCCAGGAAGGCAGACTTAAAATAGGAACAGAAGGGAAGTGGGGGGAGAGAGAAATAAAGAGAAAGAACAAGAAGAGACAGAAATCATTTAAAACAAGAAAAGAGAACTTGGAGAGGGTTGCCTGGAGCTGAAAAGCCCTGGAGGGGTGGCATATGTCTACATGGGCCTCAAAAGAGGCAATCCAGTACATCCCCATTATTTCATAACCAGCACTCCCTTCCACCAGTGCTTACTCTGTGCATAAATGTGCATCTGTGTGGTGAGCTAAATTCAGAAGTAATTAATCTATAAACTAACACTTTATGGCAACCAAGCTTATGGTTCAGACTAGCCTTAGGATCTCCCTGGGAAGGTGTTGCTCTACAGCTTGCACCCCTGTCCAGACACCTGGGATACAGGTTAAAGATGTGGAAGTCTGAAGGAGGGGAAAGGCAGGCAGCTAAGAAGGAACCTTACTTTTGAATATAATCCCCAATTGTGGTGTATGTTTTTATTTTGTTTTAGTTAACTTTTTTCAGCCTTGTAATTGTTGCCCACGTACAATAAAGATTTACTTCACTTAACCCACAAGCTTGTCCAGTGCCAGCAGACTCAGGTGATGCTGAAAAATATGAGGCACATTTCTTTGGGAACAAAAAGTTTGCATACAATGTGCATTCAGGCACTGCTAGTAAACCCGTACCTACAATCTAACAGAGAGATGAGATGAAGAGTTTCTTCTGCCAAATTACAAAAGTTAGCGTGCGGTAACATTGCAAGGTGCAAGGCTCCCTGCACTAAGTCCACACTTGTGTTTCTCCTGCAAAGCTCACAATACAGAGCAGTACCCCGCAGCCCTGGACAGGCCCTTAGTCACCTCATTATTTATAGCCTTCTTATTATCAATTGCAAACTAAAATAGTACTTGCTCGTGCTTTATGTAATGTACTTGGGCTTAAATTATGAGTCTCTCTATTTTTCCCCCTGAAAAGAAATTCAATTCTTTGAGAGAATAACATATGTAAAAGCCCTCCACAGCATGCTGTAGAAAAGACATAATTATTCAGCATTTAGGAAAGGAATGGTAAGGAGCTGCCTTCTTTCTTTAGGGCTAATCAGTGGCTGTGATTACTTTGCTTATCTTTAACGCTGATGTCACCAAGGAAGGGTGGGTTAACATTTTCAGTGCCATGTGGCAAACATCAGTTTTGGGGACTTTTGAACAGGTCACATGGATACATAACATAAACCTCCCCTGGCACAACTTGAGGCCATTTCCTCTTGTCCTATCACTTGTTACTTGGCAGAAGAGACCAACCCCCACCTCACTACAACCTCCTTTCAGTAGGTAGTTGTGGAGAGTGCGGTCTCCCCTCAGCCTCCTTTTCTCCAGGCTAAACAACTCCAGGTCCCTCAGCTGCTTCTCATAAGACTTGTTCTCTAGACCCCTCACCAGCTTCATTGCCCTTCTCTGGACATGTTCCAGAATCTCAATGTCTTTCTTGTAGTGAGGGACCCAAAACTGAACACAGTATTTGAGGTGCAGCGTCACCAGTGCCAAGTACAGAGGGATAATCACTTCCCTAGTCCTGCTCACCACACTATTTCTGACACAAGCCAGGATGCTGTTGGCTGCCTTGGCCACCTGGGCACACTGCTGGCTCATGTTCAGCCAGCTGTCAACCAACACCCCCAGGTCCTTTTCCATCACGCAGCTTTCCAGCCACTCTTCCCCAAGCCTGTAGCACTGCATGGGGTTGTTGTGACCCAAGTGCAGGGCCTGGCACTTGGCCTTGTTGAACCTCATACCATTGGCCTCGGCCCATCAATCCCACCTGTCCAGATCCCTCTGTAGAGCCATCCTACCCTCAAGCAGATCAACACTCCTGCCTAAAGACCTTTTCCCTCACGTCTCTACAGCAGAAAAGGCAGTGAGCTAGCTGCAGCTTGCAGTCTGCCATTTGGGTCACTCTGTTTACAGTCAAGAGGAAGATTTCAGACAGGTGAGATGGGATATGGAAGAAGAAAAGCAGAGAGAAAACAAGTGTCATCTCCTGCCATGGGCTGCAGAAGAAGACATGTTTAAAATTTGTCAACTATTTAGTTTTTGTGGTTCTATTAACCTCAGAATAAAATTGCCAGATATTTTAGCACTTTACAACTCACTTTTCTACACTTCCCTTATCCGCTCCCAATAGTTACACCTTTCTATTGAGTGTCCATCTTGTGGACCATCAGTTTTTGTAGTATTCTTAACAACTTGTCAAGACACCAAAATTTTTGAGCTTTTCTTCACCTATCCTTGTTTTTCCTGATTTCGTCAACCAACTTGATTGATGTACTAAACCTCTCAATAAACAAGCAGATAAAAGTTAGACTATTTATAAACAATTAGTGAGAACCTCTATAATTATTATGAGAATTTATGACATAGTTTCACATCAGTTTAAATGTCATCTGGGCTGTAGTGCTCCTGCTATCCCCACTGTAGCCCAGATACCAGCTCCCACTTCTTTCACTAGCACTTCCACAGCAGTACAGGAAGACGATTCAGATGGAGACCGAGCCACTTTCCGTACAACTTCCAGTGGCCAAAGCTGTGCTGGGATTGGGGCTCTTTGGTTCACTGTGGAACAGCATCCTTAGACTTTCTAGTGAAAAACTGCAGAAAGCTTTCCTTTTTTTTTTTTT
>VYXH01008185.1:876906-898888 GCA_013397275.1 Burhinus bistriatus
GGTCGGCGGACTCCGTGTCCCGGCAGGCCTCCTGCTGCAGTGGGGCCGGTTCCCTGCCGGAAGCGATGTCCCGCGGCGCGGGGCACGCTGGGATGGGCGGCGGGTGGTGGCAGCCGCGTGGGCGGCGGGGTACCATTTTGCCCTGGTGCGGGAGGCGCCCGGCGGCGCGCTGCCGGGCCTGCGCCATTTTGATCGCTAGGCGGCCCGGCCGGCGGCGGGGGGACACCGTGTCGGGTACCTTCGGGGGCTGGTGAAGGAATGCTGCCCGGCAAGTGGCGCCAGCTGGGGCGGGGAGCGGCCTTTCGCTTCTCACTCGGTGGTCGTTTGAATTACTACCTCAGATGCTGAGGAATGAAGTCGGCCTAAACATCACGATGAGGTGCTTTAGTGAGAGGTTAGGGCTCCTTGAATAAGGCGGAGTTGCCTTGTGCGTTTGATGTAGGGTTAGTGCGCACGTTTGTGTCGCCTGTACGTGTTTCATAGGGCTCAGCCATCGGCATCGTGGAATTGTCCTACAACAGAAGACTTTTAAAAATACAATTACTGTAAAATCCACATACCGTGCTAAGAAAAAAATCCATAATCTTTGCATGCGTTTTTATTGTGAATCATGAGATTACTTTAACGTTTTAACTATTGATGTTTCTTTTTTTTTTTTTGCTAGGTAATGAGACAGCAGAATAAAGGGAGATTTATTTTAAAAGTAAACACATCCTCTCCTAAACAGCCTGTGGTCTTAAGGTGCCTTTTTTCCCCTCTTGTGAAGCTGAAGTAACTGAGCTGTAGTACTTCTGGAAGAACGGGTAATAAGTAACAAAGTATAGCTAGGATTCTAGGCTCTTCTCTGCAAGCAAAGATTAGGAGATGGTTGCATTTATTTATGTAGGAAGCTGTCGGGTGCATTCATTCTGTGTTCAATTAGCTTGTCTAATGATAGCCTGAGTCACATGTTAGATAACAGTAAAATTTTTTTAATCTTTACAGTCCATTAGTAACCCTTGATTATCGGGTGTAATAAGCAGGCTTAACTTGAGATTTTCCATAGCTTAAATTGTTTTTTGTGATCTGAAACGAAGCATGTTTAATAAGTTATCTTTAATGGATCGCTACATTTATTTGATCTACATAGTGCAGAGTGAGAAACATTATTGGAATGTGTGTTTTTAAAGTATTGTATATGACAAAACAAACACCTTGTCATGTGTTTGGCTGGTTGAGTTGGTAGGTTTAAATACTTGCTGCGTGATTAAAACTGAATTCTATAAACCAGTTGAAATCGGTGCTTATACTTAAAGGACTGAAACCTTGAGATGATGAATTTTCATTAAAAATCCTTTGGACTGAAGTTTAATAGTGGGTACATGCAGTTATTTCTGCAATGCTTTTAATAAGGTGTTTCAACTGCGTGTAACTCCTTTGTTACTTAAAACTGGCTGCATTTCTTGCTGCTTTCTAAAAGGCCTACTGCATACTTATATACTTAATATATCATTGCTTCTGAGACTTGAGAAATTGTTGATGATTATGGTCTCATAATGTGTGTGACTTAGGGGCCCTGTAGTAGGAATCTGCTGATTTCAAGTGTGAAGTTTATTTACTGTTTGGTTTTAGGTATGATGGAGAGGAAGTTTTCAGTGGTGTCCAATACATTGTACAGGAGTATTAAGGTAATGGCTCTAGATTTCTTAATTTTGTTGCTCTAGAAATAACACTACGTTCCTGTTGTTGATCAAGGTAAGTGCCTCCATCTCATACTTGGTTTCTATACTTTTGACTGTGAAAAGTATGGAATATGTTAAGTGCCAGAGGGTTGCCATCTTTATATGGCTACTGAGTGGGACAAAAAGGAAAACCAGTTACAGTATACGGCATTTTCATAGTTGCTATGAAACTGATGAATAATTATTTGATGAATTTTTTTGTGTGCTCTTCACTGAGTTAAGGTCAGCCGTTAGATCAGTGTTCTTAGTTTCATTTTTTTTTGCTGTGGCATTTAAATAAGCATGAAGACCCACATGATAAATCACGTCATTAACTTATACTGATTTTGGAGATGGTGGAGGTTAGCTGTCTGGTCTTGGGCATGTATTGGGGTTAATGTGAATCTACGTACGTGACCATATTCAGGTATTGAAGACTGTTCTAGACAAATATTGAATTGTTGTATGTAAAAGTGAATTTTTAGTGTTTGGTGATTATGTTTCTGACATAGTAACATGAGAGATGATGCTAGACTGCAGCAAGAGACATTTTCTACTTTAAAAGATAATTTTTCTTCAATGTCAATTTTAGCCCTTCATGGAAGCACCATCAGAAGTAGAAGAATACTTGGTGTACACAAGTGGATTTTCCTGAAAGCTATGTATGTTGTGAATGATTGGGGGATAAATTAATGTAATAAATGTCTTAGTAAAATATATGTATGATCAAACTAGTAGCTGTGTCATTAGCTTTAAAATTGAGGTGCTGTTATTTCAGGCATGTTTGACATGGTCTAGAACTATGTAGGCTGGGGAGTTGGTGAAGAGTTTATTTGGGTCACTGTTGGAGCAGCTTGTAAAACGTGCTTATCTGAAGCGTTTGTACTAAATCTGACAAACATTACCTCAAGATGGCTTTTAATTGTGAATTTGCACTTTATCGGGAGATTAGTATAAGAAAGTGTTTAGGCAAAGAAAACAAAGGGGACAACTAGAGACTCGTTAATATAAACAGGCAAACGTGGTTCACATTTTAATAAAAATGTGTATTCATTTTTTAGAGTGTAGTTTATATTCTCACCTTTTGGAAATGCTAAGAAACACCTTCAGGATCTGTATTCAATTTGTTTGAGTCAAATGCTTACAACCAGTGGTTGGGAAGAAGGGAGATCCACAAGAGTAAAACTTGGTTGTTCTGAATGGGTTGTGCTATATTATGCATGAACATGTTGTAATTATTTTACTCAAATTTCTAGAATGGCACGAACAGTTCCTAATAATGGAAATGTCAGGTGTCCTGATGAAAGATTTCCTGGCAACTGTAGTACAACAGAGAGAGGTAATATTTATTGATTAAGCATCTGAAATTTTTTGTTAATTGTAATGTATTTCCTTTTCAGTACATCTGCATATGAAAGACATAAAGCTTATTTTGTGGAATACGTGAATGTATGAATTGTGTTACAGTTCCCAGTCACTGATATTTAAGTGGTGAATCATGATGAAACTGCCAAACCTGATACGTTGATGAGAAACTTCATACGGATCTGGCTACTGAGATGAAACCACTTAAGTGATTCTTTCAAAAGTCACTTAATCTTTCAGTCGTTATCCTAGTCGGTGTTACTATTATTGCTGTCCTCATCTGCAAGCTAGATGCCACCATGCTCCAGGTTGTGAATAAGGATATTGGTGCATTATTTAAACTCGCCTCAGGTCCATGTTGACATGTTGCAACAGCTAGCATCTTTAAAGAGCAGAAAGAGGGAAGTGTTAGACTCCTGTAACTCGAGGTATCCTGTCTTACAGTGGGTAAATAGCAAACTTTAGTCAGGTATTAAATGCCCTGGTAAGGAAGTGTTGCTGGTGTTTGAAAGCTAGTGATGATCTTTGTGCTTTGACCCTCTTAGGACTGTTAACTTAGGGCTTGCTCAGATGTTAGTGTTTAGGAAAAGTAATATTAATGATTAAAGGTGGAATTTGGTGGTGAATTGTAATGAATTCTAATTCTATTCAAGCTCTTTCAGCTCCAGAGCTAAACTAATTCAGAAGGGCTAGTATAACATTATACCTGCAGCAGGCAAAAAGCATGCTCCTGAACGCTTGCTGTGCATCAGAAGTATTATTCCACTCCTTTAAACACCTTGCTAACTACCAGCAGTTTCTTTTGAAGAACAGGCTTTGTCCCCCTATGTGAAGTTCAAATGTGTGAGTGAAACTTCTTGTGCAGCAGTGCTAACTCTAAAATGTTGTATTGTTTAGACAGGCAATATTAGAAGTAGGAAGTGGAGTGACTTAGGTGGCTGATCTAGAGAAGTTGGAAGTAGCATGCCCTGTTAGTGTAACTAACTAGTGCATTTTATGTTTTTGCAGAGATGCTTGGAGACTGCTTCTCAATTGAAGGTATGAATTCCAATAAATGTTATGATTAATGTAAAAGCTTGATATGGGAGTAATCATTGTTATGTTTGATCAGTGAAGAACCTATCCCAAACCTGATTGATTACTTGCTGAAAAACACATGTGAATCTGACTGCTAAGTTTAGGCTACTCCAACACCAGAACAGGTGAAGTGTTTGAAGATAGGCTTCATAGTCTGTACATAACCTTGAAACTCAGCAATACTGGTTTAAATAACTAATGCTAATTTTTAAATGACTGCTTTGAAAACTGCATTGTTGACAACCCCGTTTATAAGCAGGAGGTGACATGTAAACTGTTGTATTACAAATGGTGTATTTAAAGTGGGAGTGGGGTTTGTGTGGATCTGCATTATGGAAAACAAGTTGAAACAATTAATGCTCTATCTTGGCCTTTTTTTGAACTTTTAGTTCTAGTTCAGAGGTAGTCTCAATTTTCCTGTTGCTTGCAGAAGAGTCATAGGTAGAAGAATGTGGTCTGGATGCAGTTTTTTATTTAATGCCTGCTTGTTGGTGGATTTTAGCTTCTGGAGTTTTTACTGTTTGGATAGAAGCTGAGAATCCGGTATTAGCTAACTTTCAGAAATGAACTTTTTGATTCTGATAGGAGACGGGGAATTACACTTGATTGGTTAGTTGCCTATCATAGTTCATAGCCAAGTTGAGCAATAGCTGGGCAAGAGAAGCAAAATAAATCTTACTGTGGCATGCCTACACTTCTAAGTTAAGTTTCACTTGCGGAGTACTGATACTAATCCAACACATGTTTAATAATGCAGTTTGGTCTGTATGAGAGACTAAGTAAATAGGTGGCAAGTTGTATTTTGAGTGATGGAAGAATATTTTTCTGAACTAATAAACATCTCTTTTTGGACAGGAAAATGGTCAAAAATGTAGGAATGCATGTTTTTAGCTTATTCAGGTATGTAATTGAAAAGCTTCTAAACATTTTCTTTAAGTCTAAAGTAATTCTGTGCTTACGGTTCAGGAATTCTTTGTATTATGACAGTTGTTGATATACTTAATGCAGTAGTTGATCAATTTATGTGGTAAGTTGGTATAGTAATTAATTCTGTACCTAGTTGGAATTTAAGAACACTTGTTCCCCAAGCCACAATGTGTGCTGATAGCTGTGCCTAGCCTTGGCCAGCTTTCAGACTACATGAAAAGCTTTAAATAAGTGTACATTATTATTGAAATATGTCAAAGGGCTAGAGAATGTTTAATTCTTCTATTGCAATGAGAAACTCTATAGAGAAATAGTACATGTCCTGTTTACATTTTCTGTATTGCTTTTGTCTTGCCTGTGATGATCCTATCCCGAACCTGAATTCCTTGCTGAAAAACTTAATACGGATCCGGAATCTGAGACAAGACCAAAAGATTTGATTTAAAGTTTGTGAAAAGTATTATAATGTCTGTAGGGTTTTAGGTTTTTTTTTTTACAGAAATGGTAACACCCTAATGTGTAGGAATTGTTGTGTGCTTACTTGGAAATTAAAATTTCTCCCTCAAATGAACTGTTTTACTGAGACCTTGCTCTCTTTCCAGTGATGAGTTGGAATACTTTCAGTGCTGCGTGACAAACATGGATGATCTGTAACTGGAAGGAAGTGTAACACCTGAAGAGTTGTTGTGGCTTGGAGTGGGATGCCATGTTTTTAAAAGCCTGCTGAAACAGCTGCTGCAATTTTGTGTAGTAGATAGTATTTTCAGAAACTGCATGTGAACCAAAATCACTGTCTCCACATACTTAAAATAGTGCTTTTACAAAAACATTGAGCTACCCTCTGTAGGAAGGATAGCAGTGATATTAGGGAAATTAATGTTGAGCTTCAATACGAGGAAAAACCCCTGGGAGTATTTCCCCTTTTAAAATATCATAAGGGTATACAGACTTGCTGATACTGAAGATCTGTAATAACTCAAAACAATGGAACTCACAGGTAGGCCCTGTAAAGATGGGGAGAAAGAAAAATGGGTACACATTCAAAACAGTGAGTCTGCTTTTTGAGGGTGGTGTCACCCAGGAGGTAGGAGGAAGTAGATGAAGTTATGGAAGCGTGAACATGAAATGCTTGTGAGAAATTCAGGTGTCATGAGGAAAGTTGTGGTTACAGAAAAGGCAAGGTCTAAAGCTTGTGTTGCCCTCTGTATCTAGTGAGAGGGAGAGGAATTGGGGTTTTGTGGACTGCCACTTTAGTGTGAAAAGACCACAACAGTGGAACTGCCCTTTGAGGAATATGCTGGCAATGTTACCTGCTAGCTGTGTGGGGAAAAGAGGTCAGCAGGTGGGAGAAGGGAGTACACACATTGGAACTTGTGCTTTGAGCAGTCACTTCAAAACTAACCATGCTGTATCACAGTAACAGCATGTTTGCTGTATCCAGCAAATTGGCATTCTTCCACAGAGGCGTGAAGGATCACCAAGTAAATTGGATTTTAAAGACCAATTGTTACACATAAGGTGCAGTCTGTCTTAAAGCATGGCTCTCAAACCTGATTGTCGGGAATGCTTTATAAAGAAACGTGAGAATGGTGTGATACCTAAGAATTGGTGGAGCTGCAGTTACTGAATCCTCCAGTATTCTGTCTAAGCAGTATGAAGTGCAAAACACTACCAGTAGCAGCACCTGAAGTATTGGGAATGTCAAAAATGTGTATCCAACTGAAGTGTACAGTAAGGATCTGACCAAACTCCAGTAGTGCATTGGCTCACTGAGCACGGCCTATGCTTAGGTTAAGTAGTAGCAGTAACCAGCTACTTTGGCTAAAGGCTGCTCCTTTTCAGCAAGGAACTGTATAAATCGATCTACTGAATGTATCAGAATCTGCAGAAATTTTCTACAGAACAGCTTTCTCTTCATTGCTTTCAACAGGATTTATTATTTCTGTTAAACGTTACTGACAAGAGTAGGTATTTCCATGTGCCATGTTTTGTACATGCTCTTTCTTGAATAAAGATGAGGATGTGAAAAACCTAGCTGTTGCACATCACGTCTGTAGTCGCACCACGATGTTCCTTGACAGGTTATACTTTGCAAGAGCTACAAAGGCAATGTGGCCTCATTTCACTGACTGGTACAGCACGTACTGGCATGTCATACTCCACACTGTTTGAGTGACTCCTGGACAACATAAACTCTCTTAGTGATTATGCACTTTGGAAGTGGGAAGGGACTGTTCTCCATCTTTTGCCCACTGCAGTTCTCTGAAAAGTCTGGGTGCTGTTGACAGCATCTAGTGAAGCTACTTGGATGGTAGGTCAAAAAGTTGCCAGTCCTACCTAGTTCAGTCTCTTCTGGATGAAAAATGAAGACCAGAGGAATGGGTAATGCAGCAGCAATATTTGGTAAGTACTTTGTCAGATACTTTAAAAGGATCTGTGTATGACTTGCATTACAGGGTCAGATTATGTTTTGGAGTGTAAAGGTACCATCTTTTTATCCTTTGGACAGATGCTAATAGGAAGTATGGAAGCTTTTGAGGAGATGCTATGTGTATATTCAGTAAAATCGGTGAGAATGAGTTGCTCTTGTGATTGCTGGGATCAAATGAAAGACAAGATAGTTTCAAGATTGTGGGTGGCACTTCAGGTACCCAAAGTACTTCACATAAATCTTGTTCTGTATGTTCTAAAACATTCCTTGGGGATGGTTTCTGATCTAGGATTGACGATGTTAGATAAAGAGTGCCAGAGAATCATGTTATCTTGCATATCAGGTAGTGGAGGCCTGTCCCCAGGAGGAGTGTTCAATCATGAAAAAGATGAATCCCTCACTTGGCATAAGAAAAAGTAGATGTGGCCAGCGATAAGGCATATTGGCTCTGAGCTGCAAACTTTTATGTAGGAATGCTCCTGTGCTTTAGGGTTGCAGAGGATGGGGAACCAATGAAAAATGTGTTAGTAGTATTTAAGATAATACTCGTAATTTTTTTTTTGTGTGGTGGGAGGGGGATAATGTGTTTGCAAACCAGTTATGGATTTAGTTCTGATATGTTTTTTTGAGTCTGGTAAGATGTTTTATACAAGTGATTGAGATAAGGAGTAGTAGTTGTGAAGGGTTATTGTGTGATGTGTTTGAAACACATGGCATGAGATTTCTTTCTCTCTGCAAAAGTACTTCCTTAAACTTCAGTTTTACAAAATAGCTTGCTAGATTTAAAGCTTTGACTTAAGGTTGTGCAGTAAACAGGATGAAAGTATTTTGCCTTTTTGTGTTTTAAATAATCTGGTGAAATCTTGCACTAACTATCGTTAGTGTTCAACTTGGAAGTGTGACATGGCTGTTGGGCTGTGGTCCAAGAAATCAATGGTTAGACAAACTCTGTTCTGGAATATTGCCGTGTATCAGTCTTAGTAACTGGATGAAAAAAGCAGAGCTTTTTTTTGAGTTAAATGAGTGGTGGGCTTACAAGCAAGAGAGGAGTACTTTGCAGCCACAAGGAAGATAAAAGAGTAGCTCTGCATAAATGCTTCGGTACTGTAGAAGTAATGAGGTCCCTGTTAAGGTGGGAAGTTTTGCCTGTTGCTGAAGAACTTGTCTTGCCGGTGGAGGCTGTAGACCTATAAACAGAGTTGCAAGTGAGTGAAACTAAGCTAGCAGTGGTTATCTCGCCACAGCACCCCCACTGCTACGTGAGTGCATTTGCCAGTGTGACGCCTGCTTGACGTAACAGATCCTAGTGAACAGAAAATTCAGTGTAAGCCATACTGTTGGGCTACCAGCCTGCAGAGAAGTGTGCTGCCTTGGCTGTGGTTACATCGTGTGCCGGCTTCAGTGAGGTGGTTGCCTTCTGGGGCAGGCAGGTTCTTAATTGTATAAACTTGCCATATAAAGCTAGGGTGTGAAATTCACTGATTAAGAACAGGCATTAAAGATGAGTAACAGTTGTGAGAGGGACTCCTTAAAACAGTCAAACAAGGACATAGCAGAGTGAGCAAAGTGTTAGACTTTGCCCAAAGAAAAGGTATTCTCTATATTGGAGAGTATTTAACCCCGACTGGGTCAGTAGTTTTTCTGCATGACCCCTCCCACAGTTCAGAGGACAAAATCTGACTTATAAGTTGGAGTATGAATGAATCTAACAGATAAACGGTAATTTTAGGTGAGTGGAGTACAGGTGGAGGCCTTTGTATGCTATGTAAATGTATGTGTCCAATTATTTACATTCTCTGTACATTTTTATTAGAACCATTATTGCATGGATTTTTGCTTGTCTGCCCTTGTCCGTTTCCCTCAAAGGATATAAACTGGAAAAGTAAAATTAAAATGATGAATTCCATTTCCGTTCAAACATCATGTGCCTTTTTAGTTGATAGTCCAGTTGAGCTATCAGGGCTATGAAGACAGTACTTCTCTGCCATTGTCTCAAACTTCCTGCAGGCTCCGGAGGACAAAGTAGTGTTTGATGCTCAGAAGAATGGCGGTATTGAGTGGGACAAAGTCTGCCTCGCTCAGTATTCTGTCTGAGGATGACCAGTGTAAGGAACAGGAGAAGTATAGAGAGCCTTTCCAGCAGTTTGCTTGGGAATTTCCTGAGGAGATTTTAATTTGTATTTGAATACTACTTGGCAATTACAACCTCTCTCCGTTTAAAAAGATGTGAAACATGAGTGTTATGTGGGCTGTAAAATACATGAAGTAGTGTGTATTCTAGTAACTGGGGGGAGGGGTGCGGGGGGCTTAGGAGAGAGCCGAAGTAGAAGCTTTTTTTCCTCTTTGAAGCTGATGTCGCTTTCAACTCTCACGTTAATAAAAACAGTGGTAAGGGGAGTCCAGTTAAGGCCCCAGTGCTAGGCCAACTTTACTGTTTAATTGAGCTATGTTGGAGGTGAAAATTTGAAGTATTGATACGTGTTCTTGCCTTCGGTACCCTTGAGCCACACTTCAGGCTTCTTACCAAACCACTAACCACTGTTGGTTTTTTTTCCCCTGTGATTGGAGTTCTCAGTAACTGAAGGAACATTGTCCCAGCAATGACAGTACTAGTTTTATGGTTGCAGGTAAGGAATGATTAAAATCGGTCCTATAATAAAGTTCAGTCATTACTATATGTATGTGGAAAGAAGGTAGACGGATATGAATGGACTGAAATAAAACAAATGCTTAGACCTTATTTTGAAACCAGTGAAAAGTGAAGGTTGTATTTTTAAATCATCTTAAGATCATTGAAGAGGAGGAATATACAGCTACCATTAAATCGCTGTACTTCATGTTACCTTGACAAAATAGGAAATAACTTGCCCTAGTCTTAGTTAGGTTTTTTTCAGTCAGAGTGAGAGGTGTTGCAGATGCTATAGAGTCCTGAAAGAAACACTTGAGACTTAAACTCTCTAGGTGTGTTAGTTCTGTCTAGCAGTTAGGTCATTTTCTGCAGCAGAATGTAAAGCAGATGGCTTCACTGTCTTAGTTTAGTTTCTTGCACTCCATCAGAAAAGCACAGTATCAAAACAGTGGCAGTTCTTGATGTCATTTGGACTTCACAAGTTAAACAGTTCAGAGTATGCTTATTCATTCCCCAGTGTATCTTAGAATAAACATTTTCTGCAAATAGTTGGATTATGTAGTTTCTGGTTCTGAAAATTTTATTAAGGTACACATTTGCTATTGCAAACAGTTTTGGCTTGTGGGAATTGATGCTCCCCCCTCTTCCTGTTTTACAGATTGTAAACCACATAAAATAAGTTTAATGGCAGGAACAGGAATTATGTTTGGAACATTTTACAATAGTATTTTATAATAAAAGGCATCACTGTGCTGAGAATGTTCCTCCCAAAAAAACTTCATGGGGCAGGAACAGTGTTCTTGAAAACAAATTTTTGAAGAAGTACTCTTTACAGTGGCCAGAATTGCCTTGCCTTCATTTACATGTACTTAACAAGTTTTGTTGCTAGTGAAAAGTCGTTCAGCATGGTTTCTGCTAATTTGACATATAGGCTGTAAGGCTGCTGAAAACCCTTTTTCCATGTCAAAGGATCTTTATATGATGACCCTTTGGCAGGGTTGACTGCAAGGTGTTTTGCTGTAGTTTTTTTGCCTTTTTCAACTATGACATGAAGACTGGAAGTAGTATTAATACTTTCTCCTAGGAGTTTCATGTAGTTTATAGTTTTTTAATTAGAGTAAGACTGGACTGAAGTAGCAAGTGCTAGATATATTTTCTAGAAAAGTGCAGCCCCATTATGAGTCATGCTGGCTTTGGGAAGGTCCAAAGCTTTTAGCTTACAAATATGAAGAAAGATGGTTTGCCAGGAGTTCCACAGATTTGGAGAGAGAACTCACTTGTCCTTGTAATGATCCAAAATTACCAAGAACTGAAGACCACCAGTGCTACTGCTTGATAAGATGGCAGGAGGAGAAACATCCTTTTAGGTATTCTCTCATAATTTCTGAAGGTATGCTTCTTAAAGAACACTTAAACCTCTTAGAGTTGTCTGAATGTGGCAGCCTATGGTTCCTATGACTTACCATAGGGAGAGGAGATAGGCCTGTAAGGAAAGGGTAGCCTTTGCATATAGGACTAGCAATCAGAGTATCTGGACATGAGACTTTTTAAGTGCAAATCAAGTCTTAGAATATTGGAGGAGTAAAAAGCCAAATACTAAATGAAAGATCTTCCACCACAGAAATCAAAAAGGAGAAGCTGTTGAGAATAAAGACTTTTGTGCTCTAAATCCACACTACTACGTCTTCTGCAGTGACACCAACCTAACTTCCTACCCTCAGAAGTAAGACTGCCTGTTGTGCTCCCAGCCTCTGGCCTCAGGACAGCAGTTCTAAGGCTGTGACATACTGTGGGTTATGTCATACCCTGGCCCTTTCTAAGTTCCTCTACCATGGTTATGCAGAGGATCTTGTGAGCAATAAGTCATTAGTGAGCTGTGGTGTATGGACCATTGCCTTCGTGATGGTTATTACCTGACTGCGCTAACTTTAAAAGGAAAAAGCCACTTAGCTTCTGGTTTGGATTGAAGAAACTTGACAGTGACCAGGATGGCTGCCTATAATGATACTGTGTTGTATTCTCACCTATGTGTAAGAGAAGAAAGCGCTATACCAAGAAGAGGTATTCTGTTACTCTGAGGTAGCACTCCTTGAGGTGTTCTGCCTCTTGGTTATATCTTCTGCTTTTCCCTAAAGGCTAGTTTAGGTTTTCTAGTTGTGATTTTTCCACTGAAGTGTGACCAGGAAAATTTAAAAGTATTGTTGATTTTCAACTAGGAAAATGTATTTAAATTCATGAAAGGGGTATGCATATTTGGTCTTTCCTGAAATTACATAGATCATCTATGGAAGCTTGGGCTATCTCCCAGCAAGAGCTTTCTTACTCTGGACCAAGGTTGGGACCTTGGTGTCCAAAACTATTGCGTAGTCTTCTGTTCTGTCCCGATTCCCTAAAGATCCTATTCCTCCTCTTCTGTACTAGTCCTGTAGTGCTTCCTCCAGAAAAGTTGTGCATTAAACATCCCAAGAACCAAGGCAAAAATGCAAAATTACAAAAGACTACTATGTATCAATTCAGTATTAATCCCGGAAGGGCTACAAGAGCAATAGTGAAGGGAAGAAAAAAGGTCTCTGGGAAACTTTCTGTCTGTGACTCAAGGCTATAATAATCCAAACACCTGTTGAGTTGTAAAAACAAGATCAGTTCCTGTAATTGATGTGATTTGACAGCTGTGATTTGCTCTTTAGTAATTGGGGACAGAGCCTGCAAATAAGAGTCACTGATAAGCTAAATTGCAGATCTATCAGGAATGATAGCTAGCTAGGCTTCAGGTTGCTTCAGATGTGGAAGGGAAGTATTTCCTTCCCTACTTCTGTGTTGATACTGGGCTCTCTGTACTGGAAAGTTCCAGGCAATAAAGTAGGAGTTAGAAAAAGGTGGAAGGTGAGTAGTATTTTAAGTAAAGTGCTTTCCTACTCACAATTAATATAACAGGGATAAAATCAAGTGTATTTTTTGTATAGTATTCTCAGAAGAACCATAACCATTTTTCTTGTTCAGAAAGATTTCAATTCTGCAGAAATAGGCTGTGTTGAACTTGCTGTTCTCTCATTGACTGTTTTGAAAGCTGGCTATGAAACAGGCACCTCAGATTCTTGAAAAAGGCAGAAATGAACTTCTGTGAAGATGATAGCCTTTTCTATAGCAGCACCAAAAAGAAGCATCAGCTGAATTGGCATCTGGCCCTGAAAGCAAACATTTTGAGATTCTGCTAGAGCTTCTAATAGAGGTGTGATGAAGAGGTTTTAGAAAATGCCTGGGCTGTCTTTATTTCATATACAGTCTAATCCTACCTCTCAGAAATTTGGTGATTAAGATAAATACAGAAGGTTAGCCATGAGATACTTGCTTTCTCTGGTTGGCTGAGAGTGTCTCCCCTTTTACTGAGATTTAACCTTAATATGAACTTTAAGTACTCTTTGCTGGGGAGCATAGACTGATTGCTTACTAAGAAATCTGACTAGCAATTGAGGAGACAGAAAGGGCCTGAGAGGAAATGCTAATGTGTTATCAGCACTATTACCATCAGCCTGAGGGTGGAAGAACCCATCTGTGTTACCTCAGCTGCTGAGCTATAGAAAGTGGGTGAACTGCTAAGCTGGGAATGTCTCATGTTTGTTTTTGAAAGGTATTTGCATGGCTTACAAAAATTTCCACCTTAATACCCCTCATTTCTAGTTCTAATTTTTTCCATTCTGTGCTTAGACTAGAGGCGTTCATAATGCTTTCAAACTAAAAAGATTATTCTTCATGTTTCTTACAGCCTCTTTTGGCCACAGCAGATCTGTATCAATACTGTTGATCTGAAATTGGTTAACAGTTTTCATAGAATCATAGAATAGTTTGGGTTGGAAGGGGCCTTAAAAGATCATCTAGTCCACCCTCCCTGCAATGAGCAGGGACATCCTCAACTACCTCAGGTTGCTCAGAGCCCTGTCCAACCTGACCTTGAATGTTTCCAGGGATGTGGCATCTACTAGCTTTCCAGGCAATCTGTTCCAGTGTTTCACCACCTCCATTGTAAAAAAAATTCCTTCTATCTAGTCTGGATCTACCCTCTATTAGTTTAAAGCCATTACTCCTTGTCTTACCGCAAGAGGCCTTGCTAAAATGTTTGTCCCCATCTTTCCTGTAGGCCCCCTTTAAGTACTGAAAGAAGGCAATAAGGTCTCCCCGGAGCCTTCTCTTCTCCAGGCTGAACAACCCCAACTCTCTCAGCCTTTCTTCACAGGAGAGGTGCTCCATCCCTCTGATCATTTTTGTGGCCCTCCTCTAGACCTGCTCCGACAGGTCCCTGTTTTTCCTGTTCTGAAGGTTCCAGAGCTGGACGCGGTACCCCAGGTGGGGTCTCACCAGAGCAGAGGGACAGAATCACCTCCCTCAAATGTTTTCATGCATCAAATTTACTAACCAGGACTGATCTTTTAATGAAAGTTTAAAGGGTTTAAAAATAAATGTTGGCACTAAATTATAAACACTTACCTTTTAGTATACATGAGAAGATCTCTTGAGGCAGATTTTTTTTTTGTAATTTTTCTTGGGAGAGACATAAGCTATTGCTGTGGATGTGGCAGTAAAATCTAAAAGCACCTGAACTGGAAGGGTATGAAAAAATTTAGAAACTCCTGCAATTAACTGTCATCAGTGATTTTTAACAGGTTTTTTTTTTATGGACATGCTCAGATATCTACATTGATCCTGCTGGAACTGAGAATTGATGTATTGGCAGTAAAAATACATATTCTTACACAGTTGCATTGACTCCTCTTACTGCTCTACACATACCTCCAAACATTGCCATCCATTGGTACATAACTCTAGTTGGAGAACTCAAGAGCTACTAGTAGTGTTTTGGTTAATTTATAAGTGGCATCAATAAACAAGTTCACAGGTTTATCAGACATGTATTTAGTCATAAACTGATAAAATATTTTTTTAAAAAACTGACCCTTATAGATTTAAGTTTTCAAAATGAAACTTTCCTGTAATTGTTCTTCCTTGCTGCTATTTTTAAGATCTAAACTTTTTAATAGAAAAACCAACCCTATATATTTTTACAGGATCAAAGAGACACTTCTAAGTTTATTTTCTGAAGGCAGATTGAAAGCATAATGTTCTTAATATGTCCCCACAGAATAGCAATTTATTTTTTCCAGTGCCCAGTTGCTAGGTAAAATTAAAACTTTGCTTCCCTAAAGAACTAAATTATTGCTTCTAGCAGCATAACACAGCAGTATTAGTCTTACCATATTAAATTAGACTATTTGTTTGGGTTTGAGAACAGGTTATGTTGCCCACACTGCACTGTGCAGAACAATTAAGAGATACCTGGTTACTGTTACACAAGCTGGAAAGGGTAAACTTAAGCACATGTGCTGAAGCTCTGTGTTAGCTTAAGATCTAATTCTAGTATTTCTCAAGGCCCACGTAAAAATATAGAGTACATCTTCCGAAAGGCTTGAAAAGCAGCAAGCAGAGCCTGAGGTACTGATAGTAATAGTTCCTTGTCCTTGTGCTCTAGTCTGGAGTTTGTGCTGTAAATGAGAACTCCCTTAGTGCAGCATATTCCAGGCATCTTTTTTTTTTTAAAAAAAAAAAAAAATATATACAAAAGGTGGTATTGTCTGCTCTTGGGATCTGCAGAAACGCTGCAGTTCTGTAGTCGCTTCTGCCATGTACCTGGCAAGGACTGTAAAGGCAGAGGGGGGGAGATTGTTCTATTCTTACAAAGACCTTGAAGACATGAGGTTATTTGGGCTCACCCATGCTTGAAAAGATTTTTAGGTTGTTTGGTTACATGTTAAGTAGCTTGGAACACTTATCCCGAAAGCTGTGTGTTGCAAGTGCTGCATCAAGCACTTTGCCTCCTGAGTAATCTGCAATGTCATTACTAGTCAACTAAATAGGCCTGGGATGTTAGCCCAGTCACTGGCAACTGATCATGCTGTTAAGGGTTAACACAGTCTGACAACTGAAGCTTGTGCCACTAGCATTCTTTCATGTGTTATATTTGGGCATGGTTCAGAGGTTAAGGTGGATGAGAGGTTACCTGTGGGAACGCAAGCTGTGCTGTCCGCATTCGCCTTACGGCTGGAGAACAGCCCATGATCTGTATGGCTGTGGCCACTGTGTCCATGGTGTGCTGCACTCTCCTGGGAAAGATGCCCAGACCTGGGGGAAAATATTCTGTGACCTAGTGACATGCTGTCTGCCTTTGGAGATGGGATTAATGCATAAGTAACCCACATGGGGTTAAATAGATCCTAAGGGTCCCTCTCCTTTCGTTCCACCCTTCAATTGGCTGTTGTATGTATGCCAAGTACTGGAATCCCAATGCTGCTAGTCAGGACAGGGAGATGGTCGGCAGTGCTGTGCAAGGATGGATGGGTGTCTGGGTGCAGGAAGATCTAAACAGAGCAATAAGTTCTGCATTGACGCTTTCACTTGAGGCTCTTAGTGAGTTGCAGCTTCAGCACTTGGCTACCTCACGCTGCGCAAGTGGACAGGACAGCACTACTGTCCTGAGATGACTTTGAGATGTTTCGAAGATGGATACCGATGAGGAACGCTCTCTGCACTTCTTTCTTGAGTCCTCCTCATAAGGCAGAATGCACTAGGATGTAGAGGATCTGTTTTCTCCAGCCTTTCCATGCTAATTTGATGAAAATGTGGGGTGGGGGTGACAACTCTCTTGTCACTTCTTTGTTGAATATCTTGTCTCCTCTTTCTGTTGAGCTTTGCCAGGTGCTGACCTAATGGTAACATTGCTCTGTGTAAGAGCTTTAAAGCGTCAGATGCTCAGGGGAACAGGACAGAAGAGGCAGTAGTAGTTGCGTCCAAACTCTTGCTTTTGTACCCACAGCAACAACAATAAAGCAGTTTTGTTGTTTTTTTTTTTTCTTCAGATTGGGAAGCCTCTTCATGTTGTTCCCTCACCCTTGATAAGCTTGTGAGCTATTTGTGTAGGAAGCCTGTGGTTTATAGGTCTATAGTGGGATGAGGAATATATGATTAGAGGGAATGTGGAGGAATAGAAACATTTGCAGATATACTTCTGCAGGAAATGGGAAGGGTTTGGGATGAAAGGAACAGATTAGTGATTGCATGGTCTGCTTGCTGCAATGGCAGGGTATTTGTACCGTAAGACTGAAGAGTTAAGACCAACATTCAGCCTCCAGTAGCAGGTATTAGCTAACAGAAAAATGCAAAGATAGGGCAAGCATACATATGACAGTACTTTCTGGTATGCTCCACTAATTTTTGCTGCAGACTTTAAATTGGGGTGATATCTCTGCATTTAATAATTTTAGATGGGAACATCTTCCATTGATTAGGCTAGTTACTTTTGGGGTTACCTACAGCTTCATGTGACAGTGAATTCCCCAGCTTAGTCACATGTGAGTAAAAGTAGCTCTTTTTTGCTTTGCTATCTGCCAGTTTGGTTTGGTGCCTCCTTGTTCTTCTGTTGGAAGAAAGGGTGAACAACTATTCTCTGCTTTTCTCCGTGTCACTTCTGCCTTTGTAGGCCAGTATTATGTTGCCTCATTTGTCTCTTGTCTGTGTTGAAGATATAGGTTCTGAATAACTACTAACACTGCTTTTTTTTGCCAGTAAGCATAGGGTATTTATAGTTCTTTGTTACAAGGCCAGCATCTGGTTTCTGATAATAGTCAGTTTGGGATGGTTTTGAGTTGGCATTTCCACACACACATGGAAGTGACTTCACTGTTTTGTGTGCATGCAAAAATAGAGTGCTCTCCTCCTCCACACCTCTTTCAGTACTTACACGTTAACCTATAATGTACTGCAAAATACATTGAATTCTACAATGATTGCTCTGAACCCATGGCTGATAAACAACTGTTTTAAAATCCTCTAACTTAAATTAGAAAAAAGCTAAAGGTATTAATGGAATGTCAACTAAACTACCTTCTGCTGTTTCCATTGTGCCTTTCTCTTACAATGTTGGCTCTAAAATGTTTGATTGGGGGGGAGGGGAATGTTGACTGGGAGGAGGAAAAAGCAGTGATTGCTATTGGAAAGAAGGACTTAAAAATATAGATACTTTGCAGAAATAGGTAGTCCAATACCCTTTCTTTTACTGGCACTGTTGCTATAGCACAGTTGTAAAGCAGAAGGGAGAGAACCAATTCAGAAAGAAGTTGTTTCAAGACCTCCAGTCTCTCTGTAAAATTTGGCACCAGAAGAATTCCTGGAAGAGCCCCATTCTCCCTCATTGCCAGGCTTGCTCTCTGCCTGTGACTATCTGGGCAAATATTTAGCACAATGCAGGTGATTTCAACCTCAAAAGCCGCAAAATGTATTGTGTCAAATCTGTTGGAGCAGACTCCTCGTCCATCTTGCAGAACTAGAAGAATTAAAAATTAGTGCAAAATTATTTACTTTGGTTTTCATATTCAGGGAAAAAAAAGAGTCTTTCCAAATCTCAAAAAGGAAACATTGATTAGTCAGTGGATAGAGTTGCATTTGTCAAGATCAGGATAATTAACCATATCACAGCATCCATCCAGCAGGTCCACCTAGAGATGGTTGCCCAGGACCATGCCCAGATGGCTTTTGAATATCTCCAAGGATGGAGATTCCACAACCTCCCTGGTCAACCTGTGCCAGTGCTTGGTCACCCTCACAATGAAAAAGTCTTTTCTGATGTTCAGAGGGAATCTCCTGTGTTTGTTTGTGCCCATTGCCTCTGGTCCTGTGAACCATAATCACTGGATTTGCAAACACTTTCTTTGCTGCTTTTGTTTTCCTGGCTTAGTTGGAAGAAGTGAATTGTTTGAAGAGTTAGCAGGGTGAAAATTAGAGCCTTAGAAATAGTTTAAATAAGCATGGGAATAACCTTGATTTTGTTTTAATTAGTGCTACCTCTGCCTAGTTTTGGAAAAGTGAACAGATGCACAAAGAATATAACTGGAAAGAATGTTAAAAGAAAATATTACCATTACTTAAGCTTAGTCTTTCTTTGCTGAAATCATGTGACAATTTTAGATTGTAAGTTATTTTTTAGAATGGAAGAAGTATCAAATCTGCATATTAAAGTATAAGACTGAGCCATTCAGTCATATATGAAAAGCTTTCTCCTGAAGAAAATTTCATGTCTGATTCATCTCTTTTTGGTTAATTTCTGACTTGCAACTTTTCTCATAATAGTCACAGGCCTTGTATTTTGTAACTCAACCCATCTTTTAAGATATACAGCCTCCAACTGATAGAATGAACAAATTATACATACTTTTAATTAAACAGGTATTTCCCCATATAGTCTTATTTTACCAAGGATCTCACAGGGTAAATAGGCCAGTGGTTAGCTGTGCACTACATGACAGAAACTGCAGACACCAGTCATTTCCTGAAGTTAGATATCCTTATAATATACAGATATATTAACAACTTGGTAGTCTTACCAAGGAGGCCAAGGGCTAGGAATGGACTGGAAAACACATTGCTGAGAAACCCGCAGAGTGGCTGAACCATTTCAGAATTGTGCTGTCGCAGACGTAGCACAGGAGGCTTGTTTCATTATAATAAGCAGTGACATTTGCTGTATGACCAGAGTGATCTGCCCCTCTAAGGCTGGTGCATTTCACAGCTCAGGTACAACCAATTCCATAGCTAAGCCTAAATTTTCAATGTGCGTGCACTGGGGAAAAGCTAATGCCATGCCATCTTAATAGGCATCATAGAAACTGAAGGCAAGATTCCTGTTGAGTCTCCTAGATTTTCATTCTTTGTTTTGGGTATAATTCTTTAACTGTACACAAGTAGCTCAAAAGCAAAAATTAGACTTTTACAGTCAAATTAAATTTATCTTTCACTGCTTTATCTGGGCAAATCTGTAGTTGGTCCTGTTATAATCACTGGTTTAACTGTGGCTGTGCTGGGGAGGCTCAGACGTCCAGCTGTGGCTTCAGAGGGGTTCTACAGTGATTACGACTGGACTAGAAGCAGGCAGGGGTTTCATATTCCATGAAAATTTAGGAATTAACATGGCTCTAATTATGGTGAGAAGTTGTCAAACTTCCAGGCACATGCAGTGAAACTCCTTGTGTAAATACAAGTCACCAGATAAGTGCCTGCAAATGTTCTTGGCAGGCTGTTTTTTCAATAGATGTTGTACGTGATTCAACAAAAAGAAAACTCATTTTATGATTTAACGGATCCTTTCCTGGGCATACCACTTTTGTCTCTGTCCTGATACTAGGACTAATAACTGAGCTACATTTAGAGGAACTGCATGTCAGACTCTGTGTTTCCTCCTTTCTACATAAAATTTCAAAGGATTGAATATTTGCAACTGACTCTGGGTCAGCTGTGATTTTTAAGTAAGGGTGCAAATCTGTTCACTGGATTTATCCTAGTTATCCTAGTCTTTTTGTTGCTTTTACTTCCATCTTATGAAGGAAAAGGAAAGCGTATAGAAAGTTTTTTCTCTAAAAATGGGCCTGAAAGTGGGAATTACTTTCTAAGGAGTTTGCCATCTGTAGTTAGTCAGATCCACTGAAAATTTTGATGAAGCATTTTTCACTGTTTTCATTAGTTCCAGAGAACAAATCCATTTATGAAATTTAGCTACTACTCTGGCTCACATCTGTATTGTAAACACCTCACTGAAACACCTTCTGTAAATGTCTGAAAACAACATGTTTTGGTGCAGTATTTTCAATGAGAAATGCTCTCCAAATTTGTTTTTGAAGATATTACTGTCATTGCCCAGCTGATAGCTGTATTTTTGGAGGAAGTTATAAATTTTTGAAGAGGGCAAAATATTCACATTTTTATAAAGAATATTAGAAATACCACGCAAGTTTGCACTAGAAAATTAGCTTTTGTTTTACTAAAACCATTTTTTTTTCCCTTCAGAAAGTTTTTTTTTTTTTAAACATGGGGGGGAAAGTTTGAGTAAAAACGATTTTTAATGACATTTTCAAATTGTAAATTAGCTGGAGTGTTTGCTAGTGTACAGCTGCCTTGTATTTGTTGCTATTTCAGACTAACCTGTGGAGTGGCTCAGCTTTTAATGAAGCCTTATTGCATTCAAGTACTTGAAGAGGCTTTTCTCGTCGCACTGAATACCAGTTGTATGTTTGACATACTTAAGACACCAGCATGTGAGTATTTGTTGACAGCGGACTAACCTTGTAACTGGCTGTGCTTGCTCCACCGGGCTGCAGGTTTAAGTATTTTTAAAACACTTGGCCATACACTGAAGGCGTGTGGCTGGGCTAAGGGGCAGCCGCAGCTAGTGAGCTTGTCGCTGCGCTGCCTTTGAGGAAGTGAGTAATATTGTGGGTGCCTTCCTGCCTTCATTTCGCCGTCTTTATCTGGAGCTGCAGGTCTGGCAGAGCTTATTAGGTCGGTTTCCCAGTTTCCCGTGTGAGGCGCGCAAGCCAGACGCCTTCGGAAGCGGATGGGCTCTGGAAGCGCCCAACGGGCACCCCGAGCAAGGCGCCCGCACCCGGCGACGCCGTACGCCTGGTTAGACCCACCTCCCACGGCGGCCAGCACGGGAAAGTTACATCGGAAGCCAGCGGACGCTCAAAGGCCGGCTGTGGGGCAAAGGCCTCGGTTCTCCGGCCGTCTCCTGTGGCATTTGGGTCGAGCCGCCGCTGCCAGCGCCTCCGCGCCGCCCGCGCCCCTTCTAACGCCGGCGCTTCGGCGGGCTCACCGCAGCTGAAGAGCACTCCCCTTCCCCTTGCGGGGAGGGGGGACCCCTCCGCACCACGGTTAGGCAGGTTGGCGGCCGGTGTGGGCAACCCTCAGGGAAGGGGCCGAGTCGCCTCCCGTCTCCCAACCGGGAACGCGGAGCGCTGTCGGTCTCCCGGCTGGCCGGCA